>OY747095.1:34936760-35536760 GCA_963556455.1 Epiblema foenella | reverse complement strand
TCGAGCATGACAAGTGAAAAAATTGTATATTACCTGTGTATCTATTTGTTTCATTGAAAATCCTCCGGAATTGCTAATGAAAAACAAACAGACACTTATTACCAATTACATTATACTAGTATAACATAGCGGATTTGCCAGTCCGTAGACGCTCAAAACCGAGGGCTATGTTGCAAAAGGTGGCGTAGAAGATTTTATTTTTTATATTATGTATATGGATGCAACTGAGTAAATATCAAAAACGATAGCACGAGATATCTCGGGACAACTTTAGGCAGCTACAAAACCTCGAAATTTTTGGACTTCTTTCGGTTTCTCGCTTATATATTCTAGACGATGCATCCTAGCTTAAAGCTACTTACTAGTAAATTAAAGAACATTAAATTCTGCATATAATAAGTACAAAAAAAACTGTCAAGCATTATAGTAGAAAACCTTCGTCAAAAAACAGTTTCACCAACTTGGACAAAACTACAATATAGTGGTTTTTATAAACTAGTGTAGTATCATATCATATCATATCATATCATTTATTTGCATTGATCACACATCGTCGTACATAATATACATGTCAAAAATAATAATATAGCTATATAAATTCACGCTGAGATTAATAAATTTCAATTTTAACACATTCTTAATTAAGGTGTAGTAAATTGTTCCAATACGGTGAGGCAATGAACATGTATGTCTATCCCTGTAAAAATTCCGTAACCGAGTAAAAGGCCTTTTTGACCAAGAAACACTTGAGCTTATGTGCGAAACCAAGATCTGAGGTAGCATCTTTTATTTCCGTAGGTATCCTATTGAAAATACGTGGCCCTATAATGTTCAAAGAGTTGCTTGTCTTCGAAAGTCTATACCTAGGTATAATTAAGGCAGGCCTCCGCCTGGACGAGTCCCGCGCGGCGGTGGTGGCGAACTGGTATTTGTTGCGTCGCATTAATTTACTTACCTCGAATATAAAGAGGGAGGGAACCGTTATGATTCGAAGCCTTATAAAAAGTTCTCTCGCTGGTTCATCCGGCGGTACCCGGCACATAGACCGTATAAGCTTTTTTTGAATAATAAAGGGACGATCTCTATCTGCGGCCAGACCCCAAAGGTCGATTCCGTAAGAAAGGTGGGTGTGGAAATATGCGTAATACGCGGCTAGCAAGTTTCTTTGAGACAACGAACCCTTTAGCCTTGTAATGGCGTAAAATGCTGAGTTAAGCTTCGCACAAAGGGAATTTATGTGCTCATGCCATTGCAGTTTCTCGTCAAGAATGAAACCTACAAATCTTGCACTGGCCACGGTCTTAATATTTATATTATTTACGACCACAGAGGGTTTGGGAGTTCTTTTCGTAGCCAAGGAGAATTCAACAAAGTTCGTCTTTTCAATATTGAGTTGCATGCCGTTTGCAGTGAACCATTGCAAAAGTCGCAGTATGACAGCCTCTACATTCGCGTGGAGCTCGTCGTCACTGTCTCCACTTACAACGGCACAGATGTCATCAGCATACATGACGAAGTCTGCGTACGAAGACGGGAATGGGAGATCATTCATGAGCAATGCAAAAATCGTATTTCCAACGTTAGATCCCTGCGGCACAGATAGATCACCGATCAGCCCTGTCTCCGACGCATCGCCGGCTATCTGCGTCGTCTGGAAACGGTTGCTGAGGAAGGAAACTATAAATTCAAGGGTTATCCCACGCACACCATAGTGCTCAAGCTTGGCCGCGATCAGGTTATGATAGACAAGATCAAAAGCACGAGATAAATCGAACATTATTGCGGCGACACGTCTCTTGCACTCCAGTTTACTCAGCACTACCTTCAACACCTCACGCGTAGCCTCCACCGTGGACCGACCGACTTGATAGGCATATTGCTGATGGCATAACGAACCATTCCTTCTAAGGAAAGTTTCCAGTCGATCACACACACCCATCTCAAACATTTTAGAGACAGCGGGGACCAGGGATATCGGGCGATAGTTCTTAAGTTCGTTCTTGCCGCCTTTACCCTTATACACAGGGGTTACTTTAATCCTTTTTAAGGTGTCAGGATATGAACCTGTGGACATAGAGATGTTGAACTGGTCACATAATAGGCGAAGGAACGCATGAGGCAGATCACGCAGCGCAGAAGTCGGGAACCCATTGATGTCCTTCGTGGCCTTTAGTTTAATTTTCTTTATAATCTTGACTAGCTCGAATACGGTGAAAGGTGCCATAAACATAGTGCTAAACACGGGAGAACTGGCAGCCCGCAACAGTCTCAAGGCCTCAGTTATGTCCGGCCTGAGCAGAGTATCCTGCACCACAGCCAGGTAGTGCCGGTTGAGCGCGTCAGCCAGCTCACGACCGGAGCCGCCGGGCCCGCACACAGCGCGCCGCAGCACACCGAACTCATCCCCGGAATTCCTCCCCTTATTGGTCTCTAATGTCGTAGTAAAGTAGTTTATAAAGCGTCACTCGTAAGTATGTACGTATACAGATTAGAGCGTTAATATCAGCATTATTCTTCTACTGGCTTTGCCGGCGACTCCGTCCGCGTAAACTTCCACTCCCTATTTCACCCCTTCGAGGGATGATTTTCGGGATAAAAAGTAACTTATATATCAATCCAGGCTATAAACTTATTGTATACCACGATTCACCAGAATCCTTTCAGCTGTTTTTGCGCGAAATAGTCTTATCTTACGGAAATATAGTCAAGAGCGAAGAGCTTTTTTTACTCCGTTTTCTTTACTATTGATTGAATTAATCATGAATATACTTATTATGCATCCTCTGTAATAAGTATTCTCCTACTGTTCCAGCCGTGTCCTGATGTATACTGGTTCCCGATGATGTCCATGCGGTTCTGCAAGGAATGGATCGACGTTATGGAGGCCTTCGGCCAGTGGAGTGATGGATCAAATAATGTGAGTTATTGGCTTGTTTATATCTACTACCATCAGTCTATTATTTAATTATACAATGTACAATTTATATAGGTAAGGGTTAAGGTACGATGGTGGCAAACAAGCTTACGATCTGCCTGATGGTAATCAAACACCGCAGACTCCAGAAGAATCACAAGCGAGTTACCGACCCTTTATTGACTTGTGGATGAATAGGAATAGGACTGAGGTACACGAGGAGATACATAAACTAGGCCTTTAGAACTAACCGATGGCAATCAAATAAAGCTACAACATATTATTTATAGGAACAATTATCAAGATGTTAAAGACATTAAATAATTCTGACTCGCGAGATAGTTACGATTATAAATGTACCTTGCGACGTTTTATTTGCAATGTCACGCAAACGTAACGACGCTCGTCTGAATTTCTGGCCCATGTACCTGGAGTATAAATTTCTTCGAAACAAAACACTCACGAACGCGTATGCTTTTATATATATGGTTTAAGACATTTATTTCTCATAAGATTTACATAAATCACTTACTGAGAAAACTAAATAAATTATTTTTGCTTAAATCTAAATACGTAGGAGAGGGTAACATGCAAAAGAATCGGTTAACGACTTATACAAAGGCGCTCGGCAACAACAAGCGCAGTGCAACAATGTAATGCTGTGCGTAGAGGACAGTTGAACCGAACTCTGTGTGATTACTAATTAATCATAAGGTACATATATGCGTAGTTTAACTCGACCAGCAAATTATGTTTAGCTGTATATTTTTATTACAAGTGAAACGCATTATGCAAATTATATGTGAATATTATCGGAAATTATGGAAAAGTCTCAATTTTGGTCTCAATTTCTATGACAAAAAATAGTTACCACCAAAGACCACCAGAGGCGCTGCGTTCGCGTTGCCATTAATGTTTTGTTTCGAATGTATATGGGTCGTGGACACGTTTTAGACGAGTGAGCTGTAGATTTTGGTGGCATTCCTAAGTTAGTTGGTAGCGGTCCCGTACTTCTACCAAAACTTCGATAAAATAGTGACCACAAAATTGATTTGGAACAAACGCCCAAATAATGAGCTAGAGATAAGTTGAAGAAAGCTTTCCCTGCCAAAGTCCTCATAACATTGAGTTAAGATTTAATTTCTTGACCTGCGGAAATAGTTTTTTTCACACCTGCTATTTAGAAAAGAGTCACTGTTGTCCTATAATGAGGGATCAATCACAGTCGTACTTTTCTTCCCTCATTTGAGCAGTGTTGCCAGATCTACTGGTTTTCCAGTAGATCTACTGGTTTTGGGGTATGTCTACTGGTCTACTGGTTTTGCAAGAGAATTTACTGGATTTTACAAGTTGCATTCTGGTTTTAAAACTTTTTCTTACGTACATGCATTTGCGCATGGATAATGACGTATATTTATGAAGCAAGTGTTAAGGCAGGCTTAAATGACATCGATTAACGTCATCAAAAAATTAGGCTATGTTCCCATTATCCGATATTTATCGGTGTCAGAACCGACGACAATTGTACGGGAATGTGACCGATATCGGCGATATCGTATCGGATAACGGTTTTCTTTACAATTTTGTCGGATCCTACGCCGATATTGTATCGGATAGTGAGAGCTGGCATTACGAAGTTTTTTAGTTCCAATTCTATTCAAGTATCTATGGGCTCTTTGTTTGTTTGTTTACTTACTTAGACGTGTCGGAAGTTAGAAAACTTTGAAAAGAGTGGTGCAAATTTTTGAGGTAACGCGTAAATTCCTGTGATTCCAAACATCGAACCAGCCGATCGAAGTAAGTAATTAGAATTAGGCAATAATGTGATTACAGTAAGGCTACAATATCAGGAAAAAGAAAAAAAAGGGAAACTTGTGATTTGACAATATCAGGAAGTAAAAAGAAAGAAACCTTGTGATTTGGTAAGTTCTGGGGCATAAAAAATTTCTACTTGTTTTTTCCCCCAATCTACTGGTTTTTAGCCTCATGTCTCCTGCTTTTTTCAAATTCGGTCTGGCAACACTGCATTTGAGAAGATTTCCTCATAGAGGATAGCAAAATTATTTGTAAGGAATTTCATGTTTTTGTTGTGTGAAAATAAGTATGTCTGACACGGTAATAATACTATCGGCTGTATACGGTAGCGGCAGCATTTCCGTCTTGGGCGTAAATACTTGAAACCCTCGCTACGCTCAAAATTCTACTTTAGAATCCCTCTCTGCGCTCAGGATTTCAATTGTAGAATCTTTCGCTTCACTCAGGATTCAATATACCGCCCTCACTCTAAATATATCATATTGCTCCCTTGAGGCACAATCTACATCATTACATCTGTAAGTATAGAAAGTTGACAAAATAGTTGACATGTGTGTGTTTCGTAGGACAAGCGACTGGAGGGCGGGTACGAGGCGGTGCCGACGCGTGACATCCACATGACGCAAGTGGGACTCGACAAGCAGTGGCTGTACATCCTGAAGGAGTACGTGCGCCCGCTACAGGAGATGGTCTTCATAGGATACTACCACAACGTAAGCGTTTTTCTTTTGTTCCCTTCACTTGTTTATACTACTACGTCGGTGGCTAACATACGGCCTGCCTGATGGACGCTTGTAATCACAATTAAGCGTGCTGTTGATCCTTTTTTGTTGACCGAGTGGACCGAAGGTCTCTGGTTCAGCTTTGACAAAAATGCTTTTGTATGTCCGGCGGATTTCCGGCTGTTCTCCTCTACAGGTCGCATTTATCAACCGATTCTCGTGAAAGTTTGTGAGCAGGTTCGATAATTATATATAATTTTTTGTCGAATCAGTTTTTGGAAAATTTCAAACACACAATTTGGAATTTTTTTTCAATGGTTATATAAGTTTCTGTTCCACATAAGAGTTTCGCTGTGGAGGGGCGCGTTGAGATTGCATGTTTGCGCAATAGGCTATTCCACATTTTTTAAAATTTTGTTTATTATGTTGGTATATATGCGATAGTTAACTAGTACAAATTTTTATTTCGTCAAATTAATATCGCTTTCCCCTAAGAAAGTGGTTAAAATTTGAGCGATATATATATTCGCGACAAAAAGGCAGCCGCCGTTATGTTCGCCGTCGTGACGTCAAGGGAGCATAAAGTATCGTTGGTCGAGGACATAAATATGTATACATTTATGAACCTTATTAAAAAGCCATTTATTATTTAATGCAAGCATCATTTAAATTTACTATTTCATGTCAAGTACTCAGATATCTATAATTTAATATTATTTTAATTAATTAATGCCACCCATATCAGCCGCACTACACGCGCGGCCGGCTCGGCGATCGAATCTCAATCGGAGATAAAGAGGCGGAAGTATGCTCCCCTGGGATCGGGCTACATTTTCGTCCCTTTGGCGATGGAAACGGCTGGCTGCTGGGGGAAGGACGCAAAGGAGTAGAGGACTCCCGCTCGGAGTCGTTTCTGGTGCAAAGGCTCTCCGTCGCTATCCAGCGCGGAAATGCTGCTAGCGTTATGGGCACTTTTCCACCGGGGCGATGAGAGGCGGGTTATATGAATAAATGGTTATTTTTGGTTATAATTAATTATTCCATTACGTGTGAAATTAATATCTTTGAGATGAATTAATTCTCACTGTATATTCCATATCACAAAACATAAATTCAATATTCAGGACATAAATATTAATTTAATAGAATATTAAGGACCTCTTCTCGAGTGACACGCACTATGATGAGTTGTAATGTAAGTGAGGTTTGTTACAGCCGCCGGTGTCGATGATGAACTTCGTGGTGCGCTACCGGCCGGACGAGCAGCCCTCGTTGCGGCCGCATCACGACTCCTCCACCTACACCATCAACTTGGCCCTCAACACGCCACGTCAGTGTATTTTTTGTGTTTTTTTTTATGACTCCGTGTTCATGGCTTTTTTGTGTTGTTTTAGCGTTATTTCATGTTTACATTAATGTTTTTACATGTCTTCATTTATACTTACTTATGTAGAATTAAAATGATAAGGCGTAAATTATTTTTTAAATTACGTTTGGTTCAATTCATCGAAAAGTTGCACAATTAAAAACAATTAAGAAGTCTGTTCGGGTTTTAAAAAAGTAATATATTACTGTCGTGTCACTTATTCTGATCTTTCGTGCGAGTAATGCGAATTCTATATATGTGTGTGTGTGTGTTTACGACCACTGCTTCTTTGTTTACCTTAAAAGAAACAAGGTACCTATGCATCCTTCGGACACCCACGAGAAAACGCCTTTACCGCTTAGGTTTCATTACGGCATAATTTCATTTGGCACAATATTCCAATACTCGTGGATCTCAAAACGACGGCTCAATTATATAAAGATCCATTAGACCTTATTTAGGTAAGGTATGTTAAAAAAATACCGAGGTAACAAAATTTGATCTGACCTCTGGTCTAACGGATCTTTATAAATTTAGTGTTAAAATGTCTACGAAACTTTATTTTTCTCAAAAATGGTTAAATGTTAAAATATTGTTACTTTAGTGTCATATTAAGTTAACAAAATTATCTCAAACCACCCAGGTATCTTGGAGTTATGCAACTAAGTAGTTTTGTGAAGTTTTTGGGAACAATGGTTTATGAAACGTTTCCAGGATCCTTAAAATAAGAGTATGCTTCATAAGATCACATCATTACTTAAAAAAGCGATAAACTCTTATATCAACATTACCTAACAATATCGTAATGCAAATACATCCAAAGTTACGGTACTTTTATCACACGAACGATGAGCCATGGTTGTGTGTTGAGCTATACCATGGACATCAGTGACGTCACTGTCGACGACACACTCACACTTACGGCCGCATACCGCCGATAGGCTGATGCCGTAGCTTGTGTCACCCACACTACTAACCGATGTACCGGATTGCCATACCTAGCGCAGTATAATATTGTACCATGAGCTATATATGCACATTGTCTGTGTGCGTCAGTGTAGGAACTGAGTTCACACTGTCTGTGTCCGTATGTGTCACAACTACAACTATGGCTAACCTGCGCTCGTGAGATAAAAGTACTGTATCTACTTACCAGATTAGACAATTATATTAATAAAATGTAATTAAATTAATGATGATGATGTCTCTGAACACGTTTTAACGGGTTTATTGTGTGGATGAAAGTTTAGTTTTATTCATCACATTTTTATTAAATCCTCATAGAATAAATAAGTACATTTTTACTTATACAACTATTGTATAATGATCGTTAGCCGCTATCAATTGCGTAACAAATAATTAAAATAAGTAAGAATAGAATATACAATTATATATCCGTGCATGGCGGGAAGAAGTTGACAACTCGAGATGTTTTTTTGTCGAACTTTGAACTTAGATTACATTGCATAAGGCTCAAATGTGTTCAATTTTTCACCTCGACTTGTCAACTTCTTCACGCCATGCACGGATATATTCTTCTACAACACATACGGTTAAAACGAAATTGTACCGCAATGAAACCTAAGCTAAACTGTTGATCTGTTACAGACGCGGACTACGAGGGCGGCGGCTGTCGGTTCCTGCGATACAACTGCTCGGTGACTGACACCAGGCCGGGCTGGCTGCTCATGCACCCGGGCAGGCTCACGCACTACCACGAGGGCCTTCGCGTTGTTAGCGGCACACGCTACATCATGATCTCCTTCGTCGACCCGTGAGCGCCTTCATAATGCTCGCAGTACACATTGGGCCAGCCCATTGTACCAACGTGTAGAGACCCACTTGGCTGTATGTTGGTAGTTGGCGCCAATGATGGCTCGCCAACCGAATGCTGTCGGTTTTTCGTGCACACATCAATCAATTTCAATCCGTCAATTTTTCCTTTTTGGCATGTGCATTTTCGAGTTGGTTATCTGCTAGATAGGCTACGCCTAGTGCTGGAGCCTGTATATGATATTCTGGAACTTATTTGAAAGTGCTGAAAACTAGGCTATATTAATTAAACTGACACTTCTTGTAAGTACCTATGAATTTACATCAAAGGCTCAACGTCATATGTCAGTAATAAAATTGTAATATACGATATCAGTAATAATTCTATTATGATAGATCGATATATTTATTTCCTTCCGTGTATTTTTAAATAAAATTTATTCACAAAAGGATCGTTAATAGGTATAATTTACAAAGCATTCTTGTTTGTTTTAGATAAAAATTGAACGCACAATTTAAATAAATTGCCGTGGCTGCAAGTCATTCCACGTCCATCTTTGTCAAAGCGCCAGTGCAGAATGATCGGTGCACCAATCTGTAAACGATGCGGCTGGCCCAACTGTTAGCCCAATGCCTTGGCCCAATGTGTACAGCGGGCATAACAAGCTTAGCCTGCCAGTTCCACTGCCACCTTTAGCAGCATAATCCCCAAAAAGTATCTTATAGCTTTTTACCTAACCATACTTTGAAAAAATTCTGAATACTACTTTTATCACCACTCGTTCGGTACATCGACACGTACCAACAGTGCGTCGTGCGTGCTATTTTCAAATCGGCCAATTTTGCCTTAGCCGATTTGAAAATAGCACTTGACAGTCAAGCTTTCGATGTCTACAATTTTCTCGTCAGCCGACTGGATTCCAAAGTACACGGGGAAGTATTTAGAAGGCAGTCTTGAATATTCACAATACAACTGGTATTATAATATGGCATGAAGTCAAAGTAATCATCTTAATGCCTTAGGAATCATACGATATTAAAACATCTGTCCATGTTTAAGTGATGGATTGACTCATGACTGTCAAGAAATTATACTTACAAAAAATCTATGTTTTTTATATGCAACTTATAAGACAATCGCAAGGCCGTTTACAATATGTAAGAAATAATGAAAATAATACAGTAAAATAATTTATTTAGTACATGTTACTAACAAACATTTTCAGTTAAGAAAGCCAAAGATTTTATTGTAAACTAAACAGTGTAGTGTTATTAGTGATTTGTTTATGTGCATTAGAAATTAAGGGAATATAATTAATCTCATATCAAAAAATACTGACTGCACAACAAAAAATACTGATTTGCTAAAATATGAATTGCACATTAAACCGCTTTTCATGGGCAATTAGTATTTGAGCTGTGCCAATGAGCAGTTTTATGCCGTTAAGGTTTTATTTTTGATGGGCCTTTAAATACTGGCCGATTGTAAGGAACTAACTAAATATGCAAAAAAAATATTTCTATTATTCAATAGATAGCATTGCTCGAATCCGAACCCATAATGTTAACAGTTACTGAAAATATAAAATGGTAAATTCGGAACCAAGTCTTTTCTACGCAGCGATAACTACTCTTTCTTTCAAATTTCGTACTTTCCTATCTTGTCATTTTCAAGAATATAATAATTATCTCTGAGTAGGTGTCTACAATTGTGAGTTTACGTATATACTACACTTATTAACGTAATAGGTAGTGTACTGGCTACATTTGAATTTCACGGCTGGCAGCTCAGATTTCAGTATTTTTTAATAAGATCGTCTGAACCTCAGATCTGTAATGGTCTCAAGATCAGACGGTTTAGTTTGCATACTAGTGTGCTATGTGCTAACTTATAAGGTCTGGTTAAACCGGCTTCACTAGTTTGTTCTTAATGCTCCTTCGGTCCTTTTTTTAGGTCTGAGGTCTGAACATTGTGAGCCAACTTTTCTAATACCTGATGTACAAGCGACAATGATAACGTAAATTGCCACTAAAAGTTGCTCCCGGTGGGCCTGTCCGATATAAGAGTATAAGTCAATGCATTTTTGGTCTTACGACAGCTTTGAAGCTGAATGAATAGATCTGTAATCTGGCTCTACGATATGTTTGTCTAGTGTATAAGTTCATACATAACTATAATAATTACACCAGAGCTACGTACTCATATGCCCTGTACTTTTAGATATAATATAAATGATATAAATTTTATGTGTTTATTTAATTTGACCTATTATATGCCCCTCAACTGTGCAACACTGGATTTACATATTATTATAATTATTACTAAAATTTGTTATTACAAATATCTTCAATGTAGTGCACGGACATTCTTGTGTTCTTAGTAAAAAAATATTTAAAATAAATCTTATGATTTATAACGATTCTCAAAAAAATGTGTAATTAACTTATGCGAATGTTTAAGTACCTATTCAGAATTTAGAATTTCGTTTGAGGGCAATGACCAATCTTGTTCATATGTGTGTTCAGCCGGCCTCACAGGCGGTGTGAAAAGCAGTATGTGTCATACGGTAGCAAAATTATTTCCGTCTTGGGCGTAAGAACTTGATCCCTCGCTACGTTAAGGATTCTATTCCCGAATTTTTCACTTCACTCAGGATTCAATATACTGCCCTCGCCGTAAATATATCTTTTTGGTCACTTGAGGCGCAATTTACTATTTATCTGTAGAAAGAAGGCTGGTCGTTTTTAGGTTACCTTCAAGTTTTTACCTCGACCTAGAGGAAAGCATGGTACACCTTTTTTGACATTGATTTTTGCCCACTAAATGAAGGTGTATTTTTCACACAATTTTTTTTTGTAATAATCATCTTGCGATCGGCTTCACAAGCCAGTAACAGATTGTTGTATGAGTGACAGTGACAGGGGAGACTGTTCCTCCAGCGAGGAAGCCATCTCTTATTAAGGGGCTCCCCTATCTGAATGACCTTGCTCGTTCCGACTCCCTCGACCCCCTCTCCTCATTCTTCACCTTACAACTTTTACGTCTTTGCGCGCGAGCACTCCCAAGCAGCCATCTAGTAAATAACAGGTAAACTACAACGTACGTTTGAAACTACTACCGACATCTAGCGGACTTGTTACGTAACGTGAAACCATTACTACGATTTTATAGGCCAAGAGCTGATAACACAATAGAGCTAAAAATAAATACTTATATTTTATTTATGATTAACTTTAATATTACATTTGAACACAGATTTTACTCCCTAAACCTACTGGTTTAGGCAGAACACAGATTTTACTGCCTACACCTACTGGTTTAGGCAGTAAAATCTGTGTTCAAATGTAATATTAAAGTGAGCCGATATTACTATTTAAACCTACTGGTTTAAATAGTAATATCGGTTCACTGAATTAGCCACCTCCCACTGTACGTGTTAACAAAATGTAAGGTAAGGACAGATAAATCACCAAAGGAACTTGTATTTTTACCATTGGTAAGGTCGGCATAGAAAAAAGCTTTACATTTAAGGGCGTTATCGCTGTCATTAATGTGCCTAATGTGTCCGTCCGTCTATCACCAGGCTGCATCTCACGAACCGTGATAGTTAAGACAGTTGACATTTTCACAGATTTTGTTGCCGCTATAACAACAAATACTAAAAAACCTGCCAAGTGCGAGTCGGATTCGCGCACGATCTGTTTATTTAACCCTTCGTGCGCGAGTCCGACTAGCACTTGGCAGGTTTTTTTATCTTTTTCAGTTTCATTCTCTATAATAAATATATGCAATAAATAATATATGATTTATTTTTTAAAAACAAGGTTTTAGAAAAGCGAACTAACAAGAAATACAGAATTAGAAACGAACTCAAAAAAACTGTAAATAAAATATTTGGCGAAAAATATTTTATTTGTAGTTTTTTTGAGTTCGTTTTTGGTTACAGATTTTATTTAATAATACTTAGTCACTTCCAATTTTATTACACTCTTCAGAAATACATTAATTTATAGTCTTTTCGTGTTCTATCAGTGTTTTGCTTGCCACACCGCGGGATATGAGGTAGAAATGGTTATATGGATACGCCACTAACCCTGCGATAGCGATATTATATAGGTACACTTGAAATGAATAGGTGCCGTAAGTATTCATTTAATATTTATTATATATTTGCAGCGAAACATGAAGATTGATATTAGGCCGTTTTGTTTTTCATTAATCAATTCAATGTCTTTTGAACTGCAGCCAAGTGGAAAGTGGCTGGCAATTTCCAAAATCTGCTTCACAAAAAAGTTAATGTCCACTATGCGTCTTCCAAGAATTTTCTTCTTTGAAATTGACGTGGTTTCCGCTGATATCTCCAACTGTAACAATATATTCACTTTCTTATTAAGAGTATACGATCTGTAACTCTCCCTTTCTCGTGTTTTTATGGCTTATTGTATTAATTATTTCCTCGCAACTGACGTGAAAAGAAGAGTGTATAACTCGTCCATAAAACCCATTTTACACTCGATTTTATATCATGTATGCACTGTAGTACATAATTAGGCATTAAAATACTCGTGTGAACTTATTATAAAACTCTCCTTCGGCTCATTTCGTAAATCACACTCGTGTTTTAATACCCCTCATTATTTACCAATTGCATAAACTACTATTAATTAGGTTATGTTATCCAAAATTAGGGACGTTTGAAATTGTATGTAAGTAAAACATCTTTCTACTTTGAGGACAAAGTTGCTTTTTGATTGAAATTTGTTTGAAACTATTTTCTCTTACAACGTTGCATGAAGATATAAAAACTAAATAGTAAGTTAGGCAAAAAGTAACTAATATAAAAAAAAAACAGACAGAAACTTACCACCTGCTGGCCGTAACTTCATTCTCCGAAATCGGTACGGGTGTAAGAGTTGGACTTGGAACAAGATATGTGGCAACTAGACGCTTCATTAGCCTCCTAAAATAATAAATTGTAGGTATAATGTCACATTGGAAACAATTGATACGACATGTAAACATTCACACAATAGGTACGCAGCCCTTAGACACTATGTAATGGTTATTATACAGAGTACCTAGTACCTATTATTCGTAAAAAATAAACCTTAGGTAAATATATACTTTACCTAGTTTATTAAATTAGGTAAATATATATTTCTAACTTTTGGACCCTCATACCGACCGCACTGCCCAGTCAGGATGTGGCTAAAAACGCAGTTTGGCTCTTGGTCTATTTTACTTACTGAGTGACATCGCATTTTCTATGTTCCCATCGAGTTATTCGAGTTGTTGTAGTGCATGTCTTTTTCTTTGAGCTCTATATAAAAAAAAATATGATTTATAAATTTGTAAACTACGGGCATAAACGTAAATAAACTAAGCGTTTGACGACCGCTTTGGCTAAGTTGGTATTGACCCTGCCTGCGAAGCTGGAGGTCCCGTGTTCGAATCATGGCCGGGGTATTTTATTTGTGTGATAACACGAATATTTGTTCTGAGGTCTTGGATGTTTTCTATGTATTTAAGTATCAATTTATATATATATATATATAAGTATGTGTATCGTCGCTTATAAGTATGTATATTGTCCACAAATATTTATTTATTATTATAAATAACTTTATTTTTCATAACAATACTATATATAGTTTTCAGAAATTGCCAGGTCCGGGAATTATTTGAAATACTTACCTATTATCAGAGACAGTTACATGTCAGCTGTTCGATTTAATTCAGTAAAACACACACAGCTGCCTTCACAATGTTTTAATTTACCTACTTACTTTCATAATTACGCAGGTAGAAAATACGTCGCGGCAAAAAAACCGTGCATGTGTTGATTTTCTTTCTACACGTTAGCGTAATCGATATTATATTATTTCACTATTACGTTCTTTTGTAGTGTAATAACAAATGTACATTAAATATAAAATTACGATAACAAAAATGTGAAAGCAAGTACTTACACTGCGATTTTTATTTCATTGAGCCTTTGTTGTTGGTAACGTTTCACTTTTGATACTTTCGGCATCCTGAATTTGCACCAGCAAAACAATTATTGCGTCCTTTCGCACACTTACAAAACTAAAATCACTCAAAAGTCAAAATCATAGGGTCGATTAGTATCTTAAATTATTGCGTCCTATCACTCACTTATAAAACTAAAATAAACAGTGTCCTATCACTCAAAATCACAAAAGGTATTCTAAAAGAAAATAATTGCGCGCGCGTCGCGTCGAGTGGCACAGGTTCCCCGTCCAACGGCCAAGAGGCGACTGCCCCGCGTCGCCCGCGCAGACACCCGTGAGCCGTGGTTATCCACGAATTTGAATAGTATCGATTTCTCAAAAACCATTGAGAAATTTGAAAAACTGGCAGATGTAAATGAAATATACATCATTATTCACCATTAGTTGAAGTTTCATGTCTAAGTGCTACGAAATAAGGGAGTTTATAGAGATTTTAGCTCGAGAAAAGGGTTCACGGAAACTCCATTTTCTTGAGATACGGTATCTTTTATGAAATATCGGTAGACCATATTAAAGATCAATAACCAAGGTAAAATATTGTCTAAGAAACCTTATTGTTTATGTAACGTTCAAGCGTATTATAAGCGTCGTAAACACAGCAAATTCGTTATGGAGCCAACAAGGGACTGTTATTTAAGCAAGATCCCAGATGTGCTGTCTTTTTAGCCTTCTTTCATTAATTGGTTCACATAATGCTGATGCTAGAGTGTTGGTGTGAGTCTCTATACGGTCTTTGTAGGTTTTAGCACTGTGTTCGGCTTCCTCCTTAACAGTTTTCATTTCTGAGTACTCATGCAATTCCTCGGTTCTGATAAATAGTGGTGCATCTGTTATTGTTTTGAGTGCTTTGTTCTGGAACCGTTGTATAATCTCAACATTAGTGTTTTTTTGCTGATCCCCATAATTCAATGCCGTAGGTCCACACTGGCTTAATTATCTATATATATATAAATGCCTTTGTCCTAACTGACTGACTCACTCACTCATCAACGCACAGCCCAAAGTACTAATGATAGAAGTTTTATATATGAGTATCTTGTTTTCCATGGTGACGTGTGAACCTCTGCCTATTAGCCAGTTTAGGTTTCTAAGCCGTATATTTAGCTGGTCGCGTTTTTTTTTATGTGAGTTTTCCATGTTTGCTTCTTGTCAAGGTGCATGCCCAAGTACTTTGCTGAGTCTTGATGAGGTAGGACGTTATTACCAAGTTTAATTGGGGGGCAGTTGTCTTTTCTTAATGTAAAGGTAACATGCACTGATTTATTGGAGCTAGCTTTGATACGCCACTTTTCCATCCATTCGTTGACTTTGTTCAGGTGATTCTGCAGCAATGAGGTCGCTGTGCTTGGCGTCTACATGATTACAAAGTGCGGCGGTGTCGTCGACGAATGTGGGAGATAAGCTATTGTCGGTTGTAGGTTTTCACACTAAATAACATAACTATTAAGGTATACAGATTCATCGTACTTTTGATCTAATTCTACTCATTAACTGAGATATGTGGATTTAAACAATAAATGGAATTTGTTCAATTCTGCCTCACCTGCGGGGTACTTTCATACACCATGAAGGGCACTTTGATACATCGTTTCGGAGCGCTTTGATACGTGTGTCAAAGAGCCCCTTGAATGTCTTTAACTGCCCCATAGCTGAAGCCCTTGATTTGCCTAATTGTTGTACTTTAGATAATGTATATTATATTTTATCTAATCGCTGCTCTCAGAGAAAATATTTTTCAATAGTTTCAGATATAGCTCTTTTGACTTCTTCTTCATTATTGTAACTGATTTTCTGGTATCGGAGTATTCTGAGTATAAATCGTTAGCCTATTTAGAGAAACAAAATAAATAGTAAATATTTTTGGTCCAAAAATCTAGCAGGGGCAATTTGGTACACTTTGTGGGTACTTTGATACGTACAAAACTGCCCCAATCACTTTTGTATCAAAGAGCCCCAATTTACAGTAAAATAAAAAAAAATTAAACCGTAAAGTATTATGTCCAAAGGATGATATATCTTGGTAACGGAAACGAAATACTATCCGCCGATCGCATCGCAGATCCAGTTACCCGTAATATTTTTGATTACAATTCCGACAAAAAGTAGTATTTTTTTACAAAGGACCCGCGAAAACACGTTGTGACCCTCCGATCAGCAGCGGCTGACTGGCGAGCTTAGCTGTCGCAGGGGTGTTACTCACACATACAAAGCCTGTTTTAGTGTTGCTGCGGGTCAATTTAAGTTTCTAAATAATTAAATAATGTAGGTGTACTAATGTGCCCCTTGTACTAAACTACCCTGCTTTCTCTACTCGTCCCAGGCATTTATATAAACGAATCTGTGTCTTCTATTACTAACAAATTCTTGCAATTTGTTAGTAATCAAATGGCCCAGGATAATAAATACTTGTGGAGTTGCTGAATGTTTCATTTGAAATAAATTTTTTCGGTGGAAATCTGTCATATTTGTCAAATGTGCGTTCGCTGTAGATTTTAAATCTTTGACTCATATCTTCTTCTTTATCCCATGTAGTTTTGTCGACCCAAAACAATGATTTTCTAATCCATTGTGGTACTAAAGCGTTTGCATAGTAGAAACGTCTACGGCATAGTTCAGGCGCATCGTCGACGTTATATATCACATCCCGGTATCTGATTTGCAAAAAAAAAATTATTAGCAGAAAAGACTGGATTTTTTTGTTCATTTCATACTACGTAGGTGGGGGGAGATGGGGATCCTTGATACAAGGAAACATATATTGATGCAGTGGACTTTAAAAATCAAACGAAACTATTGAATGCTCATTCATTCACACAAAGGTGACAACGCAATCAAAACGCTGCCAGAGTTTCATCGACGACCAATTTTATCATCTTGAGTGACATGCAAAAATATTTTCACTTCTCCTATTCGAAAAAAAGGGTTTTTCTTGCCCGTTTGGAGGTACCAAAAATCGTTTTTGCACCCTCTTAATATTTTTTAAATTCTTTCAGCTGACAGGGAGCAAAAACGTTTTTGCTCCTTGTGCCTGGTCGCAGACCGGCAGCGCACGCGCGGGGGCGGCCGCACGGGCACCCCCGCACTGGCATCTCCCCCCGCGCGCCTGTTTTAGTTATTCATCTTTAAACACCACAACAATCGATGTAGGTATACTATGTCTTAACCGAGTAAATTTTTAACTTTTTATTTATTTTACGTATTTTTTTCTTTTTCTTAAATAAATGGATTGATGATCAATCAAGTATTGTTCTTTTACTTACTTATTTGGATGAATAGTTTTTCTCATAGGAGAAGTGAAAAGAAGAGTGTATTACACGGCAGCAAAATTATATCTAACTTGGGCGTGGCGGTTTGAATGTCTCACTACGCTCGGGATTCTATCCTGGAATCCTTCGCTTCGTTCGGAATTCAACACGCTAGCCCTCGATGAAATATTGCATTTTGCTCCCTTGTAATGCAATCTAATATTTCCTCATAGAAGGTGTAAAAAGCAGTATGTGCCACTCGTAGCAACATTATTTGTAAGACGTCTCATGTTTTAGCGGCGGGCCTCATAGGCGGTGTAAAAAGCAGTATGTGCCACACGGTAGCAAAATTACTTCCGTATTGGGCGTAAACACTTGAATCCCTCGATTGATGAAAGATTCTACTTTCGCTTTACTCAGGATTCAATATACTGCCCTCGCCGTAAATATATCACTTTGCTCCCTTGAGATACAATCTACTACTTAATCGCGTAATTTTTCGAATGCGTGTGACATATCTATCATAGTCATTGTTTAGTGTTCCCGATGTTGAAAGTGACGAACGGGATTACCTAGGACGCGTGATTGAACGGGATTACCTTGAATGACCAAAGAACCTACTTAAGTGGATTTAAATATAATACTCTGTTATTTTAACCATATAGTACTCTGCCCATAGTAAAATTAAATTTTCGTTCATTTGTTGCTTGCATAGCAATAGTACTTCATAGTTAAAAAAAACCGGACAAGTCCGACTTGGACTCGCCCACCGAGGGTTCTGCACAAATATAAAGGTACATGCGCATACCTTTGCTTAAGACTATATTTTTTATGATTTAATTACAAATATACATTTTTCAGGTTTTCCCCTGTACTGTACTGGTACTCTTATAGTAGCGATAAGACGCTATTACTTGCCAAATTTCATAGTTCTAGGTCAACGGATAATATCGTATAAAATTTGATTTCCTTGAATATCGAAATACACGTTTTTTGCGGCATCAACGACCGTATCTTTTTTACGTTAACTTAGAAGTTTGATTTTTTTACAGCAAGGGATTATAGACCTGAGTAAATGGTTTTAATTTCAACTCGTTACCTCTACGCGTTCCCAACATAAAGGGTCTTGACAGACAGATCGACAACAAAGTGATCATACCTATAAGGGTTCCGATTTTTCCTATTGAGGTACGAAAACCTAAAAACAGAATACGAGTATAGGGACTTACACACTCAGTTGTCGTAAGATCCACCTGTATAACGAGGTATGGTAGTAGGCGAGCGTAGGGTCGAGCTCGGGCAACTCGCGCTGTTCCAAGACAGCCGCAGCCACCGCGAACACCGACATCCAGAGGTTGAAGCTGCTTACAATCACTGTTAAGTTCTTTTGCTGCTTTTTATCTGTGTCTCGTAGGAACACCGTATGCCATCGGTCTGAGAAATACACGAATTTATTAGATGCGTACTCGTTATCTTTTCACGCTTAAACCGTCGCATCTAGGTATTGTGGTATATATATAACTACCTAATAAAATTGAAGAAGGATATTATATATCCTAGATATCGGTATCCCATATCCGTTGACACGTTTTTGACGAATTGGCTATAGATTTTGGTGTCATTTTATGAGTTTCTAGGTAGCGGTTCCGTACTTGTACCAAATAACCGAAAACGTAATTAAAACCTGTATCCACTTCGACAAGACAGTGACCACAGAAGTGATTGACAACACGGAACCTTGAGAAAGCGTTTCACCACGGAATAAGAGGTAATAAAGCTGGAAAGTCGTATGTATACATTGACGACGCAGACACTAAATTTTATCAGATTTTTGAGATTACGCCGTATAATATAGGTAGAACGCCAACATGAAAGTGTACCTATACGAATTTCCAGCTTCGCCATTCCGTGGTTGACCCGTTTTTGCACAAGTGCCGGAGCCGGCTACAGTAGAGGGTAACCTACTGTTGAAGGTTGGCTACCTTAAATCAAGACAAGGCCAATAACGCCCGTTACAGTTAGCATAATATAAATAATCTAAAACAGATTGACGGACAATACTTATAGATAGAAATAGTTACCTGGATTTAACCACAACCGGTTTGTTGTATTGTACTGAGTGAATATTGTCGGTGACTTTATTAATGAATTTCTTGAATTTGGACACTGTAAAATAGCAAAATCGTAAACTTAATAGTAGAAGAGCCGACGACACTGAACCTAGTTCGATAAGACTCCCAGATGATATGTATATTATAAGATAGGTACGTCATTCCTGGGGAACACGAAACGGCTATGCTGCAATGCAAAAAACCTGGAGGCCATAGCAAAAAAATTAAAAAAAAAACCGGTTTCTAGTATGATAAGTCCCCCAAGTTTCGTATGTCCCTCGATACAGGGGAGGGGTAGGACTGTACGATAATACAGTGCTGCAAGCCCCTTGACTGGCCTTATCAGTGGCAGCAGCATGCTAAGTGACGCCAATACTGAGGTATCTAGTATGATCGGTCTCCTAAAAAACCAAGGCTCATCTGAAAGATCATCATTTCTGTGTAACAAAAACCACTGCTGCCTTTTCCTAATAGTGGAGAAGGTGGTTGCTGCAGCGATTGAAGGAGCTCACTGCACTGAACCTAGTTCGATAAGACTCCCAGATGATATGTATATTATAAGATACGTGATTCCTGGGGAACACGAAACGGCTATGCTGCAATGCAAAAAACCTGGTGGCCATAGTTAAAAAAAATAAAATTTTCGGTTTCTAGTATGATAAGTCTCTCAAGTTTCGTTTGTTACTCGATACAGGGGAGGGGTAGGACTATACGATAATGCAGTGCTGCAAGCCCCCCTGACTGGCCTTATCAGTGGCAGCAGCATGATAAGTGACGCCAATACTGAGTTATCTAGTATGATCCGTCTCCTAAAAAAACCAAGGCTCATCTGAAATATCACCAATTTCTGTGTAATAAAAACCACTGCTGTACGTTCCAAACAGTGGAGAAGGTGGTTGCTGCAGCGATTGAAGGTCACCCTCCGCGCCGCTGGATTCGGTGTTTCAAGTCAGTTTTGTAAGCAATCCCCCGGTTCCTTTCGATTTGTACTGATTGAATACGCATGTCGCGTGCGTAGGGACGAAATCGAAGTTAAAACCTTGATAAAAGTTTATTTTTATATATAACACATAAAAGTAGGCAATCCCAGCTCATCCCGTAGTTGGGGTTAGAAGGTATAGCAGTGGGGTGAGATGGGAAAATTTGGATTAAGGCAATAGCTTGACTTGTCAAGAGAATATTTTATTTATGTAGCAGAATTATGTTTTATTTATGCTCCTACATAAACGATTTAATGTTTTCTGTAAGTTGTGATGTTTATTTTATTTGCGGTAGGTATAGTTTATAAATAAATATTTTTTAATTACTTTGGTCTATGTGGAATTAGTAATGTGAATCCCATCAAAAACATGTTAATAGACAATTACTTACGCAGTGCGTTTGTTTTACTTGGAACAAATATTTTTAGATAGCAGGTACCTGAAAATATAATAGCGAAATCGAATCTCGAGCTTTAATCATATCCATACCTCGGGGTCTTCGGTGCGGGAATATTTGACATTAGCCAAAGATTAGGTATTAACTCAAAAAACAGAATGTACTTTAACTAGCAGGTTTCTGCCTAATTAATAAATAATAAAGAAAACAAAAATAATATTATATGATGTTTTCTCAGACTAATCTAAATGTTTATCTCTACTCTTTTCAATTCATACCTGCACCGAAAAAGGGCGATAGTGCGAATAGGGTCGCGGGGGAGTTTAAATGGCCTGTTTTTCAAATATTCTATGTAAACCCACGAGTTGAATATTACTGTATGTAATAAATAAAAGGCACATTTTAATATAACATATTTCTTTAATTAGCAACTTCTTGAACTCCTTCGATACTTCAATATTTTTTTAAATAATTTTTACAATTTTATCATAATTTCACGTTTGACTACTCATGTAAACTGACAACCCTGAACTGCAAACACCAAGAGAACTCCGTCTTCTATCATCCCGGTGCGCGCGTTCGTAAGACCAACTCTCCCCATTCATAACCCAACTGACCCCGTTGTCGTCCCAACTCACCCCTCATTACTAACACCATAAAAATCCTCAAATGCGATTGAATCGTTTTCTACGTTAAAACTATTATAAATAAGGAAAATATAACTTGTTTTTCTGTTTTCAATAAGCCTCGTTAGTTACTTTGACAAATTTCACATAAAAGCTCCATACCCATAGTCATCAGTGCTGTGCGAAGGGCGACCTCAAAACATCGGACGAAGTAATCAGTAAACACTGAACATACATAAAAAAAAAATATTTCGACGAATTGAGAACTTTCTCCTTTTTTGAAGTCGCATAAATTTGAAAAAAAGTGTTTGGAATAAAAGATGTTAGAAATTTTAGAGTCACGACATACAAGTGAATAGCCTAAAAATTATACCTTCTTTGCCCTACCCCCTCCGGCTCCGGGTCAAGTCCTAGAAGTCAGGACTTTTAGTATGTTCACTCCCTAAGCATGTACAATGTACATAATTAGGCCTAAAAAGACTCGTGTTTCCTCTCATTATGTATCATTTGCCTAGACTAGGTACTATTGCTTTTCACTACCTACATTATGTAGCTACATAACAACATAAAAATGTAATTATCATTTCCTCCGTCTTAAAAATCGATTTGAATGAATTACGAAACCATCGCACGCGCAGAAAATCGCAGTGCACAGCACTATTCTTACTTTTGACATTTCCGGTTTTCAAAGCATGTCAAGTCTGGCGCATCTAATTAAAACCGCAATGGAAAACTAGCTACTGTTTTGGTGAAAATAATACAGAGTAACAAAATAAATTATTTTGTAAATAATAACAGATATTTCAGGACAAAGTGTACTTACGTATTATAGGAAATAACTCGATTATCAGCTCCACCTTTAAGGGTACGGTTTAAACAGTTAATTATTGAACAACAAGGCCTTTTGTTTTTACAACCTGACGTTGCACACGGAAGGAGGTCGGGAGCGAACTGAACTTCGCGGTGAGCAATTGAATCCACAGACCCAATTTTCGCACGCAAGGTACATACATTCTTTCCTTCTATCTCGATATATTTCTGTGCCTAAGCCTGTAACTACTTATGATTTTATTATAAATGCACAGTTTTCAGATTCATCCCTGTACTTGTAGTATAAGACGATATTACATGTCATTTCATAGTTCTTGGTCAACGGAAAGTACCCTAATACATTTTGATTCCCTTGAGTGTCGAAATATAACTACATTTTTTGCGCCATAAACGGCCGCAGGTATATGTTTGATTTTTTCACAGCTTCAATGGACTGTATAGACCCGAGTACATGGTTTTAATTTCAATTCGATACCTCCACGTGTTCCAAAGATAAAGGGTCTTTGACAGACAGGCAGATGGACAAGCGGTACGGACCCTAAAAGAGACAAAAACCAAGACAACTTACTTCACACATTGGAAATAATAAAAATGCTGTGATAAACGAACTTGAGGCCACCATATTCAAGTGATTTAGATTCGATTCACACTAACAGTAACGCTGCACTGAGCACTCGGTGGAAGTACCTGCGATACCTAAATGTTGTTGTCATAATAAATGCAGATCAAGAAGAAAGGACGTCAATAATGTTTACCAACATCGTATTTCTTTCTTAGTATTACTCATATACTACCAACTATATGTGTATTCCGAGAAAGTCAGGCGATACGAAACACACACACTACTTGCCAGAAAGAAGCACACAGTAATAGGGTCGGTAGATGGGTTTACGGCCTGTTAATTTGATGCGTCAGTTTGCGGCCACTTGGATGAGTTGATGAACTGAAAGGATATTTTCTTGTTTTTTTTAATATATTCCCATTCAATAATTACTAATTAAAACGCATACGACTCACTATTTCTTTAGGGTATGTAAAAATTCTTCAATCTTTATTTGAAAAAACTTCGTTCTTCAGGAGGCCGCAAACTGACGCAGGCCGCGTAACTAGCCTAGCAACCCTACACCGAATTTAAGACGATTGCTGATAGGTAATGATGGGACCAAACTATTACATACTTAATAAGAACAAAAAAAATACAAAATATAATTAATCAGAAATAAAATCTTTAATTTAAAACAAAATCTATACGTATTTCGTCCGTTTTTTAAGGTTCACACCAAGAACGCCTTCGTATCGCCCCCCGCCAGTCAGGAAGCATTCATTGAAATGTAGGTATGTGCGCAGTGTGAGCGCAGTAAAAGCAGTACCTACTTGACTCGACTGACAGTTGACACTGAAAGCTGACAAATATCATACCGTAAAACTTGGTTCAGTATTTATTTATTTATTCCAGGAGTTTCAACAGCTGTTTTAACATATTAGCATTTTAAATAGAAACATGGAGCCAATTACAGAAACTCACAAATAGAAACAAGATAAATGAAGTATGGAATAATAGTAGATTGTAGGGCATGCATTCTGGAATTCCGGAATTTCAAAATTCGGGAATACCGGCTAATTTTTACGATATTACAATTCCGGAATTGGTACTATCGTAATATCGGAAATTCCGGAATTGTATTTGATGAATTTCCAGAATGTTTTCTATGTTTATTCTTAAAGTTCACAATGTGAAACTGAGAAAGTGTTCGCCTATCACCAGACTCATAAACATTTTGTGAATAGATCACGTATACTCCGCCTATCCGGATTTTGGATACGACTATCGCTTCAACTCCGCCGTTAGCTGCGTTCGTGTGCTCTCGTGTGGCTTACGAGACGTACCATGCACGTGCACGCAGTGGGTACGTGAGCACACCATTGACGTAATTGAAGCTGATCCGCTTCGCCGCTGGTGGTCGCGCTTTAAGCTCATCTTTTCACCGTCCCGCTATGTACTTCGGCATGGGTCATAGTCGTCAGTAGTTTTTTCACAAGGTTGGCTTCTCCCACAGGAAAGGGTGAATATTACAATTTTTATGTGGCACTTAATAAACATATTTTTATACTAAGGTAGTTGTCCGCTTACTCTCCTCTAAATCCGAGTAAAAAATTTACTCATTAGCCATTCGACCCTCTGCCATCCTTCATGTTATCCAAGTGAATGCCTAACTTAGAGCATGACTAGTGAAATTTAGTCTGAAGCTGCTGAAAATGGTCTAGACATTCCGCAAGGTAGTACAAGTCGTCAGCGTCCACCATCGCACTTATGAGGGCATACGACACTTGTATGGGCGCTTTGAACCTGGCGAGGTTGTTGAGGTTGGCGTCAGTGCGATAACGAACGAGACTTCCTTTTGCTTTTGAGGAGGTTCCTCTTCAACCGGCAGCGTTATCCATTCACCCAAACAATACATTTATTAGGAATCTTCTGATACATTGATAGGAGAAATAACATCTCCTTGCCCTACTCCCCGCTAGAGATTGTAGTATCATCCAGGTTTCCATCGAATCAAAGGTGTTCTCACAGTCCACAAACACTCAATAGAAGTGCAAGTGGGACTTTTTAATCTTGTGTATGACTTAACTGAGCCTTTGGATGTGGTTTGTGTTCTATGGTACTAAAGCCTCTTTGAAAACCGGATTTTTCGGGAGACTAGAATTAATCTAGCCTGCGTGCGAGAATAGCTCAAAAGCGTGTTGTCACCATTCTTGAAGAATAGCACCACCTCGCCTGTATGCTTTTGATGTAATGTGGTAAAGTGAAAAAGTAAATTTAAGATGAGCATGTGGTAAGGCAAAGTACAAGACTTTTTTTTTACTTATTATTAAATAACAGGCTACCCTATCTGGATATTGCCTATAAAACGATAATCATTCATATTTGCAGTACATTTTTATGCCATCCATTTAGTTTACAATAAAGTAATCGCAATTCCAAAACCAATTCCGGTATTCCGTAATTGGAGGCCAATATCGAAAACAATTCCGGAATTTAACAACCGTCCGATATTGCATGCCCTAGTAGATTGTGTCTCAAGAGAGAAAAATAATATATTTACGGTATATTTACAGGATATATTGAATATTGAGTGAAGCGAAAGATTCGAAAGTAGAATCTTAAGCGTAGCGAGGAATTCAAGTGTTTCCACCCAAGACGGAGATAATCTTGCTATTATGTGACACTACTACTACCTACCTACTGCTTTTCACAGCACATATGAGGCCCGCTGCTAAAAAAATTAAATGTCTGACAAATAATTTTGCTACCGTGTGGGACATTTTGCTTTTCACACCTTCTATGATAGTACTGTAACCTTGTTGCCTGAAAGTACGGGGTACTTTTTGTCAAATTCGGTAGATCTGATTTTTTGAAGACTTGTTTATGATGCGGGCCCAATGAATAATCCAAGTTTGTGACCCCGAGCGCTGAACGCAACTTTGCTAAAAATCGAATACCTACAGCATATGTAATTGGTCCAAAAGCAATGCACATAGTATGTCCCAGAGACAGTTTTCCTCATGCCAAGGTTGGTAAGGTACCGTCCCTACGTTGGCAGTATTCATGAAAATTTTGACTGCACGAGTATATCGGCTGTAGATACTTCACGGGGTATTTTGAGAGGTAGGCCATAGGGCCTGATGATAATTAAAATTAATGCTAAATGTGCTCACCCATATGTAATGTCTAATAAGGATTGTAATGAAAATTTAATTGTATGGGGGAAAAGGGACGCAGATCAAATAAAGCTATTTAATAAATTTTGTAATGATAGATTAAAAAATATAAATTTTCCAACTGAATTTTTGACATGCTGTGATAGTTATTGTAATGATTATTACCCATAGATTAGTATTAGATCAGTTATACTGTGATATAATACTTAGATTGCCTACAGATAGCCTCGAAGCTGAGCCGGAACGCTAGCAAATGTAAGCACAAGCGGGTTACTGGATGGAACAAACATGTCAGGGAGGCCCACGCCCGGGCAAGGATGTATTTGCAGCAGTGGCATTTATTTGGGAAACCGGGGGCGGGACCTATTTATGCGGATATATGCTCTTCCAGTAAACTTTTTAAAGATAAGCTCAAGTGGTGTCAGGACAATCAAACACAAATAAAAATGGATATTTTAGCTACTCACCACAAGTGTCGCGACGTATCATGTACAATGATGTCGCGAAGACCTTAACTAGGGTTCGGTGCGTGTGTATCCGCCTTAAGAGATTATCTGCCCTGGCAAGGTAGAAGAATATTTTTGCCTTGAGGGTAGGCCTTTGGTGTGCATAAGCATTTTTATTCCGCCCGCAGACTTCATTTCATTGTCAGCCTTTGGCGCGTTAACTAAGTCTCGAAGAAGTCTGGAGTACCTATTCTCTTCAAGGAGCCAAGGGCTACGCGGCTAGTCCCTAGAAAGCTAAGTGTCCTAGTTTCTTAGTATTTTATTTGTTCTATTTGGTTTGATACTAAGTGTCTTAGTATCTTGGTATCTTGATTGTTCTATATGTTCTGATTTCTGATATGATTATGCTATGCAATTTATATATTCTAGATGATGTTCTGAGTATATTAAAGGGGGTGTAACTCAGTGGCAGAGTTGTTTCCCGAAGGGTACATATGTTGGTATTTAACCCTATATGGATCAAGGAAATGGTGTTAGATAAATAAGACGAACCGGGGTAGTCTTCCCGGGTGAAATGTCTCTAATGAAGGACTGGTAGTCAGAAAATATACGCTAAGAGCTAGGCATAATGTGGCAGTGGAAGTCATGGATATTTAAATCCACAGGTGGTGAATGTGAACGGCAGGAGATGGGTGCGAAGCAGATCAAACTCTAAGGACTGCGTCGGCTAGTTCAAGGTAGGATTCAAATCCTTGAACATACTCATTAACTAGCCCTTTGTCGTGGCGTCCTCGATATTTTATCGCAGTCTATATTTATTCACATATGATCATATGATTGTATATGGTTATCATGTTACACGTAAATGTGTAACATGCAGTTGTAAAGAGGAAGTCACGACAACAAGGCTAAAGACTAAAGGGTTTTGGAAGCTGACCAATAAAATGAATCCCAAAAGTCTGCCAGTGTTGATGGATTGTGTGAGCCTGTGCATATCGCGAATATGTTCAGAGAACATTTCCAGGTTAATGGACATTGTTCGGAGGGGATGTCTCAGGTGCGCTCTGCTGGGGACCGGAGGGCCGACCGGTGCGTTAAGTTCTCGTATAAAGAGGTTGATAGTGTTATTAAGTGTATGACAAGGGGGAAGTCGCCGGGGCACGATGGTCTAAGTATAGAGCATCTGGTACATGCTGGTGTACACCTACCTCACGTGTTAGAAATGTTTTTTAACTTGTGTATTAGTCACTGTTATCTTCCTGATGACCTCATGAAGACAGTCGTAGTTCCCATCTCCAAGAATAAAACCGGGAATGCCTCCGATAAATCCAATTATAGGCCGATATCCTTGGCAACAATAACGGCTAAGGTACTTGACGGACTGTTTGATAGTCTACACATCGGAACGCAAGACGCTCAGTTTGGCTTTAAGCCAGGGCTATCCACAGAAAGTGCGATTCTTTGTTTCAAACAGACCATCAAGCGGACGGATAATAAAACGCCTGTCTTTGCCTGCTTTTTGGATTTATCGAAGGCATTCGACACGGTTTCGTATGATATTCTTTGGGAGAAAATGGAAAAGTGTACAAGCACGCCGAGGAAAGTGATTGACATGTTCCGGTATTGGTATGGTCATCAGACCAATCAAGTGAGATGGGCGGGGGCGCTCTCGGACGTGTACAGGTCGAAATGTGGCGTGCGGCAGGGTGGCCTCACCTCACCCAGGTTATTTAACCTGTACGTGGACGAGCTGATTGCTGGGCTCAGTAGCACTAGTTCCTGTTGCTCAATTGGTGGAATAACTGTCAATAATATTAGTTATGCTGATGATATAGTGCTACTGTGCCCATCAATCAGTGCGCTTGTAAAGCTACTGAAGATTTGTGAGGAGTATGCGGTGGCTCATAGATTGAAGTATAATACTAGCAAGAGCGAGTTCTTAGTCTTTAAAGCAGGCAATAAGACTCTCGAGACATTACCGACTGTGCTCTTGTATGGAGCTCCTATTAGGAGGGTCACTCGCTTTAAGTGCCTCGGTCATTGGGTCACTGAAAATCTCTACGATGATGTTAACATAGAAAGGGAGCGTAGAGCATTGTCCGTTTGTTGCAACATGTTGGTCCGTAGGTTTGCACGATGTAACGAGAATGTCAAAATAACTTTTCACCTCACTAGCTCGGAAAGCTCTTTTTTATTCTTTAAAAACAGATAGCAAAACTGCGTTTTATCCACAAGAGTGCAATAGTAGATTGTATGACAAGGGTCTAAAATGAGCCGTATTACCACGAGATAGTTATTTTCCCGAACGAAGTGAGGGAAAATAGTTCGAGGGGTAATATGGCTTTTAGACCAGAGTTATACACTCTACTTTTCACTTCGATTGCGAGAAAATAAATAAACAAAAGTTAACCCACCCAAAATTAACAATAAATTCCACGGCGAAGATATAAACTTTTGCAGTATGTTTTTTTTGTTTCTATACTCCTTTGACACACGAAACGTAGACACTGCGGTTCGCGCGCAACATTCACGCGCGAAAAAAGCGAACTGACCTTCCATTGAGCACTTCAAAGTGTTGCTCGAACGATTTAACCACTTTTTTAATTATTGTGAAATAGGGACTACTACAAACTTAATCTTTAGACTCTTTAGAAAAATTAATTATGTTTCCAGATTGGTCGATTTTAGTAAAGCTGTATTCTGGTTGGTTAATACCCAATACCAAATATTTTTTTAAGAGTTAAATTAGTGTTCTGTGATTGGTGGATTTAATAGGTGAAGTATTTTGATTGGTCAATTCAAATGTTTTGTAAACCATAAATATGTATTCATATTTTCCCTAGGAGTTAAATGTACTACTTTAGCCCCGCTTGACAAGTCTAATATGACACACTTTTCGAGCATGAGAAGTGAAAAGAATATTTGAAATCCGAACGCGCTATTTGTAACTTTCTTAAACATAATAACATGTAAAGGTCTGCCCAGACAGTCCAGCAACAATAATTTTATATTGTGCTGTTGTGTTAAAAAACTAGTACCTACGCCAAATCTCGGGATTAGGTAGTGGACAACTATATTTAGGACGCAACTGTCAACGCTAGGACGAGGAGGAGAAAAAAAAATCCTGGTTCTAGTGAGGTGAAAAGATTTGTGTTATACACGGCTGCAAAGTTATTTTACGTCTCGTGTGTTGCAACACTCGCTACGCTCAGGATTCTATTTTTGAACCACTCGCTTCGCTCAGGATTCTATTTCGAACCACTCGCTTCGCTCGCGGTTCAACCATACAATCCTTTCACTAGCTCGTGGTTCAATCCTAGAATCCATTCGCTAGCTCGTGTTTCAATTCCACACTCGCGGTTAAAATACAACTTTGCACCCTTGTATAACAAATAACTATTGTTTAAGTCATTTTGTCAAACCTTTTATACGTGCAGCCTATGGACTAATTACACTAAGAAGGCGTTCAATGCTCTGCGTTTCCAATACAACAATGGGTTCAGGATGCTGTTGGGGCTACCACGCTTCTGTAGCGCATCAGGCATGTTCGCGGAGGTGCGCGTGGATAGTTTTATCGCGATAATACGCAAGAGAACTGCCTCCCTGATGCGGCGCGTGCGTGAGAGTCCCAACCTCCCAACAGCCTCCTGAAGTTATTGGTGGAGTTTCCGGCCAGCTCAATGTGGAAGCATTGGGACTCCATACATATGGAGTCTAGAGGGAGGAGTATTTATATTTTTTTGTGAATAAGATGTAAAACTAACATAGTAATTAAGGCTTTTTTACTAACATTTTTTATGGACATTGTCTGAATTAAATAAATTGAATTGAATATGTCCAGCAGTGGACGAAGATGATGATGATGGTGATACAATTCACACAAAATGTTGTTGATAAAATAATACTCGTACATATCTAGGTCTATTATTGGAACTTATAGGTTTTACCTTATATGTCCTTCCATTAATTTGGTTACGTCGGAACATTCGTTGAGTTTAATTTAAAGAACAGGAACCGAATCTATGTACCCAAGCACTGGACAGGCCGCCATTAATACACAGTTAGAGCCCACATGAATGAATGGGTAATGACATAACGTTTCAAATGCGCAACAAGACACAATAATTGTCAGTTTGTGCGACGCAATTATCCCGCTTTTGGTTTCTTCTTTTTGTCTGTTCCTTTCTTCTTTACAGGCTCAGACCTATCACGGTCAATTGAAGAGAAAACAAAAGCTTCTACCGTGTCAGGAATGAACGAGAGAAAATCATTAAATACTTTTGAAGGAAATCTGTAGAATGGAGAAAATGCCGCTTCACTAAATTTCCTAAATTTCTTCAAGTCGTTTAATTCTTGATCCCAAGATGCAGCAGGAATCCATGGAAGTGCTTTCCTCATCCATGTAGGTACCTGATCATCCATGTATTGGAATCGGGCTCTCCACACTGTAAGCGCGTCGTCGAAATTGCCTCTCAACCAATATGGAAATCTGGTAAAAAAAAAGATAAATAATTATGTGTGTGGTGAAATAAATCCAGAAGAATGTGCTGAGCCTAGAAATGAATTTGGATGAGACCAAAGTCATGTTCAATTCATTCGTGGACCCACTACCTGTCACCATCGAAAATGTTAGCATCGAAGTTGTTCACGAGTACACTTACCTAGGAAAGATCGTTCAGCTAGGTAGGAGGAACAACTTCGTTGGCTGCGACGATGGCGTTTAAAAACAATGAAATTAAATGAGAGTTTAATGGTTACAAAGTTACGGGTAGGTAAGCGTCTTATATAATATCTTAAAATAAATAAATTAATATGAAATGCTGTTTAATAATAATAAGCCTTTTATTTTCCCCTTTACAGTTTTAAATATTTCTGTGTTACAGTCAGTTTTATTGGGTTGTCCATTGTTGGACAAAGGCCTCCTCCATCTGATGCCATCTTTTTCTGTCAGCGGCTATTCTGGTCCATGTGGGTCCTCCTATTTTGATGATATCATCACACCATCTACGACGCGGGCGGCCTCGTTGGCGCTTATCCTCGCGTGGCCACCAGTGGAGCACCCGTTCGCTCCATCTGCCGTCTTGTGCTCGGGCTACATGCCCTGCCCATCTCCACTTTGTCCTGCAGGCTACCTCTGTCACACATTTCAATTTCGTTCTCTGCCTTATCTCGCTGCTCCTTATTCTGTCTTTGAGTCTTAAACCCAGCATACTTCTTTCTAAGGATCTTTGGAAGACTTGGAGTTTGCGAACTATCTCTTTGGTAAAAGCCCAGCTCTGGCATCCATATGTAACTACCGGCAGTATAGTGTTGTCAAATATTTTCTTTTTGAAGTGTAAAGGCAGTTTACTTTTAAATATGTGCTTGAGAGACCAGTATTTATTCCAAGCCCTTTTAATTTGTCGTTCTACTTCGACCATGGTCTGTGCTTGGAATGAAATATTCTGACCTAGATAGGTATATTCTTCCACATATGTTAAGGTGCCTTGGCTAAGTTGAACTGGCCTATGTTTCGCGTTAGTCATGATGCAGGTTTTGCTAGTGTTCATTTTTAGTCCACACTTTTGACTTTCTGCTTCTAAGCTCTTTAGCATTACTTCAAGGTCTTGGTGGTTTTCACTCAAAATGACTATGTCATCTGCAAAGCGAAGGTGACTCAAGTATTCTCCATTTATTCGCAGGCCCATTCTTTTCCAGTTCAATTTCCTGAAGATGTCTTCTAGTAGCGATGTGAAGAGATTGGGAGATATCGGGTCACCCTGTCTTACACCCCTCAGTATGTTAAAACTCTTCCCTTTTCTCTCCAACCTGACTGCTGCTTTACTTTTGCTATAAAGTGCTTGTAATATGTTCACATATTTCCTGTTTACGCCTTGTGATATCAGTGCATTCCATAGTGCTTTATGTGAGATAGAGTCAAAGGCTTCGGAGTAATCCACAAAGGCGATATATAACTCTTTTTTGTACTCTATATATTTTTCCATTAATTGTGTAAGAGTGAAGATGTGGTCTATAGTCGAGTATTTACTTCGAAATCCTGCTTGCTCTCTAGGTTGATTGAATTCAATTGTCGGGGCTATTCTTGACAGTAAGACCTTAGAGAATGATTTGTAAATTGTGGGTAACAAGCTAATTGGCCTGTAGTTAGCAATATCTAGCGGGTCTCCTTTTTTATATATTAATGTTATTATTGACATCTCCCATTCCTCCGGTATGTGTAATGTGCTAATTATATTGTTGAATATGTTTGTAAGTATCGGAGTGAGGGGTTCAGAGATGGCTTTAAGTACATCATTCGTAATAGCATCCTCTCCTGGACATTTGTTGTTTTTGAGTGATCTGATTGCGTGTTGTACTTCAGATTCTAAGAGGACAGGGATGTCGTCGTCTTGATTATTATAATGTGTTGTGTTGTGATGCATTTGTTCATTGTCTATGTTATATAGGTTTTTGAAGAAATCCGTGGCTATATTCACAATAGCGTCTCTACGTGTAGTATTACAGTCTTTTGTTTTTTTCAGAGATACTATCCATGTCGTTGTATTGTTAAGCCTTTTGTCAGCTCTTTTGGCTGAGCTTCTTTGTTGTATTTCTTCTTCTATAATTTTCATCTGATATTCTTTCATATTCTTTTTTATGTTGTTACTAATAATCCAGTATAGTTTACTTAGGCGTTTTCTGTCTGCTTTTGTCTTGTTCTTCTTTCCTTTCAGCAGTTCTCTTTCTTGGATCAGAGTGGTTACCTCTGGGGTGTTGACTACATCCCTGGTTTTTGTTGTTTTCTTTGAAGGTAGTTTGTTGTAGCTATGTGTTATATTATTTATTAGTTCTGTATACGATTTCTGGATGGTTTCTATTTGAAAGGTTTTTGATTTCTCAGCGAATATATTTTTCAAAGACTTGTTCTATAGGCAGAAGATCTGCTGTCTTGTGCTTATATGTGGTTCTAGTCTTCTTTTTCTCACAGTTTAATATTAATTTTGCTCTAAGAAGTCTATGATCTGTAGGATGGGATGTGTTAATAATCTGGATATCTTCTAAATTTATTGTGCTTCTTGCTATTATGAAATCGATTTCGTTTTTTGTGTTGAGGTCAGGTGAGCACCATGTCCACTTTTGTTTTTGTTTTTTCTTGAAATAAGTGTTCATAATTCTAATTTGATTTTCGATACAGAATTCTATTAATGTTTCTCCTCTGCTGTTTCTTTTGCCATATCCCCACGGTCCCATAGTAGGTCTGTCTTCTACAGTTGGGCTTCCTATCTTAGCATTGAAGTCACCTATTATGAGAATATTTCCTTTCGCATTGCTCATAGCTCTCCGGATCTCGCTGTAAAAAACTTGGATAACCTCCTCTGGGTATTTTTCTGTAGGTGCGTAGACTTGAATTATGTTAAAGGTATTGTTTTGGTTTGAGAATTGTATATCTATTCTGGCTACTCTATCTGATATAGCTGTAAAGTTTGTTATGTTGTCTTTCAGATAGTTTTTAACCATAAATCCCACACCATTTCTTCCACTTGTATCACCTTTATAGAACATTATGTATTCACCATTTTGGACTATATTTGTCCCACTTTTTTTGACCTCTGAGAGTCCTAAGATATCCCAGTGTATGTTTTTTAATGCATTTTCTAGTTCAATTTGCCTGGAGGGAGTTACCAGCGATCGCACATTATATGTGCCCACATATAATATTTGTTTTTTCTTTCTTTTGTCTCGTTTTCTTTTGATGGAGGGTGGTGGTCGTTCTCCCCCACGGGGACCAGCCGGCTTGTTTAGTATAGATTATTTACATTTCAAGTGACAGCCTTTAATATCAACCAACCCTAATCCCGTCCAAAACCCTATCCCTGGAAAACGCGGGTATTCCGAGAACATCAACTGACAACAGTTGACAACCAACCAGTTCAGTTAAAGACACGTTACGGGTCGGTCAATGTCGAGTACTATCTCCATTCCGTCACTCGCCAAAGGCTTTCGAACTAACAAATTTGTGGTTATCATCACTTGTTACACCATCAACGCAGAAGTGTTTAGAAGAGAAGTGCGTAAGACCGGCAGCCTTAACATCTTGCAGCCAGCGCTACATTTTTGAACCAGGTACGCGTTTTCCACCACTTTCCTTTTTGCTACTTCAAATGCACAATATGAATTATTATCTATATAAATTATAATTAATCTCCCATTCTGAATGCTATCATATTCGTCGTGTATTTAATATATTGCCATACTTTACTGCCATGGTTGAGGTTATGCAATATAAGTTTTTGAAAATTGAGTATATCTACTACGAACCGAAAACAATGAGGTTACTTTGTGATATACCTACTTGCTTCAGTTTTTTTTGTTAAGTACTTAGTTAAAACGGTATACTACAAAACAGAATAAAATAAATATTTAAGGGGGCTCCCATCCAAGAAGCGTGATTTTTTTGCCGTTTTTATAGAACTCTTTTTACGGAACTCTTCGTGCGCGAGTCCGACTCGCACTTGGCCGGTTTTTTATCTTTTTCAAACGTTGTGTGTAACCGACGTAGGTTCGGTCTTAGTTAAAGAATATCAAAAAATAATGTATAGAAGCGGACTTTTTTCCTCATGATACTCGTAAGTACTTATAATGTGGATCTTCTCTCTCTCTCTCAATAAAATTAAACATCATGCTATTCAAAAAGTGAGTTGGAGGTAAATAGTAAACTGGTAAACCAATTAGCATTGTTCATTATTTTTAACCCCCCATTTTTAATTTTTTTTTCGAAAATATAGAGTATTTTAAGAAACTAATTTGAATATTTTAGCAATTAAGGGCTTAGTTTATTTTTAAAAAAATATTTAAAATATAAGATACTACCTCGCGTAAGTTACGTTCCGTGGCTGAATTGATAAAGCATAAGCACAATAGAGACCCAAAAAAGTTGTCAATGTCAATCATCGATGGTTAGTAATTGTCATCTGTCAATGTAATCACCCATTCCATAAATTCCATTGCCACCCAGTGTTGCCAGATGGTTACATTTCTTACGTTTTTCGTAACTTTTGACCGGCTCGCGTAACATGTAAGTAACTTCTCTTGTAACTGAAATATTCGTAAATTTTGAGAATAATGAAACTGTATTTAAAAAGAAAGGGCAATTGTATCTAACCGGAACCAAGCGAGTCAATTTATAGACTTACAGATACAGAAAAGGTGACAAAAGAACCTACATGGTACGACTCTGTCTATGAAATGACGACTCTGTCTCTGTATATGACATTTGAGATACCACCCATCAACCTGACGTTATTCTGTCGCCGAACTCGCCGAATTGTAGCTGTACGTGGCTACTCATTTCTTAGAATCGAACGTTTTGACAAGTAATTATGAAAAATATAAAAAATGTAACGTTTGCATCAAAAATGTAACTTTTCAAGAAAAGAAACGTAATTTTTGTCCCAAGGGCCCTGGCAACACTGTTCCCACCGTTTGCCTTAACCTAACTCGTCTACCTCTGCCCGTTTTCGCTAAAGGCGATACATCCGTCTGTTTTTTCTATTCTTTCGTGTGTTCCTAAAACAACATCATCCTCCAAGTGTTATCCCAGTAACAGCCCGGGGTTCGCTACCTAGTCCCAAGATTTGGCGTAGGTTCCTATCATCCGTCTGCTTTAAAGGAATATTTTCAAATATGATCGACAAATTAGTTAAAAGTCGAAGAGGAAGGTTTCTCTTCCTAAATTGGACAATGGAGCTTTAATGGAAAATCAGGGGAGCAAAAATACTAACGTAAGTAACATTATAAATTACACATTCGTAATATTTAAATCATTGCTTGAATGCTGCATCAATACATCTCTTGAATGCTCTTAGCATTATTCGAGTACAGTTGCATCCAGAAAGATGCTCGGGGTATACTATCTCTCTTTCTATTGGTGTTTGCTTTTGTATACCTACTGTTATGTTGGTCTTGGCTACACAGACGGCCCCCCTAACAATTTAGTTTGTTGCCAACATAATGTTTGTCCTTGTCATAAATATAGGGTCACTCACTTGAAAGTTGTGTATGGTTTATAAATATCGTTTTTGATAATGTTCGCTATATACATATAAAAAGAGACACAAATCTGAATGCCTGATTTGGGTGTTGAGTCTCATTCGTTCCATGCTTACTTCCTACAGTTCCCATGTTTTGTTAATCTCCGAGGCTCAATATAGTTTACTTACTTCCATTTTTTAATAAAACTTTTTTTCAGGCGGATGCAAACACTGTTGCTTCTCTTCTGGTAGGTAAAATAGTGTGCCAAACCCTCATCAACCTCAACTGAAAGTTCTGGAAGAAGCTGACACTGTCCAATGCACGTGCCGAACCTGACTCAAGCAAAGACATTCCCAAAAGTAAAATAAACCAAAACTGGTGCCTAAAGATCCTTCCATAGTTTATAGTTTACTAACACAGATGGAAGCTGTATAATGGTGTAGTTAATTAGTATTAAAAAGCTTGTTTTGAGTAACCACTTTTATTTCATCTTCAAATCACATTAGGTTTCACAATTTATCAATTATTCAGCTACTGTATAAAAATATTTTCTGTGTTCTTCATAGAGCTTACATCACTGTTTCTCAAATAAAGGATTATAGTTAAAAAGGTGTGACTTCTCATTCAGAATTATGTGTGGAATAGCTACATAGAGAGCCTTTATTCAGCTTATAATGATACACCATTAAAACTTGTTTTTAAGTAAACTACTGAATCACTACTGTATTGTTTAGGTAACCCTAAATACATTTTTGGTTTCTTAAAAATTCTATGTTCAGTTTTCTGAAGTTGAATTCTTTTCTGAGGCATTTTTAATCTGATTCTGGTGTAAAACTAGACAAAGGTGGAGAAGACACTGATATTGAATATCCGTGTTCCAATGAACATTCATTGGAACTGTTGTAGAATCCGAGCTTGTTTGCCTCAAACCTCTTGTTTGTGAATTTGTCCACCATTGTAACAATATCCTGAACTGCAGCTTGTTCCTAAAAAATAAAAATGGTATACCTGTTTTTATCTCATAGTCAGTCATACGCAATATACTATAGAGAATATATCTTAATGTGAGAACACTGTTCAACAAAATTTAGATAGTTTATGTAATTGTCTCCCGATAAGATACTATTTACATTCAAGAGCCAAAATAACGAATAAACTGTGTCGTCTTATGAATCTTATTGTTTGTACTCACGTCTCAGTGATCCTCGCAGTAGTATTGTGTATAGCACTGGAAATACTCCACATCGACTTCACGACACCGCGTTTTCTTCCCAGATTTACACTAGTAGTTTAGAGCTATTTTTGAATCATATTTTACACGTAGAAATAAAACATTTCATATATTTTTCCATATTTTAAGTGATTTTGACGACTAAACAAATCGAAAACACCCGTATAACACATCGTATAACATTATTTTACGTCAGTGAAGGAAGTCACAGTGACGGTTAAACACCACAGATCAAAACTATTTTAATGACCGTAGATTTTACATATCCAGCCAAAGGGGATTTGAGGAAAAGTCAAACAAAGATCACAAGTATATGTATTGAAATATCTCTAATCCTTGATTATTTTGCCGAAGCAATTGCCTGAAATAGTTTGAAAACCTTATATCTCGAAATGGATTTCGAATTAGCACTTTTGAAAAAATATGAACAATACTAATTGTGGGTGGATTTCAACGAGAAATTTTTCACCATACAAAAAATCTTTATTTTTTTATTTCTTTCAAATGTGACAAAAACTATTCTAAATCATGTAGGGATGTTTGCTGAGTAATTTAATTATATTTAACCAAGCATTTAATGCATTTATTCGAAGTTCTAAGATTCATAAAATTAAACCATGAGATGGTGTTGACACAAGTGGTCTGGTAATGATTTTTTTAATGGACGGTGATGATATCATGTGTATGGTAATGACTATTAATGGTATAGAGGTATGATATAAACCACTGAAAAGCAAATCAACATATTTTTTATTTGATAAATCAAAAGGAAGTACACCACTTCTTAATAATCTTATATTTTTATAACACCTGACAGCAAAAGTGTGTATTGTTTTTTATCTTCACTTTTGATTTTTTTACATTTGTTTTTAAACAGTATTATATATTGTCAAAGGCTTAGGCATTCATAACATAATTAAATAATCGTTAACAACATAACATACTAATTTAACATAATAGTTTAAAATTAGTTTCCTATTATTGACATTGATAAATATATGTCTATATATATATAAGTAACTTGCTACTATATAACCGCAAATATTTCGCTTTGTCTTTCATTTACGATCATGATCGTTTTTTTTATGAATCAGTCTTTTTTAAACTTAAGGTACTAATAATTTGGCACCAATATTTGTACTTTCTTCTTTCACATTGAGCTTAATCGTATAAATTATATATTTATCGTTACTTAATCATATTACTGCTTAAACATTGATATTTGCCCCTTTCCAGTCTTCATATAATCAGTTACTTTTTCCTTTTTTGGAGAGTGATTACTTTGTTTGACAATATTTTTTATTTGATGGCTGTGCTTCAAGTATGTTCGTATTGAGGGAAGTAGATGGTAAATTTAGATGGCCAGTAGATTGCTTTGTAGCTCGCAGCTTTGTGACATTACCTTTATTCTTACCCCGGCTCTCGATTTTACCACCAGAATTCGATATTGGCATGAAACCTAAATGCTTCCCATGACCGCATACCTGACCATGAGCACATATGAAGCAGCTTGAAGTTCTTAGAGTCAACATGTTACAGTTTCGCTCCCACAAAACCTGATGTACTCTAAGAGTACCTTTGAATGATTCAAGTTTGTCAGGAATCATCTTGGCTCTGATTTCCACATCGGTTTCACTCACAGAAATCAGCACGATATTGGTGCGAGCTCGTACGACAGTAATAAACTTTTCAATAGATATTATGTCTGTACCATGATTAACTGCCGCATCAGCCGTCCTTTTAATTACTGCGCCAACCCCATCGGCAGCGCCCTTGCCATGCCCAGATTCAGTGTAGTTCCATGTTTGTTCGGTAATTTGTGGGAAATCATTGGATAATTGTGTCATTATATGGAACATATATTTATTTCGGTATTGAGATGTAGGCGAATCGGATTGAATATGTACGGTATTTATAAATGGGTTAATTTCGATGACTTTGTTTATGAGGGGTATAAGGTGTGCCCAAACTGCTGTAGCATCGTGTTTTAAACATTCACTAACGGTGCAGACTGATGTTGGCTTAATATCGCTGATTTCAAAATCAAAAGTATAAACAACGGCAGTGTGGAGACACAGTTCTTTGCAGCTTCCACCAAAATGTAGAGATTGAAATTTCATTGGTGGCTTTCAAGGCATAATTTTCCGAAAAATCGATATGTATAACAGCAGAGTTGACAGTTAAAGATTTTTTTAAGCTCTTCAAATTGTTATATTGCGTTTAGATTAAAAAGCAATGTTCATAAAACGGTGCCGGGTTTCGTTTTGATTTCTTCTTTCCTGGTGATTGCAATTATTTTAGGTCCTGTTTTAACTATAACTGACTCTCGAGTGCGGATCCATTTAGAGTATATGATCTCTTCATCATTCAAGAATTCGTTGTAGTGCAGAACCTTATCCTTGCATGAATTGCATTCCCTTTCCAGGCATTTTTCTTCATATCTTGAGCAACAAAGATTGTTAAGTAGTTCTTCAAAATTATTTTCTTGGATAATGCCTGGCCTGCATAATGAATCCAGCTTGAGATCAATATTGGCATGTACGGTGCACATACACGTGTCTCTTTGTGTTGTTGTGGGCGGCAATACCCAAAATGGACGACTTCTCCAGAACGTAGCATAACTTACGATTACTTTGTGCTGCTTCAAAAATTTGGAGTGCAAATCTTTATCGAACTTCTAAGATACCGTCGTTGCTTTTGCACTTTAAATCGTGTTATAAATTGTTTTTTTCCAGAACAAATTGTACTACTGGCATCGTCAGTATAAAAATATTTAATCAATGTTTCAATTCTTTGTAGTTGTTTACTTTCTCTTTTTGCTTCAATTTTTTTCAAGCTAGTACTCTCGATATTTTCTTTGTTTTCGATAGGTTTTTGGCTGGTTGGTTTCCTTTTCAGACGGGCGTTTTCTCTTTTTAAATCCATGATAGTTTTCAATAACTCTTTTCGTCTTTTGCTTTCCAAATAACGAATTCTTTTAATTTTTGCTGAGCAGTTACAATTCCATTCCTTAAATGGGTCGTTTATTAGGTTTTCGGGTTGATCTTGATTGGTGGTTTCATTAGTTTCATTATCATCGTCTGGATTAATTAATACCGGTTCTATGATGACGTTTTGCTCGTTTGCATCCCGTTTCTTTTTTTCTCGATATTTTTAAGCTGCTGCTCGCCATTTTTTTCGTTGAATTATTTCTTCTTGGAAGCTAATTTCTGTTTCTTCTTATGGATTTCTCCGATATCTTTTTTTCTTATACTCATAGTTATATATATATATATATTTATTGCATTATTCTGCCGTCTTAAGAAGAAAAACCATAAGTGACATTTTTTGCAAAATGGACTTATTACCAGCCTTGTAATCAGGAAAAAAAATGTGATCTTTCTCTTTAGGAGATATAGTACTATATCTTTTGTAGATCACGATTTAGACAACCACAAGTGCATAATTTACAAGAAATCTAAAGTTTTTTGGCTTTATCTCGAAACTTACTTTTTGTCACTTATGGTTTTTCTCCTTGAGACGGCAGTATTGTATAGTAGACAAATAAAAAACCATTATATAGTAAGTTTTGACCGCAACATTCAGTAGATTCGTATAAATTATGTTTCCCTTTGTAGAAAAGTTACTACATCTTAATTAGAAACAAGCTGCCATCTTATCACATCGTAAAAGCATCCTTATTTTGCTAAATCAGTCTCAAATCATCTCTCACTTGTGTATCATGGAATAACAATTTAATCAACTTTATACATGTGATCATTTAGTACTTTGGTAGCCATGAAGTACCATCATAAAATATAACATCACAACAATTCCTCCACATTATTCAGAGCGAGCGACCACATGAACAGATTGTTGTCATCCGACGACCACATGGTGATCCCCGGGTATTTCAACGTCGACGTCCAAGGTAGCGGTTGGTTGGGAGGTTAATTCGACGCGATAACATGATTTTTAGGCCGAAACCAGCCGAAACCGAAACCGAAACTTCGGTCGGACACTACTAAATACCAATATGAGTGACATCTTCGCGGTTCCTCGGGGAGCCGATTACGAAAATGACACGCATTTTTTAAATCCAGGATGGCGGACATTTCTTTTTCTTAAAAATCGATAGGTATGGGTGTCATCTTTGTGGTTCCTTGAGGTGCCGATTACGAAAATGACATCCATTTTCAAATCGAAGATGGAGGATTTTATTTTTCTTAAAAATCTATAGAGGTTCCACGGGGAGCTGATTACGAAAATGACATCCACACATACCTACATATAAACTGAGAACCGCTTAGTACGCGGGCGTAGCCGCTGGAAAATCTAGTAGTGATATATGTAGGTACTCACAATGAGAGAGTCCTTAAATTCCATCTGTAAACTCCGGTGTAATAGTCGGCTTTGCGGGGGTTCATGGTGTCGTCGTCGGACGCAAATTGTATGCCCGACAGCAGACCTAGCAGGGACGTGAGGACGTCGTAGCCGTTGAGTAGTACCACGAGTCCCGCTTCGATGTTGGCCCTGTTGGGCTGGTTCACTAATAGCGAAGTCTCTAAAAATGGACCAGTTGAGTTTATAATACAATTTAATGAGACATACATATTTACCTATTAATCCATGGAAATCGTTCAAAAAAGGTACCAATGTTTCCTTGCATCAAATGAGGTAATTCAGGTTTTTTTTATATGTTGACAGTGGACTAAATTACCATTTAGTCCAAATTACCATATAACGCCGGAATTCGAAATCGAAGTTTTTAGGGTTCCTTACACAAAGGGTAAAACGGGACCCTATTACTAAGACTTCGCTGTCCGTCCCTATGTCACTAGGCTGTATCTAATGAACCGTGATAGTTGGACAGTTGAAACTTTCACAGATGATTTATTTCTGTTGCTGCTATAACACCAAATACTAAAAAACAATAAAATAAATATTTAAGGGGCTGCCATACAACAAACGTGTTTTTTTTGCCTTTTTTATAGATAATGGTACGGAACTCTTTGTGCGCGAGTCCAACTCGCACTTGGGCGGTTTTTTTAACGTTGGAGAAATGCATTTACGCATATATCCTGTCGGGGAGGCAGACCGCAGAACCGCTCCGCCTTATATTGGGCGTCGCAGGGTCGCCCTTCAGCATTCAAACCGCGTACGTCCCGGCGGGCGCGGCCTGCCGGCTAGTAGGTCGTAGACATACTGAGGCAGCAGCCAGGCGAGTGCCTCCAGTCCTGTGGAACCTTTGCTTACGGGGTCTGACCCCAACTCCCTAGATGGGTCCACTAAGGAGGCATCAAATTCGCGTAGCGTCTGGCTCTGCCTCCATTCCGTCGCCGACGGAGTGGATCCGCGAGAGGATCGTTCTCGCGGGTCCGCTCCGCAGCCCCCTTCTGCGACATTATGTCGTCACAAAAGGAGGCCATCGCTCTCCATGCCTCTTCGCTGCCGAGTATGGCGCCGGCAACACTAGCTAGCGATAGGTTTGCACCTATTACCGCCTGTAGAGCCACACGCTGAAGCACCCGCCGTGTCGACAGGTACGCCACACTCGTGACAGCAGGGGGTTGGTTCCCTTCATATGCGGTACAGATACTTACCGAAGCGTGTCCGTCCCACCTATTGTCATGCCAGTTGGGTAAACGAACATGAACAAAAAAGTACTCATTGAAATGTAGAAGTTACCTAATGGCGGAATCCGTCATTACAAATTAGACTTGATCTTAGGTAATTTAGGTTGAATATTAAGGCGATTTTTTTGTTTTTAATTAAAGTTATTCGTGAATTAATTATGAAATTTTAATAAGTGTACTTTAGGACTTACACTACAAGTACAATCGAGTTTATATGTATTTACCGTTACCAACGGTTCAAACATTTATTAGCAACCTTACATACCTATGGCCTGTACAATAAAGTCGCGTTCACTCGCGTCACTTTGTCCATGCACATATTTTCGTAGGTTTTTATGTAGGTCAGGCAAATAATGCAATAAGTCTGGAGACTTGTATTTCATGTGGTCACCTTCTCAGAAAGGCTCTTTCGGGCTCGCGCTTTCGACAACAGATGGTAGTGTTGGTACTTACATAAATAGTACCTGCCATATCTATGGTTTTTTCACGCAGCGTTTCACTGAAGATGGAATCAGGAAAAAACGTATATTTCAACACTCAAGGGAATCAAAATGAAATTTGGCAAGTAACGCCGTCTTATAAGTACTTACAAGTACAGGGAAAAATCTGAAAACTGTACATTAGTAATTAAATCATCAAAAATGAGTCTTTACTTCAAGTACGTAATCAATAGGTACCTACAAATTTGTACGGAGGCCTTGTTGGGCGAATCCGACTCGCACAATTATTATTTTTTTCGAAATCCATTGACTTTATGGATATGCAATATGAAATACTTGACAAAACGTAGCGAAGCGTTTTATCCCCATGGTCCCCGAATTCAAATTTTAAGGCATGTAAACATAGGTTTCAATATGCGTGCGTAGTGACCTTGACAGCTGTCACTTGCATTTGGATCCCATTTATACCCTAAAATCTAATCCTTTCGGCCGCGTATGTAACCGGGTTTTGTACCCAGGTACAAAATAAGAAAACCTCTTTTCTCATAACCAGTTACAAACTCAAACATTCTCGCTTTTGTAACCGTTGTATTGTTTAATAATATTTTTGCGAAATGTGCGATTAATACGATTGTTAAATAAAATACATATATGTAAACTACGCCAGATGTAGACCGTGGCCTGTACTCCGAACATCGAAATCCGAACTTTTTGTCGCGCCGTCCCTTTCACTCATATAGTGTATAACACGAGAGTGAAAGGGGCGGCACGATACGAAGTTTGGGGGATGTTTTTTCTTCACGAAGACATTTTTTCTCGTCACAGTCGTACCGATAAGTATCGACCTTCGGCCACAGATAAAGGGTCTTCATAAACAGACGGACAACAAAGTAATCCTATAAGGGTTCCGTTTTTTCCTTTGTACGTACGGAATCCTAAAAAGAGTGAGTATATATAGGCAAAAGTAGTTGCCTAAATTTAGGCGAAAAAATGCGGCACTGCTAAAATACTTAGGTACTATAATAAGGTAGGTACGTACCTGTAGTAGGAATAGCCAAATCTATACCCAACCGAGGTCTCCAGAAGAATGTTCCTGGGATCGCTCCCTGGAATACAATGGTGATAGTTATGTCTGCAAAATCATTATCGGAGACAAGTGCTTAGTAGCTGTGTTGCGTCATATACGAGTACATACTAAGGTGCGATTAAACGGCGCTCGTTGGCGTGTAGGCTTATACGTCCCTGTAGAGTGGACGAAACGAGCAGTCGTTAAATTCGAAACCCAAGCCACGGAGCGTGGCACGGGCCCACACGAGCCGCGTTGTCAGTGCAGGCGCGGGAAGAGAACGCGACCCAGCAGCGAGAGCCTCACAAAATGGGAAGGCGCACTCTGCACCACCTGCATAGACGCCGCGCCGAACGTTGCGAGCGCACCTTGACTCGTGTCAAAAAAACCGACTACCGATGGTTCGCGCGAACTTTGGCGAGCTGCTTCGAACCAGGCTGTTTACACGGCGCTGAGCGCTGAATGTTGACACGTGCCTTTTAACCGCACCTTAAATCTTAATATTATAGCGCGGGTTTTAGTGCGTTAGATTGAAAACTCACTTGTCACTAAGTAGGTACTATTTATATTAGGTAATCTATGAAAAAAAAACTAAAATTTTAAATCTAGAATTCGCTGCGGAATTTTGCCAGTACGGGGCAGGCATCAACAGTGACTTCAACGACCACAAAACAGTTCGTTTTAGTATCTGAGGGGCCAACATGATCGGATATATGTTGGAAATATATATCATTCGTCCCTTACTGTCAAGTATGTAAGTGCGAGACGGACGAATGCCATATGTCCGACATATAAGCGATCATAAAAAGACGCGTATAACAATAATAAGTTTTTGTCCACTCACAATAAATCGGATGGGTTACATTTTCTAATTATGAATTAGATATAGAGATAACAAAAAAATAATATTCTTATATAAAATAAAACGTAAAAGTAATCATACAAAAATTTAAAAACACTATAAAAACCTAACCTAGGGTGCCGCCGGCAACGAGGCGGGGCCTAAGCTACCGGTGGTTAGGGTGACAGAGAGGAACTTCCTGAATATACGCGCCGTGTCCAGGAGTACCGCCTTCTGTATCTGACCCTTGACCCAGCCATCTAGCGAGTGTCTCTCTTACTATTATTATTATTATTAAATAAATTCGGGAAAAAGGCGAAAGGTGGGCCATTCTAGGTACTTTTTCATGTACATAATTTTCAGACACTTTTTTTTAATGCAAATTTTGGACTACTTGGCCCTCACTTTATATATTTGTATTGTTATTTAGAAAAAGGTTTAATTGCAGTATCACTTCCGATAGTTTGGTAATTAACGAACCACAGCTCTAATATCCATAAATCAAGTAACTCAGCGGCCCTTGGATGTCTTACCATTTGTATGAAAAAATGGTTTATACCACTGAGTTACCCACCTTTTACAGCAATATGATAATATTGAAGTATTTTTAGCTATAGATTCCTTTTATTAGGTTCAGGTACTATTTCTAAATCCTATTTTTGTACACTAATTCAATACATATGATAATTTTTTTTTATAGAAAACTGATCATGAAAAGTAGAATGACCCAGGTACGTGACATGACAATCAGAAATAGTGACGTCACACCGGGCAAAACATTACTGCTGGTTCCGGTTTTCATAGATAAAATTTAACAGAGTTACTTTGCTACATTTCGGGGAAGTATTTATAAAATATCGCCGAAATTAGTTTTGTTGTATTTGAACAAAGAGTTTATATACGATTAAGTTTCAAATCTCTCATTAAAAAAATACTTGCACCCCATACAAATCTGAACCCCCTTATTAACTCCTTTAGGGGATGAATGGATACCACTGAAATCAGTTTTATTGTATTTAAACTCATGTTAAACTTCGTACGAATGTTCAAGTCTCTTACTTTAACAGACTTGCGCCTTTAATATTCTTAACACGCTCTGTTTTATTTGTATTTAAACATAGAGTCTTTGTACGAATTTTCATGTCTATCATTTCAAAACAAGAGTTGCTGCCGAGACAAACTTTGAACCCTTTTTAACCTCATTTTGGGGATGCATCCCGAAAAACGATGAAACCAGTTTTGTTGTACAGAAAGTCCATAAACGAAATTTCAACACCCTCGGCTAAAAAAATAATGCTCCCCATATATACTTTGCACCTCTATTTAACTCCCTTAGGGGTGGAATTCCCAAAAATCCCTTCTTATCCCTTGCCTAAGTTGTATAAGCAAGTTATTGTGTAAATTCAAAATTTTTATCCACGGTGGTATCCGCTGTGCGACGCATATTTTTTTTGCATATATCTATATAAGTGTAGATAGATAACTGCCCTACATATAGAATGCTATCTTTCAAAACATTGACAAATAAAATTGATCTTTATGTTGTGTTAGATACTATAAAAAATACACTTTATCTTAGCGTGTCCCCTCTCTCACAATATCATATAAAAAAGCCATCATACTAAAGAGTAATACACTAAGAGAAAGTGTTTACGCAAATATCTCAAGTTACTGAAAATCAAGTTACCTTAGGTACAAGAAACTAATAATGACTGCTTTCATCCAATTAAAATATGTATTTTTGTGCGACCCAACCAGAATTAGTAACCAATCTACATTTTATTATAATTTCGATACATTAATAAAAATGATTTACACTTACCTCACTCATTGGAAGAAGTAAAAATGAAACAAACAAAAATATTTTTTTGTAAATCATTGTTTTTCGGTCAAATTTTACGACTAGTAATATTAAGCCAACCTTCAGTTACCACCTACTGAGTAGTAATAGCCAAATCAATAGATCGTGGATATTTGGTTTAAGTATTCGTTTGGAATCTTGTTGGCATTGAATATTCAATGTTTTCATAATAAATTCAGCGCGGTTATAGCTGACGCCCGTTTGTAAACTGTGCTCACTACAAGTAACGCACCAGAGGGGCCACCGCGAATCGTAAATGAACGAAGTTCGAATATCTCTAAAAATTAATGTCTGCCATCTTGGATTTGGAAATGCATGTCATTTCCGTAATCGGCCCCCGGAGGAACCTCGAAGACGACACCAATATCGATTTTTAAGAAAAATAAATGTCCGCCATCTTTGATTTGAAAATGCATGTGATTTTTGTAATCGGCACCCGGCAGAACCTCGAAGGTGACACCCATATCGATTTTTAAGAAAAGTAAAAATATGCTCCCCGCACACACTTGGAACCCCCTTTTCACCCCTTTAGGGGAGCAATTTCGAAAAGCACTGAAACAATTTTTGTTGTATTTAAACAGAGAGTGAAGTTTTAAATTTCTTATTTAAAAAGGTTTGTTACCCGTACAAACTTTGAACCCCTTTATGGGATCGATTTAGAAAAACGCTTAAATGGGCCATTAATAATAAAGTCTATATACGAAATTTCAAATTTCTAAGTCCAAAAATTTTATGTTTTCCATACAAACTTTCATCCCTTGTTTTACTCCCTTAGGGGATGAATTTAGCAAAATCGTTTCTTATCCCTAGCCTACATTATAAATTTAACCGGCTGTGCCAAAATCAAATCTCTAGTATAAGTATTTTCAACTGTGCGTTGATGAGTCAGTCAGGACTTCACCTTCTATATACATCGAGTCTACGTTACTTACTCCAGTACTAATTGCATCGATAGGTTCACCTCTAACGAGCCACACGTCACGTCAATTGCCTTAGAACATAATAAGTAATTATGAACAGCCTCCGCCTTCAGTCTCGTCGTCCACAGGTGTTTTCTTTTTTCAACCTGTCTGTGGTTTTACAGGCCGGACCCAATGAAGCGATATGAGTGCTTCGACAGGTGTGCCATCTCCAAATCCACCACCTACGCGATCGAAAAGGCGTGCTGCTGGTCGACGTATTCCTAAACGCTTGCAAAGAGGATTTTTATCATGTAATGACGTAGCAACCGGGTAGTACTAGTAAGATGGGCGATCAAAAAGTTTTTCAACTGCGCCGAAATAGTTGATAAAGAATACTTTGAGATGTTTTTATCAGAAAACATAGCGGATGTGATAGTCTACCAGACAAATTTATATTCCACACAGATAACTGGAAAGTTCATAAATGTCACTACAGTTGTACAGGTGCTAAGCATCGTCCTCACCTGTCACCTCACAGCTCACCCGTTTTTATATGGAAACTATCAAATGTTATTTGTCACTTTTTGACAGTTTCCATTAAAAAATCGAGTGAGGGGTGAGGTGACAGGTGAGGACGAGTCGGTTTGTGAATAACAGCCCAGATGACATTAAAGATTTCATAGCTATAAATCTAGATACTCATGGGCATAGTACACTTGTTGTGTTTTTCTCGAGTCCGATTCTTTGTCCCTTTGTCCTATTGTGCGGTTTTGCTATCTCATTAGTCATTAACGGCCGTCATAAAAAATAAGCATACTTCGTGGTTCGTAGATAAAAACTAGAAATGTAAAGTTAGACGCATCTGCATTTTATCTTCTATCTGTATATCCGATTAATGACTTTTTACCGGTTGAGTCAAGTATGTAACTTGCCAAGCCAAGGTTGTTAATGCTCTCTGTAAAAAGATTCTAGAGCCTGCTTGCTCAGTAGTATACTTTGACAACATTTTTACGAGTCTGGAGCTGATATGCTATTTACGCGAGGAAATGTTGATATTATCCCTAGGTACAATACGGTCAAAGGGATTGAGTGGAGCAGAAAACAAAGCTCTAAAAAAGAATACCTAGTGGTTCACACTCGCAAGTTGTGTGTAACTCAAACAAGGTATGTGTCATCAAGTGGTTCAATAATAAATGTGACTACAGTCAGTAGCTTTGTTGACGCGCATCCCATGGGCACAATATTGCGATATGACAAGAATGTAAAACAGAACACTGTAGAGCCATGTCCTCAAATTACATAGCAGTATAATGCGCATAAGGTGGCGTTGACCTCGCCAATAGGTTGATTAGACTTAATAGGACAGAACCGAAAGGTCATCGCTGGATTCGCTGGTCGAGAATTCGTGACATTATAGGCCTATAGATATAGTGTCACAAATTCTCGACATGTGCATAGTCAACAGTTGGCTCTTTTATCGCAGGGATAATAAAGGTACAACAGTAATACAATTGGATTAAAAAAAAATCCGTTACAACATTGTGCAAGGCATGCTGAAGTGTCGCCGACCATTTTCAACATTCACCAACGGCATCCCGGGTCTTTTACTGGTCATAGGTTTCAGAAAAAGATTTTGCCCATTTACTATTTTTCCAACCCGTAAAGTTTTCATATGCCTTAAAATATTTTCCTTTGGACTTTGCTGGTAGCAAATTACTAATTGCTTTGTAGGCTAATCGAAAATGTTGAATGTTGTTAGTCAATTGTCACGGATTCAGATGTTAATATTTCGTTTTCACTCGAAGAACTATATGGTTTCCTCATAAAACAGTGAACAATCAAAGTTAGTCCGTGAGACAATAGATTAGACGCTTTTTATGGTGAAACATGATATCTTAATTTAAAAAAGTACGCATATTCGCGCGCTTTTTACGCTATGGTGTTTATTTATGCATTATAATTATTGTAAAATATAATATCAAATATTAATAAATAAAGTTTCTACTTGTACCAATTCACCCACACCCATAAAATACCCATTACCCATTTACTTGTTTTAATATAAAAGTATATTGATATCATATTTAAATATAATGTACCTACATAAATGTTATCGTGTGAATTCGTTCAAGGAGACAGAGAAAATTAAACCAAATAAAAAAAAGCGCTCAATGAAAAAATATCTTAGTATCTGTGATATTATACTAAATGAATAACACCAGGATCAGGGAGCAAAATTGATTTTGCTCCCTGTCAGCAGGGCAGCAATGAGAAATTAAAAAAAAATATATAAACAGGGAGGAAAAACGAGTTTTGCTCCCTCTAAACGAGCTAGAAAAGCCTGCTTTTCGAATAGGAGAAGTGAAAATGTAAATATGTGGGTCATGGGATTAGTCCTTCTACTTCACCAGTTGCATCTGTTATAAACTGCGCATTTTCATTATTTCGGCAACGTGCCACGTAAATTTGTAACTGTTCGGGCCGCCAATATACACAACTAAACTTAAGTAGTGCGACATCGTGTATACAGTATGCGCCTGTGGCTGTATCTTCTATGGTCACTTTCAAAATCACATATACATCTTTCGCTGGCTCTTTTAACAAGGTGCCCCGTATTTTTGCACTGCATTAGCGGCAATTACCATCGAAAGTTAAATAATACCGTGCGATGACTGATTCATTTACGGTATTATTTTTGGATACAAAAACACAACTTAAATTATGTTGCACCCACGTGGCTTCAGCCACGACATCGGCTCCTTCTGCACGCAATTACCAGTAAAATGTTTTGCCATATTCTTTCTCCACAGTTTCGATAGATTTCCATTTTTGTGATGAAATGACCAGATTTACAATTTTGACTACATCCGTGTCAGTACTTTGTTTCATTGGATAAATCACTACTTTTGTCAGTTACGATCGAATCGACTTCCGGTTTTATATCGAAAAAACCGGTCAAGTGCGAGTCGGACTCGTGCACCGAGTGTTCCGTATAAAGATGTGTACCGGTTCCAACCCTATTAAATCAGGAAAATCTCAACAACATGGTGTGGAAATTGGACGCCATGGGTACAGCGCCATCTATCGGCGACTTTTGTTACAAATTTGAGCGTCTTAATAACTTTGTATGTATGGTAGTTTTCAAGTATAATTCTTTATCAGGTAAACCGATTTCAATTTTTTTTCTTTATTTGAATGAAGGTACTTTCAGCATAATCTTGTAGGAATTTATAAAACAAAAATACTTGCAAAGGTAATTAAATTACAAACTTAAAGACACTGAATTGCCATTGCATTTAGGACCCAGAACGCATCAATGCTATTTTCTTGACATCCCCGAAAATAGCAGCGTATCCTTGTCACAGATATCATATTTCGAATTTCACAGACCCTGTTCTACCATTTTCAGCTTGAAACCTATTTCAGAATCCATGATTGCGCACATCGTCCGATCTATTAAGTCCAATGCGGTGTTGATGGGATATCCCTTGATAAGCTGTTGATGACTTTGCCTCGTAAGTTAACCGCTATAACTTCTTTTGTTAACCAATCATTGCAAACCGGTATATTCCCCGACTGTTGGAAGCCAATTACTGTAAGACCAATACCTAAAACAAGTTCTCCTAACACCCTAAAAGACTTAAGACCTATTAGTATCCTTCCGCTCATGTCAAAAATTCTTGAAAAGGCGGTGTATGCTTACCGCTAATTAAATCAATTCCTGGAAGAAAATAACGTTCGACCAGCAGTCCAATCCGGTTTCAGAAGAGGCCTTAGTACTGCCACAGTCCTGGCTTATCGACAATGTTTTGCAAGCACAGGATCGAGGTCAGGGAACTATACTGGTACTGTTGGATTTCTCGCGCGCATTAGATACCATTGACACTACACTGCTGCTTTCTAAACTTGTTTATTATGGTTTTGATAATTATTTGATTAAATGGTTTGCTAGCTATCTGAGCGGTCGTCATGTTCGTCATCCGAATGGTGAGTCAGCTGTCTCTATTGCTCGATCGGTAGTCACCGGTCCCCCAACGGTCTATACTTGGTCCTATTTTGTTCATTTTATATAATGCGGACATAATTGGTAGCATAACGAACTGCAAATTTCATTTGTATGCTGATGATTTGCAAATTTATATTTCTTTTAACCCTAGGAATACAGATTCATCTGTGGTAAAACTTAACCATGACCTGATTGCGTGTTGGGCTTCAGCCGTTGGGCTGAACTGGGACGCAATTGGATTCATCCAATTGTCTAGTCCTAAATCCGCTTAAGTCTAAGTTTACTGTATTAGGCACAAGGCAATTGGTAGCCAAAATAATTTCACGTGACCCCCAGGTGTCTAAATAATGAACACACAAATAGAGAGGGTGAGCCAAGCAAGAAACTTGGGTGTTCTTATGAACGAGGAGCTTAGATTTGAAAGCCATGTTCTCGAAACTGTTTTTACCGCCTGAAGGTCCTCTATAGAGTTCGTGACTACCTAAATGTTGATTTGCGCATTAAGCTATGTGAAACCTTAGTTCTGTCGAAGCTCAATTATGCTGATACCGTGTTAGGTGGATGTTTGTTATCTCGTACAACTGGTCCAGTGCGTGCAAAATGCATGTGTCAGATATTGTTACCCAGTTCCAGCGTAACTCCGTTTCTAAATAAAGGCAGTCTTTAAAAAATGGAAGCATGTCGGACATTGTATCTTGCCTCACTTCTTTTTGAAACAATTAATACGAAAAAGCCCTTATCAAAAATTGCAATCAAAATCAAAATCAAAATCAAAACATTTATTCTGCAAATAGGCCTCAAGGGCACTTTTACAAGTCAAAATCTATCTAGGTACATCAAATAAAAATAATACAATAATCAAAGTATCATTAATTAAATGTAGTGTTACATGTCAAAAATAAGACTAAGAAACTAATAACAATCGCGATTTGTTAGAGATGTATAAGGTCTCTAAGCGTCAAGATAAAAGGTAATAAAGTAGGTACACTAATCATAATAAAATGTTTTGAGCTATATCTATAACACGTCAACATGAAAATAATAAAATCTAATAAATAAATATCCTCAGAGATGTATAAGGTCTCTGTGCGTCAGTCAAAAAAAATAAAATCAAATGAGAACAGTGAAGTCTCTCATCATGTCAATTCCACTGAACACTAGTACGAAGTTACTAGTCCTTGCAAACATGAACAGACCGGACCCCACAAACAGCACCCGTTCACGAGTATGACGCGTATCTCAGCCATCGCCTCCCTCGACCATATGTTAGGGAAGGTTGCGACCCGATCAACGACGCCACCGTAAGCAAAGACCTTTAGGCGAGCATGACATATTCAAGCTGCAGGACATTTATAATCAAAGTAGTACTTAATAATAAAATATCGAATACAATGAGATACCTCATGATGTGCTCAAATGTACATGAAATGATTTTAGAACAGTAAAATTACAGACTAAAATTGTAGTTATACATGTCTACATTATAAACCATTACTAATTCTAGTAAATTAGACAACTGGCTTAAAAGCTTCTTGATCATTTAAAAAATCATTGACGGAATAATACGCCTTGCTTACCAAGTGACTTTTAACATGACACTTAAATCTGTTGACGGGCAAATTCACTACATCCATGGGTATTTTATTATAAAAGCGTATACAGTTCCCCACGAAAGACGTGCTAACTTTACAGAGACGACAGGCTGCCACTGCGAGCTTGTTTTTACTTCTTGTGTTGTAGTCGTGGACTTCGCTGTTAAGTTTGAATTCATGGAGATTTTTTCGTACATACATAATGTTCTCAAAAATGTATTGAGAAGCTACAGTGAGAATGTTTGCCTCTTTGAATTTTTCTCTTAAGGAGGCACGAGCTCCTAGTTCATAAATAGAACGCACTGCTCGTTTTTGTAGTACGAAGATAGTCTGGATATCCGCCGCTTTCCCTCACAGCAGGATTCCATAGGACATAACACTGTGGAAGTAACTGTAGTACACCAATTTTGCTGTCTCGACGTTTGTCAGCTGCCTGATTCGCCTCACTGCATAGGCTGCGGAGCTTAGTTTTCCTGCTAATGTGGCTATATGTGCATGCCACTGAAGTTTTGAATCTAAGGTTATTCCCAAAAACACAGTCTTGTCTTCGAATTCTAGAATTTCGCCCTTTAACTTAATTCTTGAGTTGTTTATGTGCTTAACATTGGGTAAAATAAATTTTATGCACTTCGTCTTCTTTGCATTTAAAAGCAGGTTATTGGCTGTAAACCAATTTACAATAGTGGGTAATACATCATTAATACAGTCGAAGTTTTTCTCTTTTCTATCAACTTTGAAAATTAGAGAAGTGTCATCTGCAAATTAAACTATATCATGTCTACCCTGCACAAGCTCTGGTAAGTCATTTATGTACACTAAAAATAAGAACGGTCCTAGGATGGATCCTTGCGGTACTCCAAGAGCAACGTTTGACCCTGCTGACGAGGTCCCATTGATGACTACTCGCTGTGTTCTGTCCGATAGATATGATGAAACAAGATCAAGAGCTCCATTCTTTATCCCATAGTGCGTAAGCTTTCGGATCAGATTTTCGTGATGAACGCAATCAAATGCTTTTGATTAATCACAGAAAACTCCAACAGCATCTTGAGCCTTTTCCCAGGCATCAAAAATATGTTTAATGAGTACCACACCGGCATCTGTGGTGGAACGGCCTCTAGTAAATCCGAATTGTTTACTGTTCAGCAGTTTATTACGATTGAAATGGGATAGAAGCTGATTAAGGATAAGTTTCTCGAAAATTTTGCTTAATGCCGGTAGTATTGAGATAGGTCTGAAGTTTGTGGGGTCTGATTTCGTTCCTGATTTGAACAACGGGATAATTTTACTATGTTTTATCAAGTCAGGAAAAACTCCAGTATCAATACTTCTATTAAAAATATCAGCTATATAAGGAGCAGTTAATTCTATTATGGAATGTAATACTTTGACAGACAGCCCCCAAAGATCTTCAGTTTTCTTGACATTCAATGATCTAAACGCTTTGGTAACGATGATAGGAGTCACATAATTGAAACCAAAGATTTCCGTACATTCCACTACATTTCCCTTCAATAATACTTCAGCAGCGTCTGGCGATGAATTTAAAGACTTTGATGTGTCTATGGGTATATTGGAAAAGAACCGCTCAAATTGATCCGCTACATCGAGATCGGAACTTACTAGAGTATCATTGATACGTAGGCTGTAGTGCGGATCTTTAATCTTTCTTTTTCCAGTTTCATTGCTTATTACTTGCCATACAGTCTTGACCTTATCACTAGAGTTTTGTATTTTTTTGGACAAGTAATCAGCTTTAGCGGCGACACATACTTTCTTAAAAGATTTGGAATAGTTTTTAACATACTCTAGAAATTCCGGTCTTTTATCCGTAGTTCTCGAATCATATAAGTCATAGAGTCGGCGTCTCTTCTCGTGAATATCTGGTGTAGCCCAGTCGCTAAACTTAACCTTGGACTTGCCTTGAATTTTCCAGAATGCATATCAGACTGGCTTCCCGGCTTATATGTCCCAAACACGGAACGGCATCATTTCGTGGCAGTTTCAAGTATACTACCACGAAATGCTGGAACAACATTCCTTCGCTACTCAGAAACATGACTATGCGTTCTAAATTTAAAATTGAACTTAAAAAACATCTACTCTATCTTTAAACCCAAATTTAGCCTTTTTGTGTTTCATATTTTCAGTTTATTCTATTTTACGTACACAGTCTTGCTGCTGCTTATTTTATGTTGGTGGCCTAAAAAACAAAGGACTTAGGTATTCCAAATTTCTGAAAATGTAAAACTCTATTTCTTAAGTTTAGTATACTTAATTAAAAATGTAAATCATCATAATCAGGGTTAGTGTAATTGCACAGTGTGTACACTTGTGTGGATATGTCGCGCAACTCATCAGCGTCGGGACACCTTTTGTAACCCAGCACATGATGAGTGGACCCCTTTTTCGCAACTGTTTTTAGTTTTAAGTAATTTAATTGTAATTCTAGTTCTTCTGTTGTAGAAATAAAGATTTCTTCTATTCTATTCTATTCTATATAGTCGCTATTTGTCTAGGGCCTAGCTGAGTTTCTTGTTGGACTCTTCTCAGCTAGGCTAGGTGTAGTGAACCAGCGATAAAACTCCCAGTCGCTCGATTCCACTCACATCTCTGGTTTGTTTGAAGCCGCCCAACCAATGTCACTGGAGCGCAAACTCTTAGTATTCCAGTGTTTAAACCGCCTGCGTGCTCGTGTCGGAGGTTTTCCCTGGCTGTGGCTTTATAGGCCGAGCCCAATAAGACGATAGCGCTTTATATGGCCCGGCCTATAAAGCCACAGTCAGGTTGAAAAATAAAATTGTTATTATTGTTGTTAAGTAATTTGTTATTGTACTTACTTTTTCTGACGCCACAAACCCGGGAAACGCCCCAGATAATACTATACATGTTGCGACTTTCTACGAATATAGTGATAAGCGAAGGTAAGATGTAGGGGTTTTTTTTATCTGCCATCATTTACCATTTATTTCGCTTTCCATGGGTGCGACAGAGATAACATATTAAAGAGTAAAGGTAGGTTGGAAGAATAATATAAATAATCTTGCTAGAAATTTGTTGCTTATTGGATATATTATATATATATATATATATATATTTATTATGTAACAGACAAATAATGTTTTTTTTTTAAGAACGCATTAGATTTAGCCTACCGTACATCAAAACGAACAGTTGTAAAATTTTTAGTAGGATGCAGGTACGGCAAGAAGAAGATTATTAGAAGACCGAACTGAAGATATATATTTAAAGAAGTCCTTGAGGTAGCGATTAGTTGCCGGATTAAATAGTATATTAAACAGAAGAGAGAGAATATGAGAGTTACGGTGAAGCCTGATAAGGAGCCACTTGAGTTGTAAACGGAAACTAGGGACATGGTCATACTTTTGTAACACAAATATGAACCGTATGCATACATTTTGGATACGCTCAATCTTATTCAATTGCTCTTCGGTGATGTCAAGATATGAGATTTCCGCGTAATCTAGAATAGGCAGAAGAAGGGTTTGAGCAAGCGCAATTTTAGTGGGGATGGGTAGCATATTACGTAATGGTCTGAGAGAAGCTACAGCAGCAACGAATGTTTCATTCAGAATCACAATATTTAAATACACAGTGATCATTACAACAAATCATAATAATATTCATTCAACTTTCCTCTGACACTACTAATGTAAAGAAATATTACTGCGATGCTTTCAAACACTAATTCAACCAGATGCAAATAGCTATAAAATGAATTCATTTGATAAAATGATCTAGCCTTGAAACTACTAGAGGACATTCCTTAAAATAACGATACGTGCATCTATTTCTCTGTCAAGCCCGGTTTTAAATTATGAAAGAACGAAGCAGAATACTCGTCGTAGGTTCCGTCTATCGGAATAGTATCTAAGTATAAGTGTATGCCTATTTACAAATACTCATATAAACTAGTCATAAGTCTCATGTTCATGTTGTATTACCTAAGTATCTCACAGGTACGTGTCCAGAAATTCCCATTGGGGTTATCCCCACTACCACAGTGTTGGACACTTGAAGCTGACAAGCAAGAGTAGGTAATATACTTCATTCCTAATACAAAGATAATTTTTTAAATTAATTGTTTTGAAAAAAATACTCTTACTCTACTATAAATATATATGCACATCTTATGCTTCATTAGATCCTGCGTTACCCTATGAAATCTCCTGTTTTTTTATTGTATGTCCAGTAAATATTGGGAAACCCTGCTTTGCAATTTTTTTGATCCAATTTTCCGGTAGTACTTGACCTATGAAAGGGAAAACACATTTTATGAAAAAAGAATCACTAATCACCAAAACAATTTTGTAACTCACATGACTAAAGTCTAATAATAAATTTAAAGTTTGCGGACAGTCTTAAAAGAACAAAGTTATATTTTTGGAAAAATAATAAGAGGAACCCTAAAAATGGATGGAGATAAATGACTTTCTGTACTATGGATACAAACAATCAGCTTACTAAATTTCTGAACATAAATATATTTTAAAGGAGTATAAATCTAATAATAAACCGCTCCCGGACTGTTTGTTTTAACAAAATAAACTTAGCTATTATTATTTTAATTATTGAAGAATAAGTTACATGTAAAGGCACGTTAATAATCAAATTGAAACCCTACTAATTTAAATAGATAAGTAAAAAAAACCGGTCAAGTGCGAGTCGGACTCGCGCACCGAGGGTTCCGTATACAGATGTGTACCGGTTCCAACCCTATTAAAGCAGGAAAATCTCATCAACACTGTGTGAATTGGACGCCATGGGTACAGCCATCTAATATGTACTTTTGTTACAAATTTGACTGAATAACTTAGTATGTAAGTATCGTGGTTTTTCAAGGATAATTCTTTATCACGTAAACCGTTTTCAATTTTTGTTTCTTTATTTGAAATAAGGTACTTTCCGCATAATCTCATAGGAATTTATAAAACAAAAATATATGCAAAGGTGATTAAATTACAAACTTAGTATAGAAATGTTATTTGACGATAAAAAAAAGAAAAACTAGATAGAGTTACAGATATTTTTTTCCTGTAAAATATACATTTATGTCAATGTTATGTAATAATTTCATATTTTTTCCTTGGTAAACTTCGGAGATAAGGGTGAGGAATGGTATTTTTTTTTACATTTTCCCTCGTAGAACAAAAATAACTCAACGTAAAAAAATGCTTCAGATTGTGCAACCGAAGCCCTTTCATATGACACACCACTAGATAGAGAACTAGACATTCAAATTTTGAACCACCAATAATCTGGCATTTTTCACAGATAATAAAAAAATATTTAAAAGTCATGTTCTATATATGTAGGTAAGCCTTCTTTATAACTATTACAAATTTCAAATCGATTGCATTAGTAGTTCTTGAGATATTTGGCGATGTGACAGACATACAGACAAAGTAAAACCATAAGGGTTCCTTTTTTACCATTTTGGTACAGAACCCTAAAAAGGACTATTACTTATTTATACCAGACGGGATAAAAAAGTGTTTTCTTTTTACCTGACTGTGGCTCTATAGGCTGGGCCCATTAAAGCGATAGGAGTGTAGGGTAGCCTGGGGAAAATCCAGGGGAAAACCTCCGACAAGACCACGCGGTAGGTTTTGAAAACTGGAATACTCTAAGTGTTTGCGCTCCAGTGAGATCGGTTGAGCGGTTTTAACCGAATCTGAGGTGTGAGTGGAATCGAGCTACTGGGAGTTTTGTCGCTGGTTCACTAGACCATCTAGCCTAGCTGAGAAGAGTCCAGCAAGAAACTCAGCAAGGCCCGACCTGGGTCGGACTAACTCTACCCGGTGTGCGGCGGTACCGGGACGAATAGGGACTATGTGTCTATGTTTTCGCGATCGCACGATGTACGTCCCTGTCGGCGGGAATGCCTAAGGGTCCGTGAGTATGTGCCTAGTACGCCAGAATATCGGGGCTTTGATGACGTCTGACTTCACAATATTCAATGTTTCCCATTGCAGCCACTTTTGTGAGAAATAATGTTTATAAGACAGCGCGCATAACCAACTAGACCAATTTAAATTAAGTACCTAGCTCAAGTCACCACGTTGTCGTTTTAGTAATACTGTACATACATCAGGTTAACAGCAGTGATATAAATATAATCCACGGAATATGGCCGATAATCCCGCCGATACCGATGTGACCGAACCAGATCCACAAAACGAGGCTGGAATTCCTGCTGATAGCAGCGCTGAACAAGGTAGTTCGCTCGATACACGCAGGTGAGTGCTTTATTACAGTCCACGTATTGTAAACAGTAGGTATTACCTAGCTGCGATTAGAATAGCATTAGAGGTGACAGTTTTTCCACATACTTACGTCAAAGTGTATATGAAATGATATATTCCGATTGCAAACTAATCCCGGTCTTGTGACGTTTAAAGGTGAGCTTTAAATATTTGAAGAAAGAATATTTTAATTTAAATAAAATGCTAGAGCGTAAAAATATATTTGTGGTCGATCTAACAGTTGCAGAAAAAAAGGTCACTTTAGGACCTTAAGAATATTAGTGCTGCAGTTGTCCTTATCGCACTAATTGTGAGGGGTGGCTACGTCAGCTTGATAAAAACATTGGCTTATAGATCACAAATCTGAAAAATGGCTCAGCTAATGATTCCTCTTAACACTTTAATAGCACCTTTCAAACCTTAGTTTAGAGATATCAAAGGGACCAGACCAGTGCCCAGCAGTGGAACGTAAATATCAAACCAACTTCAACTATCGTGAGAAAATTTAAATGTTTTCTTTTAGATGTCACTTAATTTTCTGAATTGCGAACAGTCGCGTAAGGTGTCGAAATATGCCAATGAAGTAGGAACTTTAAAGAACAAACCTAAACATATATTGACCTCGTACGCTAACTAAGCAACTTTTATACTATGGTTACTAAACGACAATGTGCGCACCTACTAGTAATTACATATATAGAAATAATAAATAAAAAGCCTCACAAACAATATTCTTGCTCCTCGCCCAAACAAATGTCATTGCCAGGTTTTGAATCAAGGGCCGCAAACATAGTACGAAAAGCCAAAGTTATTCTAAATTGTCATCTCAGGTACGATGGTTCATTATGAAAAATTCGTGAGAGACTGGTGGGGATCGGCACTCGTGGAAGAGTAAAAGGGAGGTATTGGCCCAGCAGAGGTACATTTAGGCCCTTAAGCTCTTAAGTAAATAAATAATAATGACAGTTTATGAGTCGCAGCCAGTTATGCAATCAGTTGTGTTGTGTGTTGGCAGTTTATGAGTCGTTACATTGGGTAACTTTTATACCGGAAAAGTATACTTTTTCTAAGTTATACAAAATTGCTAGTGAAATAAAATCCGCCTGGTATTCGTTACAATGTTTTATTTTCTTCCTTCCACAATCAAGCACCATCCCAAAAAGAGGGTCTCTCCTTCGTGTCTAGCTTATTTAAACCTTCTCTCAATCCCCACCATTTCGAAAATATCGGTGTTGCCAGTGCAAACGTATAATGACAATAATAATGAGATAATCTTAGTGTGACCGTATTATTTACGAAATGGTGGCGTCTTGCTAATTTAATATACAGAAAACAATAATTTAATTAAAATAAACCTAACACTCGTCCATTTTGACAACGTGTACGACCCTGTACACGAATCAAGTGATAAACCTAACACTCGATTTCTAGCGTAACTAGTTATTAAACATTAATACATTAACAGCTTAGGTTAGGCTATTTATAAACTTATACATAATATTCGAATGGTTAACTTCATTATCCGTACAGAAATTTAACAAATGTTCTAAAATATATATATATATATATATATATATATATAGGATATTACTTACTTAACTAATTACTAAAACATGACATATGAACATAGTAATAATCCCTAAGCTTGGAGGATTAATGAGTCATAAAACAATGTGTGTTATTTTAGCGTGGTATATAATTACACAAAATAAAAACAAACATCTACAGAACTAAGCAGTAAGTGCACCTAAACTGTTAACCATTCATGTTTACAACAGATATATTATATATAACTACTACAATCTACATGCTCAAAAGGGAGAGTAAATCATTCCTCTAGCTCAGTATGTAATTTCAAAGAAGTGATTAATAATAAATTCGCCTTATGTCTCCCTTCATATATAAGACGAGTTCTCCTATAATAAAATCAGAACGTGTACCGATCAATTTTCACGCCTGACGCTGGTAGTATCTGCCAAGGCTCGAACCAATCATTTCTCTCGCCTGGCATCGGTTGTCATTCATCGTCAAGTCACGAACCAATCAATTCTCGTGCCTGACCTGAAATGTGATATGACAAATCTGTAGTCAAGTAAGCTCTACTAGTGACTAGTAAATAATAACGAATCAATTAGTCAAAATCAAGGTAATCAAGGAGCAATCTTATCAGTTATCACTATTATAGCTAGCACTATCGTCGCCATCGCTTTCATGGAGATTCAATGCAGTAATATGGATCCAGGGCCGCATTCGATCTGCGGCGACGGTGGTGTTCTTTTTATATTGTTTATTCACAAAACCTTTAATCGGAGCTAATCTGTAACGGTCATTACCTAACACACTGGCAACTCGTAATGGACCGATATACGAGGGCAGGAGTTTTTTACTCTTCCCGTCATTTTGAAATGACGTTTTAGTTATTTTCACTAAATCGCCTACTTTATAAACACGCGCAGGCTTTTTATCTGCGTTATAATACTCCTTTTGCTTTTCCTGCCCTTCATCTATCTTGTCCTTTACTTCATCCCTTAAAGTGGGCAGATAGACATGCTCACGAGTATTATCGGTAATTTCGTTCAGACAAGGATTTACCTCACTATTCATACACGTACCGAACATGACCTCGGCAGGCGCTCTACCTGTAGTTTTTTGTACCGTATTATTGAGTCCCCATTGGATCTTCCCCAAATGGTTATCCCAGTCTTTTTCATGGTGTTGTAGGTTTTGCGCAGTCAAAGAGTTTAAAATGGTACGATTATACCTTTCTACTTGCCCGTTCGATCTTGGGCTTGCCACGGCGTTCAAAATATGTTTTGTACCTTTGTCAGCGCAAAACCTCTTGAATACATGCGAGATAAAGCAACTACCGCGGTCACTTATCAGGCGATCAGGAGTTCGAAATGTTGTAAAAATGTCGTCTAAAGCGCGTATCACATTTACTGCTTTCGTGTTCCTGACTGGCCTGATAAATATAAACTTATTGAAAGAATCTATCACCACTAACAAGTATGTATTACCTCTTTTAGATTTTACAAAAGGCCCAAGATGGTCGATATGGAGCGTGTGGAAGGGCACTTCCACTTTTGGTATGGGGTGCAAGAGTCCCTCTTGCGAAGTAGATGTTTTTTTTGCATAGGCGCATTCGAGACAAGCGCCTACATACTTTTTCACAAAGCGTGACATTTTCGAGAACCAATAATTTTTCTTCATTCGCTCGAGAGTCTTTTCCACCCCGAAATGGCCAACGTCGTCGTGATTAAGCCGACATATCTGCCATCTTGCACCTCTCGGAACTACCCAACGAATATCATTCTTATCACCTCCTAAGCATCTATATAATTTGTTATCGCGTATAACGTAATTGTCTTTGATGTACTGCAAACCTTCTGCATCTAAGTTCCCGCTCAAAATGTCACGAATTCTGCATAATTCCGAGTCCCCTAGCTGAAGAGTGAGCAACCAATCCTCGTTAGTTATGGACAAAATTGACGGTGTCTCGTCCAAAGTATCGTCCTCAACAGGATTCCGAGACAAAGCGTCAGCATGCGCCATTTTAACGCCAGGTTTGTACTCAATGAAACAGTTAAACTCTTGCAAGGACAACCACCACCGTGCTATACGCGGGATAAGATCACGTTTTAAGAACGTTGATCTCAAGGCGCTACAATCAGTAACGATTTTAAACTCTAAGCCCAACAAAAAGACTAAACTTTCGCAAGCATGAAACGACTGCCAACGTTTCCAACTCATACGAGTGGAAATTCTTTTCCTCGGGTGAGGTCTGTCGGCTATAATAAGCCACTGGACGAAATGACCCGTTTTCTAACGACTTTTGTAATAAAATACCGCCGACACCTACCCTGCTGGCGTCCGTATGAAGCTCAGTTTCTGCTGTGGGACTATAAATGGCTAATACTGGTCTACCCTCTAAGCAAGTTTTGAGTTTAGTGAAGGAGTCTTCTTGGGTATCAGTCCATTCCCAAGGAATGTCCTTTTTGAGTAATCGACTTAGAGGGTGTGCTATTTGAGCAAAATTTCGTATAAATTTCCTAAAATAACTTACTAGGCCCAGAAATTGTCGCACGCCGTGAACGTTCGTCGGTCGAGGAAAATTACGCACACATAAAATTTTATTCTCACCTGGCCTAAAACCTGTACCGCTAATTTCATACCCAAGGTAATCGATTTTATCCTGGAGGAAAACGCATTTTGATAAATTTAGAATCAGTTTTGCCTGTTCTAACAACTGTAGAATCTCTTCTAATCTGGACAAACATTCATTAGAGTCCTTACCAAAAATCAAGAGATCATCAAGATAAACAGTAGCTTTGCTGAACCGAGCCGAACCAAGAATTTCGTTCATCATGCGCTGGAAAATGGCCGGCGCATTGGCCAAGCCGAAAGGCATCCGGTTAAATTCAAATTGTCCATCCGGAGTTACGAATGATGTCAAATGCTTGCTCGGCTCAGCAATTGGCACTTGGTAATATCCAGACGCTAAATCTAAGGTGATGAAGCAAGTTTGTCCGGACAACCTAGCAATCTCATCCTCAATGATTGGTATGGGATACCTCTCCTTAACTGTAATCGAATTAAGCATCCTATAATCTACGCACAATCTAAATTTACCATCTTTTTTTTTAACTAATATAATAGGGCTGGCATATTCAAAGACAGATTCTCTAACTATCCCCGCATCTAACATTTCATCAACCATTTGACGAGCAATTTCACGTTCATGATGAGATAGACGATATGGACGATATACGACCGGTTTTTGACTATTTAACTCTATGCTCATTTGTGTCACGTTAGTGCACCCTATATCCTTGAGTGTAGAAGCAAAACAATGCTTAAACCTATCAAGCAACAGATACAGTTGTTCTTTATCATCATGAGAAACGTGATCGCCAGTTTTAATTTGGCTTTTATCTAGGCTTCTATCCGTGCGCGAAGAATCGATAATATTGTTGCAATCTTCAGCTATGACTCTATTAACGACACAGACCTTTTCACCTCTAGTAATGTTCGTTCCACCTAGCAAAAGAACAGATTTTGAACATGGTGTTAAAGTTACACATAGTTGACCCTTTTTGACTGCGTATATGCCACCACAGATCATATACTGTTGATTTGGTCTTCCAGCAATCGAACTATTCAATAAGAGGTTACCACTGAATTCCAAATCAGTATGTGCTCTTACAGTGGCAGCACCAAACAGTTCTACTGTAGTTCCTATATGGATAATTAACAAGTTATCGTTGGTGACGTCTGAACAAGCGAATGGAATTTCATTACCAATGTCGAGAAACTGAAGCTTGAGAGAATCTTTCAAAATAACAATGTGCCGCTGCTCAGTAAATGTTTGACCAATTAAAAGAGCCTTATCCAACAATTCGTCCCTAACAACTTTACAATTGACGACAGCTTCAACATCATCAATAGCTAATTTGACTGTTAGGTTTCCAAGCGATTGTACACAACCGTTACCGAAACCTCTCATAGTAGAAGGAACACCATCATGTAACAACCCAAGGTTAGAAGCAACTGACTCCCTCATGAGGGTTACCTCACTACCAAAATCTACGTAAGCAGTGACTAGTGCTCCGCTGATTCTCACTTCCTTTATAAATTTAGCGTTTAAACTTGAATTTGTAATTATCTGAACCTTTTTAGAATCTTCTGCTTTTAATAACGTATTATCTACGCTTGACTTGCAAGCTTCAGTTTTATGTCCTAATTTATTGCACTTATTGCATTTTAATAATGGTTTCGAGCATTGCAAGTAGGGGTGACCTTTTTCCTTGCAATTAAAGCAGATTATTCCCGTACTCGATGACGGCTTTGTTAACTTTGGATTGCTGGATACGTTATGATCAAAACTGAACCTTGATTTAGAATAGTTATTCCTATCAGAACTGCCTGAATCTTTGTTACTCATCAAGAATTGTAATAACTGGTCGGGGTGAGAACAGCGTAGCGCTAGTGCACTCGATCTAATTGTCTTGTCAGTGATTCCGTGTATAATGCAATCGACGGCTAGCTTTCCGGTTATATCACACTGATTAAGTAGAGATAATTTCTCATAGTAGTAAACTTCAATTCCTTCATTAAATTTACTTTTCCTTTTGAGCATCTCTTCTAACATTTGACCATAGTTTTGTTCGAAGGGGAATGAGTCTGTCAGTTTTTTTTGCCATTCTGGCCATGAGAACAATATGGTATTCAACCCCTCGTACCAAACTTTGGCCAACCCTTTTAACTTTTGCATTGCAAAGTGAATAGTTGTTCGTTCATCCCAACCATATACTGTCGCGCATTCGTTTACTTTTCTCAACCAAATATCAATTCGTTGGTTTTTTGATGCTGGGTCAAACTCGGGGAGAATGTTTTTGTGATCTATGGTTTTATTACTATTTACGTTACCTGTAGATGGTTGGGAAGACTTATGACCTTTCAAGTTATCTAGAATACTAATCACATTATTAAGAGTAAAAATTGGACTACGTGACCTGCTTCTCCGGCTGGCTGGAGCGCGCTCATGACGCTGGCTTCGGCGGCTGCCCTCGGGGATGCGGAGACTGCGCTCCCTGCGGCCGGAGTTGCGATGACTGCGACCGCTACTACGGCGACTGCAGCGGCTGCCCTCGGGGATGCGAAGACTGCGCTCCCTGCGGCCGGAGTTGCGATGACTGCGACCGCTGCTGCGGCGACTGCAGCGGCTGCCCTCGGGGATGCGAAGACTGCGCTCCCTGCTGCGAGGACTGCGATGACTGCGCTCGCTGCTGCGATGACTGCGGCGGCTGTGCTCTCTGCTTCGGCGACTGCGCTGAGTGCGCTCTCTACTGCGGTGACTGCGCTCCCTGCTGCGATGGCTGCCCTCAGGTGTGCGATGGCTGCGCTGCCAGCTGTGGCGGCTGCGCTCTCTGGTGCGGTTTCTGATCCCAGGATCATGACGGTTAAGTTCCCTGCTGGGTCGACTGCCTTCAAGATTCAGGCACACGCTGCGGCTGTGGCTTCTGGCTTGTTCAACATCACGAGGAGGCGTAACCAGCTGTCGATTGCCATTGGCACGGCTCCTTCGTTCATCCATTATCGATACCTCGAATCACACGGAAAAAAAAAACTATGTTAGTTCAATGTAGTCTAAAAATAATATACCTACCACTATACTTTTGTATTATTAATCAAAGTATGACACATGTTTTCAAATTATAACGTAATTAAACATTAAAAGAAATGGGAAAAGAGACGCCTTTGCTTACTTTTAATTGGATTAAGCGGCCTAATTCAAATATAATTCGTTATTACGAAAGAAAATTTAATCATTAAGAGGGTATTCAAAGAATCCTTTGTTCGAAAATGATTAAAACGATACATACAGTATTCAAACTCAGTGCCAAAATCTAAATAAGCGGGTAGTTAAACAATCCTTTGTTCGCTTATAATAATAACCCAAAATATCTTAACATTTCACGAATTATACTAAGCAATAGGAAACTATACATACTATTTTGACGACACTAATTTTGGTTCCAGAAGTTAAACTAATATGTTCTTTTCCAAATTTCAAACGGTACTACCCAAACAAAACAAAGGTTTGTACAGGAACATTAAGCATATTTAATCTTGAGTTTAATTAAATGTACAAAATCACTTCACATAAATTATACAATTTGCAAGCTAAATAAGAATAGTTACAATTTGCGTGTACTTACGTCCCATCCCACTTCTGAATTGAAATAAAATCCGCCTGGTATTCGTTACAATGTTTTATTTTCTTCCTTCCACAATCAAGCACCATCCCAAAAAGAGGGTCTCTCCTTCGTGTCTAGCTTATTTAAACCTTCTCTCAATCCCCACCATTTCGAAAATATCGGTGTTGCCAGTGCAAACGTATAATGACAATAATAATGAGATAATCTTAGTGTGACCGTATTATTTACGAAATGGTGGCGTTTTGCTAATTTTAAATTTAATATACAGAAAACAATAATTTAATTAAAATAAACCTAACACTAGTATTGAACTCAGCAAGTAGGCAAAAAATCAAAAACTCTGTAGTTAAAAGTAAGCCTATTTTAACGAAATATGAGTGTCTCAGACATGTATACCTATTTGAAAATGGGTCACTCAAGTCATTAAGGTCTGAGCAATTGCTGATTGATTCAAAAACATGTTGAGTGATATTCTACCTTAATGGCGCTAGTGACCCGTTTTCAATTATACACAATTATAGTTTCAAAATAAGAAGAGCTGATCAAAAATATAACTAGATCCCTGTACATTCAAAAATGTCACTTTATAAGAGATATTGGTAAAACTATTTTTGTCTAGTGAGTGACAAAGACATATAACAGCTCATCTAGTCATGTCAAAACATCACACGCATGGCATAATAGAAATGAAAGTAACTGGAAACCCAAGGGAGCAAAATAACGTCGCCGAGTATTTTTATAATTTCCGTACTGTTATTAATACCGTGTTGTGTCTGGTTGTTGCTTTATCAATACCACTCAAGAGAACAGATATGATTTGATTACCGGCTTTTAGTGCGATACAACCTTTATTATTTTGAAGTGAAAATTACTAATGACACTAAGCTTACTTATATCTAAGTAAATAGTACTGATTGTGTGGAGATTGAGGATATGTTGTAGAATTGAAATAGGAGTAACGTTGTATTTTTTTAAATTTATTAATAAATTGTCAATATCCTTCATGAATCCCACTTCGTTATTTTATTTGATAGGTGATTCTTTTCAGTTCAACTCAAAAACTAGCGCTGATTAAGCTTACTTGGTTACTAAGTTATAGACGCAACACAAATAAAAGAGAGAGTAGTAAAAAGCCCGATGAAGAGAGCCATCGTCGAATCCGATTTGGCTACGTAATATCTTCTTGTCCAACATTCCACGGATCACAAATTGTAATTACTTATGGCACTGAAACATGATCGCTAACCACAAGCCTCGTAGGAAACCACAAAATCATCCAAAAGCCAGAAACAGAGCAAAGATTGGAGGAGATATGCGTGATTGTATCAAAGATGTAAAGATCCCAAAAACAAAAAAGCTCACAAAAATAATTGACGACGTTTATTTTTTTCATTTTCCGAAATCGAAAACCATTTCGAGAATATCGTCTGTAGAATACCAAATACATTATTTGTTTTTTTTGTAGTATTTTTGCCAAACAGCTGATACAATACTGCCACTATAAAAAGGTTTGACATCTTTGACTTTGACACTTGACGTTTTCAAGTACTGACATTTTGCCTTAGAGTATAAATATTTCTATAGAGATCCTATACGCGTGCCACCAAGAGTGACAGAAAAGGTCATGCAGATAAATTGAGAATTGGTTATATAAAATATCGTATAAAATAAGTTGTGCTCGCCAAAAAAAAGTGAAACTATGACAGGGACAACAAATGTAATTCTCTGTCGCTCTTATACAAAGTTGCATATGATCATCTCAATCGGTAGTGGTATTATTATTTGCTTGTCGTGTCTGGTAAGTCTGTGCATTTTGCATTCACTGAAACTGTTAAGCGCACTAAAATGTCACTCCGCATTTAATTTTGTCAGTTATTTCCAAGGTTTTTTAAGCAGTGCTGCGACGTCATTTAGCTCATTGTTCGACGTTGGCTACATATTGCCCCTTTTTTATCAAACTTACAATATTCGTGGATTATTGCATTAAAATATAAGATTTCCGCAAATATAAAAAAATACGTGTATCTTTAAACTTTGCGTACTTTCTTGCATTTTATAAATGGTGGCACTAAAAAATATGAAATGTTGTCATGTTGTCAATTGAGCGGGCAAATTGTCCGAGAAATAAAATTCTAATGCAAAGTGCTGGTTGGACCGGGCTAGGGCCATATACTTTCATGTTTTCTTTTAAGAATAAACATATGCAGGCCCGCGGGCGTAGAAAGAGGATTAGATAGAAGGAGGATTAACGAATCGCCACGGGGGGCCGGACTTATGATAGGACTAAATTGAGATGTATCAGAAGACTGATATGGATGTAGCACAATTCTGACATCTCATCATTAGTCTTGTTATCTATAAATTGGCGCCAAATTTAACTTAAGCCAATAGGTTTGAATACAATGATGACGTTCCGGTGACACAGGCCGGTGACAAATAATACGCGATGAGGGACAGGTGATGACACGTTGTATCTCGTTCCCACGTGTGTTAATTAGTATTTTTGCTTGCATCTCTTTCGCACATCTTTGTATGTGTGTACGTATTGCCGGCCCAGTCTTATCCTTACTTCATGCCCGTGGATTAGATGTCCTGGTTACTGTCGAGACACTCGCTGTATGCTCGGACAGAGCATGATTGCTTGCGTCATTGCACTGAGCGCTCCTGGCCCAGCGGCGCCAGCGTACTACGTGCGGCAAGTTAAGCCCTGATGATCCTGGCGGCTGTTTATGACAGCACTCGTTGAGCCAAGTTAGAGGCCTTCGGGCGGCTTGAGGACTTCTAACAGTCAAGTTGCCCACTCACTTGACAAGGGAGGTAGAATTTGCACCACGTCCGTAGGAAGTACCTACCGCTATCCTACACATGACCCCTGGGTTAGTTAAAAGTGCAACAAAACTGGCAACCGTACTGTCTTCTCGAAAATCTCACGGTTTGAAATAATTGCCATACGATAAATAAAATAATATATTAGACTGAAGAGACCTATGTGCAGCAGTAGACATCTTACAGCTAATGATGACGATTTCCATGTTTAACATGTAAAATAGCAATAGGTAGTTTGCGTAAGTTTGCATGCCACTTGATGTAAAGGGGAGTTACTCCGCTTATCACCACGCTAAGCCGATTGGATGTCGATGCTACCGGCCGGCCAGATAGCTGTCGACTGTCTAATTCACCTGACGATCTTGCAGGGGTCAACAAACCGCGGCTCGCGAGCCGCATGCTGCTCTTTGAAGAGCCAGTTACGGCCCTTTGAGGTCTCCTCAAAAATATTGAAAACTGAAATATATTTCAGCTCTCTCAAGTTCCCAAAAAAATATTTTTACTGAATTTGGCTCTTTGGTTAAAAAGTTTGTCGACCCCTGATCTAATGCAACCAACTTGGACATCGTTTAGTTACCTAGTCAATGCCTTTACGCACTAAGTATGGACATAATTATTAATACAGATACGAAAAGTTGTTAACACATGAATATAGTGTTCCGTTCCAAAATTAATCTAACGGAACAGTTACTTTTCTTTATGGCTGTAAAGAATAGTATAGGAAAAATGTAAAGAATATCTGCTTGACGAAGTTAGTCTTAGTGTGGGTTGCACCAAACCGTCTGTAATCGTAAGCGGTGTTCCGTTAAAATCTGATTGTATGGAAAGTTTGACAAGTTTCTATGGGTTGTCACCGGCGCCATATTTGACGATGACCGGCATGGGATCGTATGTTGGTGCAACCGACCCTTAGGGTATGTAATGTGTAATACCGCATAACCTAATATAGCGTAATTATAATAGTCATTGACACACATAAAATCTGTCTAATTTTATCCTATTGGTCCTTATACTTTTATTAGGGTTCCGTACCCGAAGGGTCTAAACAGAACCATATTGCTGTCACTCACGCGCCCGTCCATCCGTCGTATGTCATAAAATTTTGATCCTAAGTTTTTTTAACTTCTCTAATACTAATATATTGATAAATCTGATTTTTTGTTCGAAATTTCCTCATTTTACCTACCTATTAAAACCAACTTAATTTTGTGGTTGTTTCGGAACCCTAAATGTATGAAGTCCGACATGCATTTGGCCGGTTTTTTTTATAAAGGGGGCTGAAGAATCTACAGCTAATAAGAGATATGTAATAAATAATAAAAAAATCAGGAAACGCAATGACACTAGCGTAGCTACGATTTGAGTTAAAATAAGTGTTAAATGTGTAGGTATTACAAACAAAAATTGGTTGCCTGTAAAGTCGGTATACGGGCGAAAGTTTTACGTGACAACGACTTGCTCGAGTGGAAGGGACGCGTGCCTTTCACTTTTTATGTCTGTCTCTCTCGCTCTTAGGCGGGCTAACCATGCCTCTCACTCGCTCTCATTGTGAGCGCATAACGTGAGCGGAGCGTAACGCAGTTTCTTGAAGTGTCACCCGGCAAACCAATTTATAAGACGTTGTCACGTCAAAAACGCGCTACCTACTGAACTCTTTTTACGGCGTTAAAAACGAGTGCAAATCTCTTTCTCCAATCCTGGAAAGAATAAAATAAATTTGACATTAATCCCGTTCTGTCACAGCTGCCAAACGCTATGGCTCATTGGACATTTTCAGCGTGTTTATCAGCTAGTTAAACTAACCTGTTGATAGAAACGTGGGCTAAAATTTCCATTATGGACCGTCGATTTTGGGGGGGGGAGAGGGTTGGATGGGGTAGGGGGGGAGGAGGGCTACCCCCCTGTACCACCCCCCCCCTGCGGAACCCCATGGTTATGGAGATATTCATGGTTAAAGTTTTGAGGTTATAATAGCGATATTTAGTAGGGGGGCGAGGCACTGGGGCTTGGGGAGGGATAAGGGGTTAGGGGGGATGGGGGCTAGCCTCCTGTGCCATCCCCTCCCTACGAAACCCCATGATTATGTATATATTCATGGTTTAAGTTTTGAGGTTAGAATATCTCTATTAAGTTATAAGAATGATTACTTATCTTGTTTCTTTGAATTTTGCGGGGGGAAGGGTGCGGGGGGGGGGCTCCTTTCTCGTCTAGTAGTATGAGAGTCTCTCACAAAATGCATACATGATTTGAAATATTAAAGTGAGGGACAACCAAGCATTTTCATGTTCTAATGGCGCGGGATTCTGCCTTTGTCCGGCAGTTACTTTTCCGACATCTTAACTTGCCAACCAAAAAGAGCCCAGAAAGACTTGTTAGGGCAAAGTCTCTAGTCTAGTGCGGATAGGTTAGGAGGTTATTTTTTTTTATATAAGCCCAGAAAGGTATGGCACTAAACACGACACTCACCCAAGTGACACAGATACGCGTTGCTACGGTTCCCGCGCTAAGACGCGAGGGCGGAGTCAAACGTGGACGCCAAGTCAATTTCGGACTCGGAGTCAAACACGGACACGGAGTCAAACGCGGAGCTCGAAGGCTCGCGGAGTAGCCTCAGCCCCCCCCCCCCCCCCCCCCCGCACACCCCCCCGCAATAGGCCACGCCCCTTTTTTTTACTCCACCCCCTTTTTGGAGTTACAGATTTAGAAACAAGGAAATCATTCTATTCTAACCTAATATACATAATCATGGGGTTCCGCAGGGGGGGGATGGTACAGGAGGCTAGCCCCCATCACCCCTAACCCCTTATCCCTCCCCAACCCCCTGTGCCTCCCTCCCCTACTAAATATTGCTATTATAACCTCAAAACTTTAACCATGAATATCTCCATAACCATGGGGTTCCGCAGGGGGGTAGCCCTCCCCCCCCCCCCTACCCCCTCCCCCCTCCCCACCCCCAAAATCGACGGTCCATAATGGAAATTTTTACCACGAAAAGTAACAATTGAACACGTTAAAGAGTCACGTTATAGTTAAACACTTGTGAACACAAATCGAGATGACGGTTTCATTATTATTTCGAAAGCGAGTGGCGTTCAGCCGCCAACAAGACACCGCTCCGCCCAGCAATCGCGCGGGAACTGACTGAAAGCTCGCGAATCAGCTACACGCCTTGCCTGTTGCCGGGCTACGAGCCCGCTAACGCTGCCGTGCGCCAACATTCTTGTCCCCTTGACTAAGAGTCTATTATTGCGTCTCAGAGTACATGCCTCAAAGATCCCGTCGTAATACAACGTCAATGTCTGCTTGCTTTCACGGCATTTTAATAATTTCACGATCAATTTAAAGTTGTCTTTTAAAAATCTTTTTTAGTTAGGTACGCGTCATGGCATGAACGTTTATTAGTGTAACTTCCGACATATGAAGTTGTTGTATTTTTTCTATTCGTATAATTAATAAACCCGTTATTAACTGTAGTGTGTGTGTATGTGTATATGCATTCTTGCTTAGTTACTTTCTTGAACATAAGGGGGAAACCGGGAGACCTGACAAGGTAGGAGACTCGAATATTTCAATCACAATTTTGCACCATCAGCGCGATTGCTAGCTCGAACAGTGCTTGCACAAAGGCGGCGCCTTAATAAAGTTGATATATAAAATTTATAGGAAACTCGATTATTTTTGTACAAATAGACTTAGTTTTTTTTTGATTTTGAGTAATTTGATTGACCATGTAGAATAATCCTGAAAGTATTGTGACAATAAAGATAATGTTATACTGTTTTTACTATTTAAATATTCACAAGTTTAATATTTTTATTGTAATAAAATATGTATAGTTTCAAGAACACATAGAAATAATTTATGTTAACTATAAATATCGAACAAAAACACATTTGAACTCCAGTTTTGTAACGTGACGTTTCTTATTTTCTTTATAAATAGGTATGCGGCCTCTTTATAAATAGGTATGTATGTGGTACAATGATATATTCAACAACAAGCTAGAAGGAATAAGTAACAACGAAATTTGGCGACTGCGCAGGTGGGACAGTCCCAAAGCTGACAGGTCCAAAATTCTAAGGTTGAGTTTACATGGTGAGCATGTAATAAAAAAATATCATTTAATGCTATATCATTATTTTAATAATATCATCAAGTTAGTAATACTTATCACATTACAAACGAAAAACACTGTAATGTAATAAAAAATATCAAATAATTTATTTCACATAATTTCAGGTACAATGAAATCTTAAAAGTAGTCTTAGTATCACTAAAATTTACCATAAATGGCATGTGAAATTGAGAGGTATATACACCTGCAATACAGTATACTATGGTCATTAATGTCAAAATACAGATAAAAATAAAGTCAAATGAAATGTCTATAAGTCAAAATTATAAAATCAATTACAACATTTAAACAACAATAAACAAAAAATAATTGAATATCACTGATATTTAAAAAATTTCATACTTATTTGAAGTCTAACTATTCATTTACTAAGATTTACATTTAGTCCTATACGTTACATTATCATATAACACTGCAAGGGACTTCCGTTATCTACATTTAGCAAACAACAGTTTTATTTCATAACATTGTCACTTGATGTACCTACATTTTGTAACTTCTGTGGTCAGGCTAAACGTGACGGGACCATTTGTCACGTTTTTGTACCGAATTATAATTAAAATACGTTTAAAAAATCATTCTAAAATATATAAGTAGGATTCTTATGATAAACAGTTCTGAGATTGTCACTTTCTTTCTAAAATATTTGAATACACATTCCAGAACATTTAATCGCAAAGCTGACTACAAAAATGCTTGGCTTTTAAAAATTTTGACCAATTTATCAAATTGTAATCTGTGTTGCCATTTTTAGAAGTGTTATACGAATATATAGTCTATAATGTAATATCGGTCGTCATAAAACTGACATGTCAGGTGGCATCAGTTTTGTAGGTAACACGGTAGTTTTAACTTTCGCACACAGGCTTTCAACCTACACGGTTTACTTCTATTGAAATGTCAATACAAAACATACTCCACTCATCTTCCTTATGTCTAACGATATTTATTGTTATTCAATATTATGTGTAAATAATTGCGGACAGTATATACAGTTTAAAGTTAATGCTGTGTTTACTTAGCTGTTATCTATATTGGTGACCGAGACTAAAGAACAAAACTAGGATGTCGACCGAAGATTAAAATGCGATGCAACCGCTGCCTGTGCAAATTCAAACTGTAAACACACCCTCGATCAGTGCAAACTCAGCGTCAGGCTCACAGGATGTTTTTCGTGTCGGCGTACGAGTGCCACCGTTTTGACCTGAAGAATATCCTTTACCATCGTCTTCAGGCTTGAAATACTGCCTAACCATCGTTGATCGTTTCACTCGCTGGCCTGAAGCTTACCCGCTCCAAGATATCACAGCTGAAACTTGCGCTGTTGCCTTAGGTCGAAGGTTGGATAGCACGATTCGGCTGTCCAGAAAGGATAACCACAGACCGCGGACGACAATTTGAATCACAATTGTTCAAAAAAATGTCTGCTCTCGTGGGTGCTTCTCATCTTACTACTACAGCATATCATCCGGCCGCTAACGGCCTTGTGGAAAGACTCCATCGTCAACTTAAGGCCGCTATAATGTGCCACGCCACAACTCAGTGGACTGAGGTTCTTCCTTTGGTGTTGCTAGGGATTTGGAGCGCATGGAAAAAAGATCTAAAAGGTTCACCAGCTGAACTGGTTTATGGTGAACCACTTATGCTACCTGGTCAGTTCTTCTCTTCGTCTACCCCGGACGCTGTTCTCGACCTTGCTGATTATGCTAGCCGTCTTAAAAGCCACATGAGCAGACTCGCTCCCCAGCCAACATCTTGGCACATGAGCACCAGCCGCCCTTTTTATATCCCTAAGGACTTGAAATTCTCGGGATATGTTTTTCTCCGTTAAGGCCCTGAACGAAGATCCCTGGAAGCACCATACCAGAGCCCATTCAAGGTACTGCGCCGCAGCCCAAAAACCTTCGATATTGATGTTAAAGGAAAGGCAGTTACAGTCTCGATTGATCGGCTTAAGCCTGCATATCTAGCCAAAGAAGACAGCGTTCCAACAGCTGTTTTTATAGACAATGAAGAAACTCAAGGTCAGACCCAGCAGCAAAAGATATGATCCGGACGACACGTCCGATTTCCTATTCATCTTCAAGACTATCGACCGTAACTACGGTCTCGGTGGGGGATTAGTGTAGGTAACGCGGCAGATTTAACTTTCGCACACAGGCTTTCAACCTATATAGCTGGTTATTTAGTGTCATCAACCTTGCAGATTTTCAACAAAGGATGCCACTTGGCACGGTTGTACCTAATGGTCATCTGAGCAGATTTAGCCCTGTACCCACGAAATTCGTCCATGGTGGTGGGGGCTGGAGGGGGGTGAAAACCCCATCTACCGCGCTGCACTCTGAGCTCGATTTCTTCATAAGTTTAGTGAATAGGTCATGTTTGGTATCGTTTTCGTATAATTCAAGGATGAAGAATTCATTTCTGAAACAAAATTTTCACTCGTCCGTAGAAAAAAACAGAGTTCTGCACAAAACCTGAAAATATTTTTTTTAAATTTTTTACAAAATGTTGCACTTTAATTAAACCGCGAGGTAATGCACTATAAAAAAAATATGAGTTAATAGCCCATTTTATGTGAAATTTATAAACATAAACTGTATTGACAGATTTAATCTGCACATGTGTAAAAAAAATAATTCATGTAGCGGCGGAGCTGCGTACTGGCGAGAAGCTATTTTATTTCTACATGAATTTAGAAAATGGGTCATGTTTGGTATCGTTTTTGTATAACTCAAGGACGAGGAATTAGTTTTTGGAACATAATTTTCACTCATTCGCAGAAAAAAAACAAATCTGCACAAAACTTGAAAAAAATTATATGAAATACTACAAATTACAAAATCTTGCCTTACAATTAAACCGCAAGGTAATAAATACACTATAAAAAAATGAATTAATATAGAATGTACAGATGTAAACTATATTGACAAATATAACTTTTAAATGTGTTAAAAATACAATACAATACAAATACTCTTTATTGCATACCTCACACAAATGAATCAGGAGGTAGAGGTAGACAACAATATGGAAATGAATAATTAATGAAGAATTATTTAACAGTTCTGCACAAAACCTGAAAAAAAATCAAAAAAAATCTACAAAATCTTGCCCTACAACTAAACCATGAAGTAATGCACTATACAAATATGAGTTAATAGCCCATTTTATGTAGAATGTATAAACATAAACTATATTTATTGACAGATTGAACCTTGAAATGTGTTAAAAAATAATTTACATTTAGCGGTGGAGCTCCGTACTGGTAAGATTCTATAGAATTCTTAATTTTATTGTTAGATAATGAAACTGATTAGCTGCTTCTAAATGAAGAAGTAATATTTTATGATATTCTTAATTTAAAACAGATTGAGATAACCATAATTCCGATTTTTTGTATATTTGGTTATATTGGTATCTCCACAATTTTACCTGGAAATCGTATGTTGATATCAGTGCAAAAAGTTGATTTAAAAAAAGATAGTAGTTAGACATTTAATAAATAATTAAATAACTTTAAATGCCGAAGCTCATCAACTTCACATGTAATATAAAGCAATAATAACAAATCTGTCAAAAATCGGCAAATCCTCCTTTAAATTTCCTGTTTTGGCCTTTATCGGAAGCATGAAACGCGCTTTTCTTCCCTTTACCGACAAAAAAAGAAACTGTATTAAATATACCCAGAAAAGGCGTGCCTGTCCACAGCTCAATCAATCTAATAGGCAAAATCCTACGGGGTCTCCCCTCAAACTATGAGATTACTGGCTTGGAGACCAAAAACACTTGATAGTCTGCTTGCACGGGTAATGATTTAGGTACCATCCATTCTGCCAGAGGAGCTACGACGACGATGTGTCAAAGATTTCTTTTAATTTTCTTCTGAGCCACAGCATAGGAGCAAAACGAGCCAGGCTATTGGCCTCAGGCACCAAGGAGTCATCGCCAAACACTGGCACCTTATTGGAATCTGAATCCCTCCGAATCGCGAATTGTTAACGACTCGGGCTCCCTATCTGTATTCCACACCGGTGTATCCTAGCGGCAGTTTGGTTGACAGGTCTCACGGGTCTCGCGGGTATGTAGATGCGGGTGGATAGCCATGGCAAGATATTGACAGAAACCGTTGGCCGCTTTTCCAAATAGGCCGCTCTGAATGACATCATCCGCCGCTCTCTAGTCAACGTGCCATCTCTTCTTGAACCAATTGGCATCGCTAGAATCGATGGGATGTGGCCGGACGGCATATCCCTCATCCCCTAGAAGGTGGGAATGGCGCTAGTACCTGTGAAACGCAAGCTGTACAGTCACTCTGGCTCCTTCTCACCTCCACGGGACTACCTATAGCAATCACCCTGCCGTGGAGGCCGAAATGGCGGAAAAGCTTAAAAAGCACAAATATAGGGACCTCGGCACTGGTTACACTTTTATACCGTTCGGTGTCGAGACCCTTGGCCCATCCCAGTGCCCGTCAACTATTCAAGGACCTATTCAAAATGCTGGTGGATTACAAGCTCGCTCAACGCATCAGCATAGCGGTTCAGCGAGGAAACGCTGCCAGCTTGTTAATGACCCAATTGTTTAAACATATTTTACTTTAAGTAGTTTGGCTTTAATTTTCAGTAATGTATCCCTTATTTTCAGTAATTATCCCCAGTAGATCCCTTAAAAAGTGTAACACAACTTTTTTGTTTATTTTTATATTCTATTTTTGCTGTATTAATTTTTGTCTTTGTCTCGAATAAATATTTCTTAACCTAAAGTATGGTTTCCAAGTAAAATTGTGCAAACCAATTGGACCAAGTCTCAATCTGTTTTAAAGTTGAGAAGTTGAGAATATCATAAAATATTACTTCTAGATTTAGGAACACCTAATCAAAGTCATTAGCAAACAGTAAACCGAAGAACCCTATAGCTTCTCACCAGTACGCAGCTCCGCCGCTAAATAGAAATAATTCTTCATTCATTATTCATTTCTATATTGTTGTCTACCTCTACCTACTGATTCATTTGTGCGAGGTATGCAATAAAGAGTATTTGTATTGTATTGTATTTTTAACACATTTAAAAGTTAAATCTGTCAATATAGTTTATGTCTGTACATTCTATATTAATTCATTTTTTTATAGTGTATTTATTACCTCGCGGTTTAATTGTAAGGCAAGATTTTGTAATTTGTAGTATTTCATATAATTTTTTTCAAGTTTTGTGCAGATTTGTTTTTTTTCTGCGAACGAGTGAAAATTATGTTCCAAAAATTAATTCCTCGTCCTTGAGTTATACAAAAACGATACCAAACATGACCCATTTTCTAAATTCATGTAGAAATAAAATAGCTTCTCGCCAGTACGCAGCTCCGCCGCTACATGAATTATTTTTTTTTACACATGTGCAGGTTAAATCTGTCAATCAGTTTATGTTTATAAATTTCACATAAAATAGGCTATAAACTCATATTTTTTTTATAGTTCGCGGTTTAATTATAGCGCAACATTTTGTAAAAAAAATTAAAAAAATATTTTCAGGTTTTGTGCAGAACTCTGTTTTTTTCTACGGACGAGTGAAAATTTTGTTTCAGAAATGAATTCCTCATCCTTGAATTATACGAAAACGATACCAAACATGACCTATTCACTAAACTTATGAAGAAATCGAGCTCAGAGTGCAGCGCGGTAGATGGGGTTTTCACCCCCCTCCAGCCCCCACCACCATGGACGAATTTCGTGGGTACAGGGCTAAATCTGCTCAGATGACCATTAGGTACAACTGTGCCAAGTGGCGTCCTTTGTTGAAAATCTGCAAGGTGCTCCATACAAATACGACACTAAATAACCCACTAATACGGTTTACCTCTATTGAAATGTCAATACAAAACATACTGCACTCATCTTCCTTATGTCTAACGGTATTTATTGTTATTCAATATTATGTGTAAATAATTGCGGACAATATATACAGCTTATAGCTAATGCTGTGTTTACTTAGCTGTTACCTATAGTTTCAAGCAATTTGTTTAAATTTAGTTTTGAATTCCATAATAGTAGTAAGGTATTTAAATTGATTGATTGATGTGACGTACACACCAGTGTATATTTTGCTTTCCATTATAACGACAACACCTTCCATAGTTTTTTTTTTCAGTATTGCAACTTTAAAAACATAAATTTATGGCGGGACACGTCAAAAATTGCTACGCTAAATGCTTTAAATATTTAATATAATTAAATGATGCATGTTTCATCACGAATCTTGTATCTTCTTCTTAGATTTATAAAAGAAGAAGACCTGATCTACCATCAACGCACAGCCGAAACTATCGGAACTAGAAACTTTTAATTTGGTCCAGCGCTTACTTTTATGATGTATGTAAGGGATAAGAAAGTATTTTTCGAAATTCATCCCCTAAGGGGGTAAAACAAGGGATGAAAATTTGTATGGGAAACGTAATTTTTTTGGACTTAGAAACTTGAAATTTCGTTTATTCTCTATTTAAATATGACAAAACTAAATTCAGCGATTTTCTAAATTCATCCCCTAAAGGGGTGAAAAGGGGCTTCAAAGTTTGTACGGGGAGCAAATCTTTTTTGAAGTTACAGATTTGAAACTTCGTAAATAGACTCTATGTTTAAATACAACAAAACATATTTTAGCGAGTTTCATAATTGCTCCTCTAAAGTGGTGAAAAGGGGGTTCCAAGTTTGAACGGGGAGCAAATCTTTTTTGAAGTGAGAGATTTCAAACTTCGTAAATAGACTCTCTGTTTATATACAACAAACCATACTTCAGCGTTTTTTGAAATTGCTCCCCTAAAGGGGTGAAAAGGGGGTTACAAATTCGTACGAGGAACAAATCTTTTTTGAAGTGCGAGATTTGAAACTTCGTAAATAGACTCTCTGTTTAAATACAACAAAACATGTTTCAGCGTTTTTCTAAATTGTTCCCATAATGGGGTAAAAAGGGGTTCCAAGTTAGTGCGAGAGCAAATCTTTGCTTTTCTTAAAAATCGATATGGGTGTCATCGTCGAGGTTTCTCGGGGTGCGGATTACGAAAATGACATGCATTTTCAAATCGAAGATGGCGGACATTAATTTTTCTTAAAAATCGACATGGGTGTCATCTTTGTGGTTCCTCGGGGTGCCGATTACGAAAATGACATCCATTTTCAAATCCAAGATGGCGGACATTATTTTTTTCTTTTGAGTATTTTTTTCACAAAAGATTAATAGCATCAGACAACTGACAGAAACAAATAAACCTCATTTATATCTTTGTTACCATCTAAAATCTACGCGGACGAAGTCGCGGGCGGCCGCTAGTTATTGTCATAATCATGAATATATAAAATTTGTCAAGTGTGTGTCGCTGAAATAATGACAAACAAATATCTGAAGCTGTAACAAGTTGTTGAAGTCGAGGGACATTGTCAGAAGGGGGGTACACTGTTTAGTAAAAATGCTCAATTATATATAAAATTTTAGGAAAAATTAAAAATAAAATGGTGCCTCGCCTGTCAAACCTTGTTCCCAGAGACAATGGGACGAGCCGCTCTGCCGACTAGTGCGGAATAATCTAGTTAACACGTCATGGTCCAGCAGATCGAGCTCTTCTCCTTGCCACCGAGGAGTGGGAGTCGGGTCTGTGGCTACAGGCCCTACCTTCGCCTTCTATAGGCACACTCCTAGATAACTCCACTTTTAGACCGGCGACTAGTTTGCGAATAGGGGCAGCAACAAACGCTGCACATCGGTGCCAATGCGGTGCGATAGTCGCCACGGCCTCTCCTGTGGTAGAAGCACTGGTCACATACCCCGTCACGCCAGCATAAACGATGTCATCCGAAGGGCCCTTGTCAGCGTCAAAGTTCCAGCCATCTTCCAGGTACCAGCAAAAATGCTGGCAACTGACCTCAAACGCCGCAAATACGCCACCCTCGGTAGTGGTTACATATTTGAGGCGTTTGGGGTCGACACGCTGGGGCCGTGGAGACCGAGCGCGCGCCGCATTTTCAAAGATTTAGCGGCACGCCTGATCGAAGCCATAGGTGACCAGAGGGCTGGCCAATAGTTACATGATAATGTGCAGATAATGTGTCAGGATCAGTCATACACATTCTTATGTAGGGTATCAGGCGAGTATTATATTCTTTGGTATCAGGCGTAGAAATAGGATGTATGTATGTAGCTGCTTCATGGTGTCCAATGATGGTGTCAATATAAATATGAAAGTTTAACTTGCGAAGATATTATAACCACTACATAAAATTTGGAAGCTATTTAGTAAAGCTGGTAGTAGTTTGGAAGCAATTTAGTAAGGCCGATCCTTACGTACGGCTGTGAGACGTGGATTGTTATACTCAGAAGCATATATTGTACATACCATTCATGTTGCTAGTTAAAGATGCTGAGGTGATATCCGTAACGAGACCGAAGTTTGGGGGTGCGTGACGTTGCCGATAAAATGCAGTAGAGCCCGCTGGGATTAGGCTGCGATGGCATGGTAGGCCCAAGACAAGGTGGAAAGACGCAGTGTTAAAAGATATTATTTCTTCAGTCATCTGTCATAATGTCAAGAATACAGTGAACTCACGAACGGAAAGCTGAACACACAACCCACAACTATGCAAGAATCATAGCTGGAAAGAAATAGAGTCTGCAGCACAGCGTTTGGGTACTCCTTGGTTTTAATAAGGAAAAAATACTGTCTGATTGGATCTGAAAATAAAGTATTTATATACTAACTTTACTCTTTGGAATAGAGGATACGCTACTGTCATTCGTCAGATTTTCTTATAGCCATCAACATCATTTTTTCTATCTACAATTTTCGTAATCCAATCATAACCAAAGGTGTATTGCGGTTACGTAGTTAAGCAAAGGAAATAAACATGTAAGTAATAAGATGCCACACGTCTGGCATCCCAGTGTAGTTGGATATTAAAATAATTTTCTGGGTGACGGATCCTCGATCTGTAACGGATGGTTGAATTTCGGTTTTGGTTTTGTCGGGCTTGGGTCTGTCGCCTGCGGTGTATTAATTGGAGCAGCTCATGCTGCTCGATTTGAGCTGTGGTAATGGGATCATCAGGGTCAAAACATGCCTGGGACGACGCATCCCCTTCCTGGGAGGAATTTCCGGCACGTAGTCCGAGGCACGTCTGATCAGAGGGATTGGCTATTGGTTGCGTTTTGAAAGTATTTTGTGCTTATATATGTATATATCATGCTTTGTGATAGATTGATTGTCAAGGTCACGATGAATGTCAAGGTTTCTCATATACCACGGTACCCCCACCATTCTACGAATCAGCTTATTCTGAAGCACCTGGAGGCGCTTTTGAGTGCATGGGTGGAGGTGGCATGGGCGAAGGCAGCCGAGGCATATGAGAAAACCGGTCGTATGATCGTCTTGTAGATAAGGAGTTTGCTGTGGAGGGAAATTTTATTCGTCCTATTTAGGAAGGCGTGTAGGCTTCAAGTGTAGAAAGAAGCTTTGTCAGCAACTAGTTTAATATGCCTTTTGAAATTTAGGCGTTTATCCAGTGACGCCGAGATATTTGACGTAACTCTGCCAGGGGATTGGTGTTTGGTAAGCGAAATGTGGGTAATAGAGTTGATTAATTGGGAATAGAGGGAGGTGTGGCATAAAATGATTCCCACGCTCTTATCCGGGTTAACCTCTATTCGCCACAATCTGCGCCCAATGCCCAAGGGCATCCATTGTACGAGTAGATTGCAGCAATTGGGTAACCCGGTTAATGCGTGGGGATGCAGCGGTAATAGCTGTATCATCAGCGAAAAGGGCATAGTTTACTTGGAGGAGCTTGGGAATGTCATTTAAAAGACGAAAATGAGAGAGGGGGAGAGGACAGAGTACTGTAGAACACCAGCCCTTATTGGATAACAGGTCGATCACAATCCTTCCACCTTATAGCGAAAGCATCGATTTTGGAGGTAGTCTTGAATGGGTCGGACAAGACGTCATTGCCCGATTCATTCAAGACTTACTGTGCGAAGTCAGTATGTACTGTTGCCAGATCTGATAAAAATCTCTCTTTATTTGGACGCGTCGCACTTCGCCACAGGCCTATTGTTATAAATATTTCACCCGATTACCAAGAGTAGTTTTCTAAAGAGCGCGCGGAGTCATAATTTTGAGCCCATACAACTTTAGAGTGTTATTAGAAAATAGGTACATGTCTTTGAGGTTAACGTTATAGTTACCCAAAAAAAAAGGTTGTCCACTTTCGACTCTACTATTCATACATTGAGGTTTAAAGTCGAAGACCACATTCTTAGCTTACTGTACAGTCAACGTTGAAGATATATGTGTATACCCACGCCACACAGTGACAAAATATGCGAACATGGCTTCTATGACAAGGGTGTAAGAGCGTACAGCAAATTTTGTCCCTTTGTGGACGTACAATATATTTCTGCTTTTAACTGTACAAATGCATACATATCTTGAAGGTTGACTGTGCAAACCATTCTTTATTTGGGACTTGATTGATTGATTTGTTTATTTATTATTGCCTCTAGGTGGCGGAAACCAGAAATAGATCCAGAGTCCAAGGTTCCCATTATAAAGAAACTAAAAATGTTCTGTGGAACACACTACCTTGGAATAGTAGCTTTCATAACGCCAATATTATTTTTATTCGTCCTACATCCCTTTCCACCACAGGTAAGTTAAACTGCATTGGATTTAAGTCTGATTCCCAAAAAGTTTATGCAATAAAGTGAAGTGAAGTCTTTAACTGAAGTGTGCAATAAAGAGTATTTGTATTTTATTGTATTGTGAACCGAAGTAACTCACAAAGTAAAAAAATATCTTATTTTTTACTTTGTCAGTTACTTCGGTTCACAAGAGAAGTTTATTGACAAGGGTAACATTCATCATCTTCCTCCTAGCGTAAGGTCGATAGGCCAGTTACGCGGCCTGGGTCAGTTTACGGCCTTCTGAAGATCAAGGTTTTTTCAATTAAAGATATTTCATTTTTACATACCCTAATGACATAGTGAGTCGTATGCGTTTTAATTAGTAGCCATTGAAGCCCCCCGTGGTGCCGGTTTAGAATAGCACTTCCCCCTTTTTTACAGTAGGTGTCGTCAGAGTCGACTATGGGGAATAGGATTGTAGTATGTTGTGGGCGATGAGCTAGCAACCTATCACTGTAATATCTCATTTTCTCCATCTTTGAACCTACAATTGCTAAATGTGGCACTGGATTAAATTCCATGTGCTCTGCCTATCCCTTTTGGGAATAAAGGTGTTTGTTTATGTATGTATGCGTTGGATGAGAATATATTAAAAAAGCAAGAAAATATCCTTTCAGTTCATCAATTAATCCAAGTGGCCGCAAACTGGCGCATCAAATTAACGGGCCGTAAACCGGCCCTATTCCCGATTGTGCAGTAGATTTGGCGTAGGCACTAGTTGCACAAAAACAACTGCCATTCTAGCCTTCCAACCCAAAGGGCAAACTGGACCTTGTAGAGATTAGACGAGTTTCCTCACGATGTTTAGCCGAAAAGCTAGTGTTAAATATGAAATTATATTTCGTAGTTAAACAAACTGACATCCAAATCGAACCTTGTTAGAAACCCTATAGTCAAATTATCCTGCCATTGGTGCTTGGCTGAATATTCGACGTACACGATTGATAATAGTAGCCTATGCAATCGTTATATAATATATGTATTTTTAATCGAGAACGAGAGAGTTATGTTCAAGACTTAAAAAGCTAATTATGTAACTATTGCAATAACAATTTTTTCTGCGAGTCAACGGAAATTAATTATACAAACCGAAACAATTAAACAAACTAACTAGTCCTGCGGAAATGAAGATTAGGCACATAGGTCTGGTGCTCGTTGATGTTTTTTGTTCTATGTCCGCGGCGTCACGTGATTGGTCAATTTCATAAGAGTTACAGTAACGGTGACACGTGATTGGCCAATTTCATAAGAGTACAGTAACGGCGACACGTAATTGGTTTATTTCATAAGAGTTCACTTGAAGGGAGCTCCATAGAGAGAAGTATATGATTTTAGTTCCTTCTACTATATTTAATTCAAACATTGAAGTCGACGAGTAGAAAATAATATTATTTCGTCTCCCCTGTTCAGAAAGATCAATTTTAATGAGTAGATAGCCCGGTTGAAAGTGGCATTCATACCCTAGGGAGGAAAGTATATTTTTTTTAAAGTGCTATAGGCCGGGGGCGCGCGCCAGCTGCGCGCACGGGCCGCGGGGCGCGGCGGCGCCAACAGAACTGCTGGTTCCTGCGGCGCGTGTTTTTATTACTGAATCCTTAGAATATCATTTACTATTACTTTTATTTCTCATTTATTTTCCTTATAGTCGAAATGAAAAGTAGAGTGTTTAACTTAAATATCTCGGGTGAAATGGGTCACTTTCAACCCTTGATTAACAATCTACTAAAAATAATGAAATAATGACCGAACACGACGGTATTACAACTTATTACCTCATGAGAATTAAGTTACATAATATGAAAATAAAAGTGGGTTTTCCTTTTTTCAGAAGTGGCAATGGTGTGCTTACTGCCTATGCGTAATGGCGATGTACTGGGTGTTTGAATGTATTCCGCTGCCGGTCACATCATTCATACCTGTCATAATTTTCCCACTGACTGACATTATGAGTACGAGAAGGACCTGTCAGTGTTACATGAACGTAAGTATGATTTTATACTAGCTTTTATTTAAGTTACAATGGATGCTTAGTTTTGGTTCAAAGCAGGGATGTAACAAATGTAGTTTTATCGGAACCGGAAGCGGAACCAGGTGTTTTATATTTGGTATATCGGAATCAAAACCGGAATCGGAGCCGGAACTGTAAACGGATGAGGAATCGGATGCGGAGCCCGAGTGATAGATGGATAAGATGTTAAGGGCAGGGCAGGTCTAAGCTAAGTCTATTCCAAATTTTAATCAGCCTTTATTATTGCAGTACCTACTTTAAAAACTTAGACCTTCTAGGTGTTCAACAAAAAATTGTTACCTAATTAGTAGATATTTTACAATCATTTACTAGTTATAATTAGCATCACCGAGAATTTTTTGATGTTAATTTAAAATGATATTCGTTATTGAATTACCGAAGTACATGGTTAGAGCTCAAAATTCGTCATGAGACGTTTTGTATTGTAAACAAGTTATGACCTTATGACGTAAAACCATATATTTTGTAAAGTATCGTTAATCTATTGTAGTATCGTTGGTTTAATAAAAAGTGTACTCGCTTTGAATTTAATCGTGACCTAATTTCTAATTATATATATATCCATGTCATATTACGCCCTATATTTGACTGAAAATTCAGGGTTCTAGCTTTAGCCAGCACAAAATTAAAGGATGTTGAAAATAGCCTGAATCGCTTCGAGAAAAGGATGGTACGGCCGAGCCTCTTTGTTTTGCTTGACTTGTCGGGGGCACTACCGTGCCCCCAGATACTCGCATATACTGCTGTCTCAGATCTGTCAACTTGACTCTTTGCTCTTGTTCCATTGGATATACTACTTTAACTGGCAGAAAGTCGTTAATAATTTATTTTAAGACATTTGTTTGACAGGCAGTAGATATGTAGGTATGTCGATACAATGATTCTGACTGATGGTGAATACTATATTCCAGAGTACTATAATGATGTACTTGGGAAGCATCATGCTCGCAGCTTCGGTGGAGCAATCTGGTCTACACAGGCGACTAGCGCTATATGCCATCAAACTCATCGGGTACTCGCACAAAAAGTAAGCCAACTTCGAAAACGAATCTTCCTCTGTCGCACTGGCTCATTCAACCGACAGAGAGAGATAAAGTCAAAGTCAAAATCATCAGTCACATCATATCATACTATATATGACCTTTGACATAAACTTAGCTAAATATATTATTAAATACTTTGAAAAAGACAATTAAATGTTACCTCCTGGGACCTGGGTTTGAAACGTACAATGAGACTGAGTAGCAAACCAGGAGGAAAATATTTCTTTAATATAAATGAAATAAGATTTTCGTTGCACTTTCTTCCATACTTTGCTAGTCACACTCACATTGCAGGTTTCTTAGTAAATACACATTAGTAACAGATCTGAGAAGCAAAATACGCAACATTGGTAGAAGTATTTATTTAACTATTTGACAAAGACTAAACAAGCAACAAACAATTTACAAATGTTCACAAACAAACACTATTCACAATGAAACTCAAGCTACGATTTTGTTTAAAATTTTACACAGAAAATCTATTCTCTGACGTAATATGGCTGCTTGAAGTGATTGACATATTGTTTCTTTTTGGTTGATGAAGCAAAAACATATATTAGAGTCATCATTAAAAATGCAAAACAAGGTCATAATAATTAGGTCCAGCGCCCCTCCCAGGGCGGTTCCATAACTTTTCGATATTTTAGCCAATCAGAACGAGGCACAGAGTAAGTTAGTGGAGGATCGAGGCAAATGTACTAAGTGAAAAGCCCGTGACGACGAATGATAGTGATATATGTTCGCAGAATGCTGTTCGCCGTCGCTCAGGTGACTATGTTCATATCGATGTGGATCACAAACACAGCTGCAACAGTGATGATGGTGCCCATCTTGTTCGCTTTGTTGAGAGTTTACGAAAGCGTAAGTTTTAAGTTTGAACCCTTTAGATCATAACCCATAATTTTTTTAGATGTTAAGTTCATGTAAAGGTATAACGATTATATGTGCTAGGGCGTAAGAGCTACTGGCATAGCGACTCGATTCCCTCCGGTATACCTATATTATGATTTTATCGGCTACACACAGACATGCAGGCTACACAGTAAATATTTTATACTTAGACCGTATTGATCCTTAGAAAGATATATTATATTTTCTGAAAAATATTTTAGTGAAAAGTGTTTATTATTGCTTTCCAGCAAAAACTGTACAAGGTATTTGAAGAAAACGAATTGGGAGAAACAGTCTCAACGCGTATAACAAGCTGTTATTTCTGTTGTACCACATTTGCAGCAACAATTGGTAAATATATTTCAGTCAAATCATCCCACAGACACGTGAGACGTAATCGCAAGACTCCGCTTGACATTACAGTCGCCATCAGATATATCGGAGCGAACAAGGTGCTCACAAATATCTGAACAAGACTCTATTGTCAACAATTGTTTTATTTCAAAATATTTATTATTAAAATACTATTTTATTTAAAAGAACAACTTTTGCGAACAACTTTATGATAATTTTAACTTTTAGGATAATTTGCGAGTTTTCAAACGTCTTCATATTTAGCGTAATTTGGGGGTCTATTATAAAAAAAATAATGTCGAAGTTATAAAAAAAATAATGTCGAAGTTATATCGAACTATGAATCGACCTATTTCTGACTCTTTTTTTTGTAATGAACCGAAAGGGACAGAGCGAATGAAGTCCAAATATTTCGAATTTATATTAGATAACGAACTGTCAACATTTGACAGTTCGGGGTCTGTTTAATGGCAGTTCAGGCCGTACAAAATTAAAAAGTTACTTTGTCTCACGGAGTTAGCAAAAACTCATTTTGCTCACTGAATTCTCGCAGCAAAATAGGCTTGTACGAGCTGCTGAGGTGAAATAGTAGATTGTATGACAAGGGTCTAAAATGAGCCATATTACCACGAGATAGTTATTTTCCCGAACGAAGTGAGGGAAAATAGTTCGAGGGGTAATATGGCTTTTAGACCAGAGTTATACACTCTACTTTTCACTTCGATTGCGAGAAAATAAATAAACAAAGGTTAACCCACCCAAAATTAACAATAAATTCCACGGCGAAGATATATACTTTTGCAGCATGTTTTTTTTTCTATACTCCTTTGACACACAAAACATAGACAATGCGGTTCGCGCGCAACATTAACGCGCGAAAAAAGCTAAACTGACCTTTCATTGAGCGCTTCAAAGTGTTGCTCGAACGATTTAACCACTTTTTTTTAATTATTGTGAAATAGGGACTACTACAAACTTAATCTTTAGGCTCTTTAGAAAAAATAATTATGTTTCCAGATTGGTCGATTTTAGTAAAGCTGTATTCTGGTTGGTTAATACCCAATACCAAATATTTTTTTAAGAGTTAAATTAGTGTTCTGTGATTGGTGGATTTAATAGGTGAAGTATTTTTATTGGTCAAATTCAAATGTTTTGTAAATCATAAATATGTATTCATATTTTCCCTAGGGGTTAAATGTACTACTTTAGCCCCGCTTGACAAGTCTAATATGACACACTTTTCGAGCATGAGAAGTGAAAAATAAGTTATTTGTACCTACCTAAACTCTCGGCTTCACACCGGCAATAAGGGATGATAAGGGTCTGTTTCAGTTTCCTTTACTGTTTTGTACAAAAAGGAAAACGAAAAAAATAACTTTTTAATGCCTTTATTGCCAGTGTGACCAATTTCTTTGACATGATGTGTGCACATATTGGCTTAGACTCATAAAATTCACTTTCTCAAAAGGTGCACTTTTCAAATGCTAGACTTCCCCAAAAAGTGTACTTTCCCAAAAAAGAAGCACTTTCTTAAAAGAAGCACTTTCTAAGAAGGTCCATTTTTCCAAATGAGCCGTTTCAACTCCATACATGTGACCAAAGAGTATCATGTGAAAACCAAGGAGGATCTGCGTCTTCGAAAATGATATAGTGTATGTATGAAAAATGCAACTCAAATTACAACAACACTTGACATATGTCGCTTTTTAGCGATAAGACCGCCCGTTGTTGCATTAGTGTTAGTATAGTGTTTTTTTTGTTTTTTCACTTTGTGTTGCACAATAAATATACATATGATAATAAAATATATTATTATTATTCTATGTCAAAGGTGAGCTTATTCTTGTAAGGGATTTCTTCCAGTGGTTACTAAAACATTTATAAGATACTACGTGCACGTTATTTCTTACATAGCACCAGTTTACCGGTGGTAGTTTTTTGACATTCATAAGTACATGTAATATGCTTAAATTGAAGAATAAATGATTTTAGTTCATTTAACTTTTACTGAACGTGAAATAGTAAAAGCAGTATAAAAATAACGCATGCATATGATATTAAATAATAGCCTTATTCGCTAAAGTTTTTTGTGTGTGAGAAAATTTACATTTTGGGAAAATGTACGTTTTGAGAAAATGTACATTATAGGAAAGTATGCGTTTTGGGATAACTAGTGTACTTTTGGGAACATGCACGTACGGGGAAAGTGCCCTAAATATGCAAGTGTACAGATGTATTGCAAAATGATTTTCCTTCGGGAAAACTCGGATCTCAATCGAAATACGATGGCACCCGAACTGTCAATCAATGTATTAAATGAGTGACGTTTTCATATCCATTATTACGAAACTTTATTGATTGGTGTAAAATGTCAAAGTGAAAAATGTTATATAATATAGAGATGTTACAACCACCTTCAATAACTTCGAAAATACTCAGTTTTATTGTCATTAGTAAACGAAACATAATCTTCACTTTAAAACATAAAGTACAACAAAATAAATCTTATTGGGAAATATTTACACGAATAAAACTCAATACAATCAACAGCATCTACTTACGGGGCTAGTATGAAATTTTTTATGTCATTGGCGTCCCTATCGCACCTAAGTAAATAACCCGCATGTGAGAGGGATGCAAACGACATGAAGGCTTTCGTACTAGGCCCGTTAGTATACGTCTACTGGTACAGTCACAGTCATAAATAAGTGGTGATTTCTGTACCTTGTCGCTTTTAATCGTTTGACAATTTCGTATGACATTTCAAACACGACGTTAAAATGACAAGGTTACTAAATGATAACTTATTTATGACGGTGACTGTACTTAACATTAATATCTTACCTACACATTTGGGTCGATATTTTCAACATTTTCAATTTCAAAATCTGAATAACAGTCAGACATATCTTCGTCAGATTCGTCAGTGCTTTCATTTACATTAATTAAAATCCTATCAATGTAATCATCCATCGAGTGTTCCTGTGATCGATATTCATTTTCACATTTTAGGGCATGATCACAAACTTTCTTCCATTCATCCGGGCCAATCATATTTATTTTTTCTTCAATAATTTTTTTTACTGTACCCATATTCATGTCTATGTTCCTTTTTGATACGTGACCTTTTATCTGTGACCATATATTTTCTATAGGGTTGAAGTCGGTATGGTATGGCGGTAACCTTAACACATCGTGTCCATGTTGATGTAAAATTTTGTCAATGGAATATTCTACAAAGTCTTCTTTATGTCGACAAATAATTTCGTATAGTTGTATTTTAGGTAATGATGAATCATGGGGAATATTGTATTTTTGTAACCAGTTTATCATAAGCGGCTTTGCGGTATTAGAGTTGGGTGGGCGTTCCACATATTTATTGTGATAAGCAGCATTGTCTACTACTAATACAGAATTTGGAGACAAGTTGGGAATAAGTTGATTCTGTAACCATTTTTCATAATTGACATTATTCATGGCATCGTGATAATCACCGGTCTTATCAGTAGACTTGTACATAATAAGGCATTGACCTTTTGAGATTAACTGTTTCACTCCTTTATCCGTAGCGATCGATCCAGCTTTTCCCTGTTAAATGGGATGTATGAACATAAGTTTCGTCCATATACACAATATCTCTGCCTTCAGATCTGTACTTCCTTATTAAGTCCAGTTACTTTACTTTTTTAGGTCTCACGTCATCTTTTTCCATTAGCATTTTTGTATTATAAGTAATTTTCTTGAATAGAAAACCAATTTGGCGTAGTATATTTCTTAGTGTAAAATCACTGCCTTTGAAATTCATCGTTTCTATTAATTTAGACTTTAGTGCTCTTATTGTTGGAACTTGTTTATAAATCAGATGGAAGTTATAAACCATTCGTCGTATCACTGCGTAATCAAAATTATCAAGATCTAGATAGAATTTCTTGCGTGGTCTACCCAGCTTAATATTGTTTGTGTTGGTATTTTTATATTTTCTATATTCTTCTTCCTGATTCAAAAATGTTCTTATTGTAGGTTTAGATATGCCCGTTGCGTCCGAAATTCGCTGTTGAACTTTGCCAAAATACTCTGAGTTATTGCTATTTTTGAATTTGCTATTTTCTAATATGAAGTACAGGTATATATTAAATATGATTCCTTGGACAGGATTTTTTAACCGTTTTTAAAATTTCAGCATGGTAATATTGCGCGTTAGCCACTCTATACTACCAGTGCCTTACGGTGTTACCCGCAGATAAAAGGTAGCCTATGTCCTATTCTGATGTCTAAGCTACAGTACTGGAAAGTTTCATAGAGATCCGTTCAGTAGTTTTTGAGATTAAGCGGAATGTACATTCATCCGCACAAACTTTCACGTTTATAATATTATTAGGATTGGTCTGCTGATGCGACTTACCCCTACGGCTGTAAGAGGGGTACTGAAGCTAATTGAGAGAGAAAATAAATACGAACTTTTCCGATAAAGTATGAAGGAGAATCATTTTGCACTACATCTGTACTAATTTTGCGGAAAGTGCACTTTTAGCGAAAGTGCACATTTCGGGAAAATGGGGTTTTTGAGCCTAAGCCCAAATATTGAGAACGCCAAAAGCCAAACCACAGTCTTTGTCAAGTCAAATTTAATCTTATTTCAATAATAAGACGTTGACAGGGAATACATAATACATTATATTGTTAAGGTGGCATTGGGACCCTTGTTGGCACTGCAACGAACTTGGTGTTTAAAGGACTTTTTGTTGAGTGAGTAAAATGATTTCTTATTTTAAACTTTGACATAAAGATTAGGAGGGTCATAAAATATAGGTTAGCTACCTCACATGTTAACCCATTTCAGGTTCACTGGGAGTGTCAGGACAAAAATGGGTGTTGTTTAATGTGTGTTTCATGTTATTTTTAGTATATTTTATTACCAAATATGCTTTATTTTTATTTAATAGTTACATTAGACATTTCCGCCCAATATTGTACCCAGCAATTAATATTGCACGTCAGTCTTTGGAAAGAGACTCGGCTAATTGGTTTCGTAGATCGTTGTCACACACTACCTATGTGACTGTCAGTCGTAATTTAAATATACAGGGTGGAAACCTAATACGAGCAAATATTTAAATGCTAGTTAGTATAATGACCTAAGGAGTGTAATAATATAGCTAAACTTATGTTGAAAATTGCAACTATATTAGGTAGACCTAACTTATCTCAAAATTAGAATTAAACACACATTGCGCAACCATGAATTCGATTATTGACAATGTTGACAGTACTTCATCATCATCATCATCCTCAGCCTGCAGTCGTCCACTGCTGGATATAGGCCTTCCCTAATTCACGTCACCACACCCGGTCCCCAGCTCTCGGCATCTAACCGCTTCCCGCCACTCTCTTGAGGTCGTCGGTCCACCTGGCGGGGAGTCGTCCCACAGGCCGAGTCGTTCGTGGTCTCCACTCCAGAACTCGTCTGCCCCATCGGCCATCGGCTCTGCGACAAATATGCCCCACCCACTGCCCCTTCAGCCTGCTTATCCTCAGCACTATCGGATATTCTCTGTCGGATATCCTGATTCCGAATTCTGTCCTTCAGAGAAACCCCGAGCATAGCTCTCCTCATAGCTCGCTGAGCAACTTGGAAATTGTGGATGAAGCCTTTTGTAAGTGTCCACGTCTCGGCCCCGTAAGTGACGACCGCAAGAACACACTGGTCGAAGACTTCGGTTCGGTTCGTGTCGAACTCGGCACATTTAGGGTTCCGAACCAACCGCAAAATTAAGTTGGTTTTAATAGAAAAAAAAAAGAAATATTGATGAAAAAAATCTGATTTATCAATATATTCGTATTTTTTGGTAAAAATAAGTAATAATAAACATAATCACCAAATTTTAAGTTAAAAGGTTAATAGGAAGTTAAAAAATTAATTGGAACGAAAATTTGTAAAATAAGCTAACTTTGGTGCCTTCTCATTTCTTGGCTTTCCAATATTAAAAAAAAAACATAGTAATTGTCTACTTAATGAGTTCTAAACAAGGATACCCCAATCTATGGGGTCATCATCATCATCATCATTTCAGCCGAAAGACGTCCACTGCTGAACATAGGCCTCCCCCAAGGCTCGCCATTTAGACCGGTCCTGTGCCGTTCGTTTCCATCGGATTCCCGCGACCTTCACCAGGTCATCACTCCACCTTGTCGGAGGCCTACCGACAGCTCGTTTTCCGGTGCGTGGATGCCACTCAAGCAGTTTCTGGCCCCATCGACCGTCAGTCCTGCGAGCAATGTGCCCTGCCCACTGCCACTTAAGTCTCGCAATTTTGAAGGCTATGTCGGTGACCCCAGTTCTGCTACGGATAGCTTCATTCCTAATTCTATCACGCAGAGAAATCCCGAGCATAGCTCTTTCCATTGCTAAGAGGGTTAAGGGTAAGAATTGCGCCACCCCATCTCTTCCCGTGAGTTTCATAGGAGGCGAATAAGGGAAAATCGGAGGGTGGGCAGCAGCATCCTTCGATCATTACCACCATCAAACTGCGGTCGCCAACCCGCTTGCCAAGCGTGGCGACTATGGCAAATCCCCCCCTAGGGAAAAATAAAAAACATGCCCAAAAAAATTAAACCTAGACCCCTAGTCCCCGGCGGCCCCGCTATTCCTGGCTCCGGTAGCGGCCATGGTAACGGCGGGGCAGGGGGTGCTACAGTGAATCCCCGGCAGAGACCCTGCTACCAAAACCGACGACCCTTGGCCCTGGCAACATTTAACTGCCGAACACTGCGGACCGACGAGAAACTGCTGGAACTGGAGGAAGAATTGAGCAAGATACGTTGGGGAATCGTAGGGTTATCAGAAATCCGTAGAGAGGGGGAGGATACGATAACCCTGAAGTCCGGTAACTTGCTTATTTCCTGGAGGGCGACCATCAGTCCCAGGGAGGTGTCGGGTTTATCGTCCACAAGTCCCTCGTAAACAGCGTGATGAAAATCAAGAGTGTGTCGACCAGGGTAGCGTGCCTTGTACTAAGAATGACCCAACGGTATTCGTTGAAGGTCATACAGGTTTACGCACCGACCTCGACGCACTCCGCCGATGAGGTGGAAGCTATGTACGAGGATATTTCCAGCTCAAAGTGGTGGACATTGTTTCTCTTGTGCTCCTAACTGCATGACTTAACGAAGGTTGAAGAAGAGTTGATTAGACAAATATTTATAGATAGCATGTACCTGAAAATTTTTAATAGCCTAGTTGTATCTTGAGCTTTAATCACGTCCATACCTCGGGGTTTTCGGTGCAGGAATGAATTGAGAAACAGTAGAGATAGATTAGTCGGAGAAAACATCATATAATATTATTATTTAAAGTTTTTTTTTTAATATTGATTCATGAGGCAGATCCCTGCTAAAGTAAATTCTGTTTTTTGAGTCAATACCTAATCCTTGGCTAATGTCAAACATACCCGCACCGAAAACCCCGAGGTATATGGTCATGATTAAAACTCAAGATTTGACTTGACTATTAATAGTTTTCAGGTACATGTTATCTATAAATATTTGTCACAAGTGAAATAAACGCACTGCGTAGTAATTGTCTATTAACATTCGAAAACTTTTTGTGTGGCATGATCCTATAACTAAAATTTGAAGACTTTTTACACAGAACTTGGCACTCATTATATATAGATACGAGCATCTATACGTATTGTCGGCGAAGTCGATAAAGTTGCTTATTGTTAATATTTGGGATATCGGATTCACCTTACTAATTCCATATAGACCAAAGTAATTAAAAAACTATGCCTACGTCAGAAAACATTAAATCGTTATGTTGGAGCATAAATAAAACATAATTATGCTACATAAATAAAATATTCTCTTGACAAGTAAATATTTTGTCATGATCCGAAAGTGTCAACCCTAGCAATTTTCCCATCAAACCCCAACTACGGGGTGAGCTGGAATTACTTACAATTATGTGTTTATCGTTGAAACTATGAAATGAAACAACAAATTATCATTGACAAACTAAAATTCAAACATCTGGAACACTTTTTGTATATAAATTAATGTGCCACAAATAAAAATAAACTATTATCCAGGTTTGAACTTAAATTTTATCCCTGCTCACCCCATTTTACGGTACGCTTGCAAATTTTGATAGCGATATTCCATTAATTCATAATTTCTTGCATTTTGTTTTCAAACTTTGACGTCTTCATGAAAAGTAGCTGGTTTTCGGATCCGATTATTTTGTGCAGGACCGTTGAAATATAATTTTTAATATAAATAAGGATTAAACAAAACCTATATTAGTTAACTAGCCGCTAAAGTTCGTTTGTCCTTATTAGTCACTTTGTCATTTATGTGTGTGAGAAAGAGACGAAGAACATTTTAGTAAGCAGAGGTTTGTTAAGTTTTCTGAGTAAGGGGGTAAGTATCTTGAATTAGTTGTACCTACTAACTTGAGAACTCTCCATTTCAGGACGTACCACGCCGCGCCAGAATACATATCTTTCCCTCTATTTTCTGCATGGTCTATACCGTACATGCTTGTGTGTAATATTAGCATGTACTTGTGCCTTGCGATATTTTACATGGGTTTGTTCAGGTAAAAGCAAATAGTTTGTAGATACGTTGTGTAAGTTCTTTATTATGGCCACCCAAAAAAAACATCTTAAAAAAATTAGTATTTCTGCAATTACGTCAATCAAAAACCAGTAGATGCAGAACTGGTTACTACAGCGCAAGTGTTTTATCGAGTTTATCGTCTGCATTTTTTTATTTTGTGGCCAGGCAAATAGACATTTTATGAATCGCACCCATGTTATTAGAAATTTACCCTACGCATCAAGACATTTATAGGAACGACAAGTAAATTTAACCTTACCTATTACAGACCAAACAGCGAAGCAGCGAAGAAAATAAAAATAACCCCTGAGGGTCTGAAGGCTGCGAAGAAGGCAGTCGAAGATGACATTAAAGCTTTAGGTCCAATATCGTGGCATGAAATCGTAAGTTTCTTTATTTTATAAAAGTATGTATTTAAAAATACTTTTATTTAGTTTTGCTTATCCGACTCCTAAATAACATAATGATGGACCCTTAAGCCGTCGTTTCCTGTCGAGAAAATAAATAATAGCATTCTTTTGTAATGAGCCCTAGAATCCCAGGGACTGGTAAACAACTGGAACCCGACGGGTAAGAGACCAACAGTTGAACCTCACTTGCAAAAATCACTATTGGCAAGTGAGTTTCAACGGTTGTTCTCTTATTAAGTGTAAATATGTCTTACGTTAAGTGTAAATTGATAAATCTTCTTCTTAAATATGGATCATCTCATCTTAATACTAGTAATTAGTTTATGAACACTAAGCCTGCCAACTTCTGAGAGAAAGTTTTGATATCATTTGATTGCGTTTCGTATTTATGCATAATTGGGATACCTAAACGTGATTCTTTGTTAGGGTTATGTAGCCAAAATGTCAAGAACGGAACCGGAACCTTATAGTGACGCTATGTTTGTCCATCCGTATTTCACAGCCGATTTACTCTGAGACTATAAGTATTATACTATCAGGAAATTTGGCAGGAAAGTGTATTCTACGAACCGCTTCATAAAAGTGATGTAAAATTAGGAAAAATAAATAAATTAGGGGGCTCCATACAATTGACCGCAAGATGAAAAAAAAGATCAATGAACACAGGCGCGTGGGGGTGGATAGGCCTTTAAAATGATATAGAGGTTTCTCAAAAACTTTTCCATTTAGATCAACCGTTCGTGATTTAACGGTCAAAGTCATAAAAAGTGTAACTCTCTAATTTCCAAACCATTTCACCGACAATTATTTTCAACCAGGTAGGTCTAACCGTTTTTGAATTATCACTGAGAAACTGCCTTGCCCGAACAAACCGACGTAAGCGCCGTGAGTTTCCTATAAAGATACGAATTTAATTCACAGCATAGGATATATGATTTAAATTTTTACTCCGACACGAACTTGGTAGGTCTTTTCATTTTGATGGATTGCAAATAAATGTAGGCAGAGCAATAAAAAGGAACAAAATAAATCATTTTGACTAAGTCTTCAAACTTAGAATCTATTCATTACGTGCCTATGTATTCATTCAAAATTATTAAGATTTGGTTTAGCCTACAATTACTGTATTATACGTATACTTGACCTTTCGTTTCAATTTCTATCACGACACTTTTTATATTGATATAAATAGGGTTGTGATAGAAATTGACTTATTGTATGTTTTTATTATTTTAGAGTGTACTTATTCTATTTGGAGGAGCAATATTAATGTTTTTCTCGCGTTCACCGCAAGTTTTTCCTGGATGGGCCGACCATCTTCAAAACCTTTTTCACACCGATAATAAATTGTACGTATTTTTGACTATTTATTGTTGTACCTACTACCAGCCGTTTCACTATGTCCCGGACTTATAGCTCGGCGTGGAGGATTACCTGCCCGCTTACCTTTCACGTCATCCTTACCCCTGCCCCATCCCTGTTAAACTGTAGGATTGTATTGGAGCCGACACTCATATCGGTGCAAGTACAATGTACCGATATGAAATATGTACAAATGTCATTTAGATTTTTCATATTTCAGTATTCAAGATTCAGCGGCGGCGGCGTTTATTTTGTTTCTAATGTTGTTATTGCCCGCTTCTGGAACAATTTTCAAGAATTGTAAAGCCAAATGTAAGTTTTGTTGTTCAAAATTACTTAAATTCATCAATCATCAAAAAAAAACAATTCATTAATGTCATCTTGCTCGAGTTTGGAGCAGCCCAACTGGGGAAGTACCTCCGTCTTGCAGAAGACCACAGCCATAATAACATTATCTACTATACAAGTATGTAGTGTTGTGTTCCTGGAGGTGAGCAAGGTTGCCAGAGCTCCCGAGGATGCACTGTGTTGAGAGCGAGGGACCTAAATTTGTCCCTTCTGTTGTCCACACAGTGCATTCTCAAATTTTATAAAGGGTCGGCAACGCGTACGTGACTTCTTTGGAGTTGCGGGCGTCTATAGGCTGCGGTGGTCGCTTACCATCTGGTGGACCGTAAGCTTGTATGCCACCGGCGTTGTATAATATATATATATATATATTTAGAGCTTTATAAAATCACAGATGTTTTTCAAGCATCAAAAATACTCAATCATTCGTTGGGCTATCTGCGACCTAACATGTCAGACTTCGCACGTGGAAGCAAACGCGCATGTGATATGTACCTACTACAGGTAATGTTTTCGTAGTGAGATGATCTGTTCAGGGAGTGAAGAGAATCACTGTAGACGTGCGTAGGTAGACACGCACTAGTTCTATTCTATAGGCTATGATTATCTGATTATAATACATGTTCGCCTCTGAACGTTGTTTTATGCTGTTTTTTGTGCAGATGTGGACGAACTTCCGAAGGGCTCAATTGCTTCAGTGCTTGACTGGAAATTGATGAATGTTACTTTGCCCTACAGCTTCTGTTTCCTACTAGGTTTGTAAAGACAAGGACGATATTTGTTGTCACTCAAAATAAGTACTAGAAGTTTGAAACATTGTTATTGTTATGAAACTATGAAATATTGATAAGACACCAGACTGTTAAACCATTTAATTGTATTTTTATTGCAATACCTAAATGGACGTTTTCATTCGTGGATCGTCGAATTTAAATGATTTTATAATGACTGCCAAGAAATGCTCAAATTAGGGTAGGTTTTTTATTAATTTTATTGTCTTTCAGCTGGGGGGTTTGCCTTGTCTACAGCGGCAGGGAAAAAATATTCAGATTTAAATGGAAGAATTGGTGATTTCTTAGAAAACCTTAAGCACCTGCCGAAGTTAATTGTGCTGCTTATTGTTATTACCGTCACAGTGTTTATTACTAATTTTGCATCGAACGTAGCTGTTTGCAATGTGATCACGCCGATAGCGATGCAACTGGTAAGTACTTATTTAAGAATTACTTATCTAATTATTATTATAAGAAAAGTTACCATTTACAAATTATTCGCAATGAGAACGCGACCTTCGAGATTTAAAAAACCTGTAACTTTGGCCGCTTTCTCATTAGGTGGGATTACGCATGCATATCGGACGGTTTTCCAATTAGGATTGTTCATATTTTTTCAAAAGTGCTAATTCGAAATCCATTTCGAGATATAAGGTTTTCAAACCATTTCAGGCAATTGCTTCGGCAAAATAATCAAGGATTAGAGATATTTCAATACATATACGTGTGATCTTTGTTTGACTTTTCCTCAAATCCCCTTTGGCTGGATATGTAAAATCTACGGTCATTAAAATAGTTTTGATCTGTGGTGTTTAACCGTCACTGTGACTTCCTTCACTGACGTAAATTAATGTTATACGGGTGTTTTCGATTTGTTTAGTCGTCAAAATCACTTAAAATATGGAAAAATATATGAAATGTTTTATTTCTACGTGTAAAATATGATTCAAAAATAGCTCTAAACTACTAGTTAAAATCCGGGAAGAAAACGCGGTGTCGTGAAGTCGATGTGGAGTATTTCCAGTGCTATACACAATACTACTGCGAGGATCACTGAGACGTGAGTACAAACAATAAGATTCATAAGATGACACAGTTTATTCGTTATTTTGGCTCTTGAATGTAAATAGTATCTTATCGGGAGACAATTACATAAACTATCTAAATTTTGTTGAACAGTGTTCTCACATTAAGATATATTCTCTATAGTATATTGCGTATGACTGACTATGAGATAAAAACAGGTATACAATTTTTATTTTTTAGGAACAAGCTGCAGTTCAGGATATTGTTACAATAGTGGACAAATTCACAAACAAGAGGTTTGAGGCATGCAAGCTCGGTTCTACAACAGTTCTCAAAGTACATTCATTGGAACACGGATATTCAACATCAGTGTCTTCTCCATCTTTGTCTAGTTTTACACCAGAATCAGATTAAAAATGCCAAAACTGAACATAGAATTTTTAAGAAACCAAAAATGTATTTAGGGTTACCTAAACAATACAGTAGTGATTCAGTAGTTTACTTAAAAACAAGTTTTAATGGTGTATCATTATAAGCTGAATAAAGGTTCTCTATGTAGCTATTCCACACATAATTCTGAATGAGAAGTCACACCTTTTTAACTATAATCCTTTATTTGAGAAACAGTGATGTAAGCTCTATGAAGAACACAGAAAATATTTTTATACAGTAGCTGAATAATTGATAAATTGTGAAACCTAATGTGATTTGAAGATGAAATAAAAGTGGTTACTCAAAACAAGCTTTTTAATACTACACCATTATACAGCTTCCATCTGTGTTAGTTAACTATAAACTATGGAAGGATCATTAGGCACCAGTTTTGGTTTATTTTACTTTTGGGAATGTCTTTGCTTGAGTCAGGTTCGGCACGTGCATTGGACAGTGTCAGCTTCTTCCAGAACTTTCAGTTGAGGTTGATGAGGGTTTGGCACACTATTTTACCTACCAGAAGAGAAGCAACAGTGTTTGCATCCGCCTGAAAAAAAGTTTTATTAAAAAATGGAAGTAAGTAAACTATCTTGAGCCTTGAGAGATTAACAAAACATGGGAACTGTAGGAAGTAAGCATGGAACGAATGAGACTCAACACCCAAGTCAGGCATTCAGATTTGTGTCTCTTTTTATATGTATATAGCGAACATTATCAAAAACGATATTTAAAACCATACACAACTTTCAAGTGAGTGACCCTATATTTATGACAAGGACAAACATTATGTTGGCAACAAACTAAATTGTTAGGAGGGCCGTCTGTGTAGCCAAGACCAACATGACAGTAGGTATACAAAAGCAAACACCAATAGAAAGAGATAGTATACCCCGAGCATCTTTCTGGATGCAACTGTACTCGAATAATGCTAAGAGCATTCAAGAGATGTATTGATGCAGCATTCAAGCAATGATTTAAAAATTACGAATGTGTAATTTATAATGTTACTTACGTTAGTATTTTTGCTCTCCTGATTTTCCATTAAAGCTCCATTGTCCAATTTAGGAAGAGAAACCTTCCTCTTCGACTTTTAACTAATTTGTCGATCATATTTGAAAATATTCCTTTAAAGCAGACGGATGATAGGAACCTACGCCAAATCTTGGGACTAGGTAGCGAACCCCGGGCTTTTACTGGGATAACGCTTGGAGGATGATGTTGCTTTAGGAACACACGAAAGAATAGAAAAAACAGACGGATGTATCGACTTTAGCGAAAACGGGCAGAGGTAGACGAGTTAGGTTAAGGCAAACGGTGGGAACAGTGTTGCCAGGGCCCTTGGGACAAAAATTACGTTTCTTTTCTTGAAAAGTTACATTTTTGATGCAAACGTTACATTTTTTATATTTTTCATAATTACTTGTCAAAACGTTCGATTCTAAGAAATGAGTAGCCACGTACAGCTACAATTCGGCGAGTTCGGCGACAGAATAACGTCAGGTTGATGGGTGGTATCTCAAATGTCATATGCAGAGACAGAGTCGTCATGTCATAGACAGAGTCGTACCATGTAGGTTCTTTTGTCACCTTTTCTGTATCTGTAAGTCTATAAATTGACTCGCTTGGTTCCGGTTAGATACAATTGCCCTTTCTTTTTAAATACAGTTTCATTATTCTCAAAATTTACGAATATTTCAGTTACAACAGAAGTTACTTACATGTTACGCGAGCCGGTCAAAAGTTACGAAAAACGTAAGAAATGTAACCATCTGGCAACACTGGGTGGCAATGGAATTTATGGAATGGGTGATTACATTGACAGATGACAATTACTAACCATCGATGATTGACATTAACAACTTTTTTGGGTCTCTATTGTGCTTATGCTTTATCGATTCAGCCACGGAACGTAACTTACGCGAGGTAGTATCTTATATTTTAAATATTTTTTTAAAAATAAACTAAGCCCTTAATTGCTAAAATATTCAAATTAGTTTCTTAAAATACTCTATATTTTCGAAAAAAAAATTATGAACAATGCTAATTCCGGAATTGTTTTTGATATTGGCCTCCAGTCCCGGAATTCCGGAGCCGGTTCAGGAATTGGGTTTTAAGATTTCTTTTTTCAACTAAATGGACGTTAAAAAAATGTACTATAAATATGAATGATTATCGTTTTATAAGCAATATCCAGATAGGAAAGCCTATTTTTAAATAATGATTTCAAATAAAATATAGAAATTCGGTACTTTGCCTTACCAAATGCTCATTTATTTACTTTTGCACTTTACCACATTACATCAAAGGCATACACATGTGTTTGTATGCGAGGTGGTGCTGTTTTTCAAGAATGGTGACGACACCCTACTGAACAACTACCGAACCACCACGCTTTTGAGCCATGCTTTTGAAAAAGCCGGTTTCCGAAGAGGCTTTAGTACCATAGACCACAAACCTCATAGGCTCCGTTTAGTTAAACAGAAGACTGACGAATACCTCTTGCACCTGTATTAAGTGATTGTGGACTATGAGAACACCTTTGGTTCGATCGAAACCTGGGTGATCCTACAATCTCTAGCGGGGAGTCGCGCAAGGAGATGTTATTTCTCCTAAGGCTGGGTAGCGTTCGGGAAGCTACGGCACATATTTTCATCCAATATTCCGCGTCTCAAGACGAGGGTCTTTGACCATTGTATGTCGCCAGTGATGAAATATGGAACTTAAACGTGATCGCTCACCATGGACCTCATAAGAAGGCTCAGAAAGTGACTTTGAGAGTGGGAAAAGCTCGGGAGAGTCCAATGGATGCGGTTAACGTAGGACTGGTCATTGTGTTGTGGCGCTCTAATATATTGCTTGGTTGAATGGATAATGCTGCTGGTTGGAGATTAACCTCCTCAAAAGGAAGTCTCGTTCGTTATCGCACTGACGCCAATCTCAACAAATGGTCATGTTCAAAGCGCGCATACAAGTATGGTATGCGCTCGTAAGTGCTATGGTGTACGCAGATGACTTGTGCTTGCTTGCGAAATGTCTAGACCACTTTCAGCAGCTTGTGACTGAATTTCACGAATCTTGCTCTAAGTTAGGTCTTCACTTGGATAACATGAAGGATGGCAGAGGGTCGAATGAACATATCTTTTACTCGGATTTAAAGGAGAGTAAACGGAAACTACCTAAGTATAATAAATATGTGCTTTATTAAGTGCCACATATTGTTTTTTTATATTCACTCTTTCCTGTGGGAGAAGCCAACTACCCACCGCCCTTGTAAAAAAACGGCTACGTAAGCCACACGAGAGCACACGAACGTAGCTAACGGCGGAGTTGAAGCGATCCTCGTATCCAAAATCTGGATAGGAGGAGTGAGTATACGTAATGGTAAACAAATAACATTTTGAAATCTATTCACAAAATGTTTGAGTCTGGTGATAGGCGAATTTCTCAGTTTTACATTGTGAACTTTAAGAATAAACATACAAAACATTCTGGAAATTCATCAATTCCGGTTTTCGAATATTCCGAGTGTACTAATTCCGCAATTATAATATCGGATAAATTGGCTGAGAGTCCGGAAAGTCAAAATTCCGGAATTCCGGAATGCAAGCCCTAGAGTGGGATGAAATATAACGTACTCGGTATTCTCTGTTTTACCTAATTATGTCGCCAAGTTTTCCTTATTTGTTGGTATACTGTAACTACCTATAGTCCAAGTGCCCAGTATATTATAATGTAAAAATGACATGTAAATGATGTGTACATTTATAAATAAATGATCTGAATCTGAATCTGAATCCAGGCCAGACCAATCTAGGTTTTACCAAAAAACGCAAAATATATATTTAAAAAAGTTACGATTTGGTGTTTCATTTCAAGGCTAGTCACTTTTTTAGAAAATACAATCTAATTTTAATCTTAAACCCCAGAACTGAGATTGAAATTTTATTGACCCATCCATAAATTCTTCAATGCTAGGAACCCGATTAAAGGGCACTCTGCTCGTAGACGCGTAGCCGATACGCATGGGAGTTTTTTTTTATGTATGTAAAGGAAGAATTACGTAACGCTACAAAAGAAAAGCTTGACAGTGAAAGTACTAATGAGTCGTTGCCCTTAAAATATTAATAATATATTTTCAGGCGGTGCAGTTGAAGATAAACCCGTTGTGGTATAACATAGCATCTGGGGTGGCTGCTTCTATGTGCTTCATGCTCCCTGTGGGTACTCCGGGGAACCTTATTGTTCAAAGTTCAGCGAAGATACCTACTTCACATATGGTAAGGCAATTTAAATAAAGTTCAGTACATTAACCTAAAGTATACACTTTAGCCTCAGGGCTACAAACCTAAGTTAATGTACTCACTTCAACTCACTCACTTCAACACAACACTCAGTCACTTGATCACAACTAATAACAAAAAAAATTGGCCCGAAATTCAAAACAATTTGCTGAAACCTGAAACCGTGATAGTGTGATAGACTAGGTCAAAACTGGAAAATGAGTCTCTAAACAATGCAAGCGGCAAATCATGTAACAGTTACGTTATCAAAGGGTTTATGTAGTATACAAAATGTACTAAAACTTTTGGCTACAAAGATTATTTTCACACCTATTCAGAAATGAATAATTTTTGCCCTTGAATCAAAGTCGTAATTTTCTTCCCTCATTTGAAGGCAACAATGACCCTTTTCCTCATAGAAGGTTTCATGTTTTTAAGCGGGCCTCATAGGCGGTCTGAAAAGCGGTATGTGTCCCACTGTACCAAAATTATTTCCGTCTTGGGCGTAAAAACTAGAATCCCTCGTTACGATCAAGATTCTTATTTAAAATCCCTCGCTACGCTCAGGATCCTATTGTAGAATCTTTTGCTTCACTCAATATGCCGCCCTCGCCGTAAATATGTCATTTTGCTCCCTTGAGACACTATCTACTAATTCTACGACCCCTAGGGACGATGATAAGCCGTCGTCTATGGGGAGCTAGCGTTAAAAATTGCTATTTTTTCTAGTTTTCTTCCCATATTTACATTTTAATTGCACTTTATCGTAAACTATAGTCAGGAAACGACCTCTAGGAAAGAAGATACGGGATTACCTATCGAGTGCTACCGTCGAAAATTCCTGCTTTTTCCAGGCCTCTTATTATAGTCGCGTGATAGCGTGATTAAACGACAAGAAAAAAGCATCTGTCACTTTATATCGAGTGGTATCAGAAAGTGACAGATATTTGTATCTTGTCGTCTATCACGCGACCATCATAGAATTCCCTGTTTTCTTCCTTATTTACATTTAGTGCAATTTAGCGCAAGCTGAAGGTCTGCACTTTTTCAGAACACAAATTTATCTTCAATTTGTAAGTTTCTACGAATAGTAATATCATCAAATTATCAAGAGTGGTTTAGCTACCATGTAAAATTTGTGACTTTCAAACGATCGCATCTTATAAAATGGAGTTCAAACATTGGCGAAACCGGTTTCGTTGAGGATAGCCAGGACCATCAAATAGGCGGACACATGACAAGTCTACACTGTTTTCGTGAATTGTCAGATCTTTATTCAAGATTGTTTCATATAACAAGAATCTTTTTGTAGATTTACATTTTCTCTCTAAATGCTGCAAAATATGTACCATATTTTGCAGCAGTTAGTTAGAGTATATATTTGTTCGCGACGCGAGTCACCAAAGTATGAGGAAGCGATGAGGGTAACGGCGGGTGCTACCAGCGTTGCGATTGGTCGATGAGCTGGCACGCGGATTGCGTAGTGATGGGACATGGTACCGTAATTTATTATTGGTAAATGTACTGTATATTACATCGGTAACAAAACGATCTATCATTACTTGGTACGGACGGTACGAACAAAAGGAATCGGTACTTGACCGTAACATCATCGGCACATCACTGGTGTTGACATGTTTTTGTAAGAAAGAAATAGCATATTGCATTTCCAGCTCGATGAAAAGGGATAGACATAGTCTGTTTGTACCGAAGTATTCGCAACAACCAATATAAAATGGCATCCGCTGGCTATAAATATTTTCATAGAAATAATGTATTTGACTTACCTGTGGAATGTCATTCCATCTTTTTTGTAATTATAAGTATTTGAAGGCTTCCCATACCACCTCACACTACAAAATACCATGTCTAGAGAGTCCAATTTTCTATATTTTTTCAAAAGAGATACACACACTTCGCACATGTCGTTGACTTGGACGCAACTGAATGGCAGGCGGGCGACCGCGGATTATATAAGCGCCATAAATCCTACGAACTATATATATATTTCAAACCAATTCCAAGCTCCCTCGAAGTTCATCATCAGGCCCATCATGTGATACCCAACTGTTCATCAAGAGGATTCTAAAAAGCCCACAAAACATATATCTATCTCAAACCAACTCCGAGCTCCCACGCAATTCCTCGAAGTTCGTCATCAGGCCCATCCTGTGACACTGAACCCAACTTCTCACCAAGAGGATTCTAAAAAGTCCACATAACATATCGTACGACAAGTACTACTGGTACTACTACTTTTTACTATATCGAACTATTTAATTTAGTTTATACAACTAACAACTAAACAAAAATAAGATTCTACAGAATAACTAGCAACTAATCAAACTAAAATAAAACAAAGGTGAAATCTTTATTTTTTTAAAAAACGGTACGAACAAAAGGAATCGGTACTTGACCGTAACATCATCGGCACATCACTGGTGTTGACATGTTTTTGTAAGAAAGAAATAGCATATTGCATTTCCAGCTCGATGAAAAGGGATAGACATAGTCTGTTTGTACCGAAGTATTCGCAACAACCAATATAAAATGGCATCCGCTGGCTATAAATATTTTCATAGAAATAATGTATTTGACTTACCTGTGGAATATCATTCCATCTTTTTTGTAATTATAAGTATTTGAAGGCTTCCCATACCACCTCACACTACAAAATACCATGTCTAGAGAGTCCAATTTTCTATATTTTTTCAAAAGAGATACACACACTTCGCACATGTCGTTGACTTGGACGCAACTGAATGGCAGGCGGGCGACCGCGGATTATATAAGCGCCATAAATCCTACGAGTGGTGACTCGCGTCAAGAACAAAGTGAACAACATTAGGCTTCTAGCGGGGGTGTTCTGTGCCATAGATCCAATACATGGCACTTTCAATCTTATGTTATGATGACCAAGTATACTGGGAACTAAGGTTTCAATCACTGGGACGATTACTTACTCCCATGGATAGAGATGACGCCAGGTGAAAATTCGAAACAAAATGCCGACAGTCTATCCGTTAATATGTAGTTTGCAGTCCCGCTCGATATGTACAAGATACATCGAGTAAATACTTCGCTTGAAGTAAAAACATGAGTAGAATGTTACTTTGGATAATCTGATACTTGGTTAAACGTCTTCTCCCTGAAAGTTAGATCAATTTTAGATTGCTCTTCTGTGGCATTTTGTAATTGATACTAGTAAATTTTACTTTTCTTCCACGTTGTTCAGATATTATTGGCATGTTGACTGCTTAGATATAAGTTACTTAGTTTTTCGTCAGCTAAGATGTTAATAATTTGTAAAGTGTGTATAAATTATTCAATACTGACTTATCAGATATATGAGCACCTGGTTTGTATAGCTACTTCTGCTGCTGACTGTACATAGTTCGGCTTCACCCTGGCTTCATCAGTATGTTGGTTATTTTCTGTTAAGGCAGGGCCCATTCAGAGATCTGACAAAAATACTGAACTTTGAGCTTCCAGTGAGGACTTTTAATTACTGTGGACTGAAATAGACACAAAAAATAAAATAACCGAACAAAATAATGAAAAATGCCTTGGTAACTCTGTCAAAAAATCCTAAATATCATCGTAAAAATAATCTATAATATCATGCTGCAAATTTCGTAATTTTTATGATCTTTTTTTTACAAAAGGGGCCTTCTTATTGTTCTAACAAAATAACCACATAAATTTATCATAAACGATTTTTCAAAAATCTATTAAAATGTACTAAATATTTATCAAATTACGCGCAGAGCGGGATGGTTAATTGTAGACTCATGCGTGTTAAAGGGGGTCATTTGCAATGGCATAGCCTTGACTTAAGGCGTGTACGGACATCGGACAGCGCGTACAATCTTTCAGGTACGCATCAACATCAACATCAAACATCAAACATTTATTCTGTAAGTAGGCCTCACTCAAGGGCTCTTTTACAAGTCAAAAACATAGTTAGTACCTATAGTGATAGTAGAAGAGCCGACGACACTGAACCTAGTTCGATAAGACTCCCAGATGAGATATATATTATAAGATGCGTCATTCCTGGGGGAACACGAAACGGCTATGCTGCCATGCAAAAAACCTGGTGGCCATAGTAAAAAAAATTTTTCAAAAAAAATAAAATTTCCGGTTTCTAGTACAATAAGTCTCCCAGGTTTCGTTTGTTCCTCGATACAGGGGAGGGGTAGGACTATACGATAATGCAGTGCTGCAAGCCCCCCTGACTGGCCTTGTCAGTGGCAGCAGCATGATAAGTGACGCCAATATTGAGGTATCTAGTATGATCGGTCTCCTAAAAAAAACAAGGCTCATCTGAAAGATCATCAATTTCTGTGTAAGAAAAACCACTGCTGCCTTTTCCTAATAGTGGAGAAGGTGGTGCTGCAGCGATTGAAGGAGCTCAGTACACTGAACCTAATTCGATAAGACTCCCAGGTGATATGTATATTATAAGATGCGTCATTCCTGGGGGAACACGAAACGGCTATGCTGCCATGCAAAAAACCTGGTGGCCATAGTAAAAAAAATTTTTCAAAAAAAATTAAATTTCCGGTTTCTAGTACGATAAGTCTCCCAGGTTTCGTTTGTTCCTCGATACAGGGGAGGGGTAGGACTATACGATAATGCAGTGCTGCAAGCCCCCCTGACTGGCCTTGTCAGTGGCAGCAGCATGATAAGTGACGCCAATATTGAGGTATCTAGTATGATCGGTCTCCTAAAAAAACCAAGGCTCATCTGAAAGATCATCAATTTCTGTGTAAGAAAAACCACTGCTGCCTTTTCCGAATAGTGGAGAAGGTGGTTACTGCTGTGATTGAAGATCACCTTCACGGCTGGGTTCGGTTTTTCAATTCAGTTTTGTCAGCAATCACCCGGTTCCTTTCGATTTGTGCTGATTTAATACGCGTGCCACGTACACTTAAGAATAATTTTGCTTGTCGTTGATTGCATAAACAAATGATTTTGAAAAGTTATTCTCCATTATACCGAAATAAGAGCTCCATAGAGAATCCACAAAACACTTTTTATACACTAGCTGAATAATTGATAAAATGTACATCAACCTTGTGTGATTTGAAGATGAGATAAAAGCGGTAACTCAAAATGAAGATTTTTAAATAAAGATCAAGTACACCTATTCAGTTTCCATTTGTGTTAGTTAGCTGTAAAATATAACTGTATTTCCATTATATCGAAATAAGCTCTTTAACCTCCTACGACCCAATTTCGAAGACAGTACTTCCTAGGAAGACCCAATGTCCTAATATTAGAACTAATTAATAAAGTACTGAACGCCCGGACCAAAAATTGTTCATATCTGGTTAACCGTATATTTTGTTCTAGTACTATCACAGTGGGTCATTGCTCCAACTCTCTGTTAAAATACTTGGGCTTTCACTGCAAACTGATTTTGTCCTAGTATTATCACTTTGAACCCCAGGAGGATAAAGAACCCAGGAAAAACTTCTATACAGTAGTTGAATAACTGATTCATTTTGATTAATCGCTTTTATCCCGCCTTCAAATCACATAAGGTTGTACATTTTATCAATTACTCAGCTAGTGTATAAAAAGTATTTTCTGGATTCTCTATAGAGTCTATTTCGATATAATGGAAATACAGTTATAATTTACAGCTAACTAACACAGATGGAAACTGAATAGGTGTACTTGATCTTTATTTAAAAAGCTTCATTTTGAGTTACCGCTTTTATCTCATCTTCAAATCACACAAGGTTGATGTACATTTTATCAATTATTCAGCTAGTGTATAAAAAGTGTTTTGTGGATTCTCTATGGAGCTCTTATTTCGGTATAATGGAGAATAACTTTTCAAAATCATTTGTTTATGCAATCAAAGACAAGCAAAATTATTCTTAAGTGTACGTGGCACGCGTATTAAATCAGTACAAATCGAAAGGAACCGCGTGATTGCTGACAAAACTGAATTGAAAAACCGAATCCAGCTGCGCTGAAGGTGATCTTCAATCACAGCAGCAACCACCTTCTCCACTATTCGGAAAAGGCAGCAGTGGGTTTTCTTACACAGAAATTGATGATCTTTCAGATGAGCCTTGGTTTTTTTAGGAGACCGATCATACTAGATACCTCAATATTGGCGTCACTTATCATGCTGCTGCCACTAACAAGGCCAGTCAGGGGGGCTTGCAGCACTGCATTATCGTATAGTCCTACCCCTCCCCTGTATCGAGGAACAAACGAAACCTGGGAGACTTATCGTACTAGAAACCGGAAATTTTATTTTTTTTGAAAAATTTTTTTTACTATGGCCACCAGGTTTTTTGCATGGCAGCATAGTCGTTTCGTGTTCCCCCAGGAATGACGCATCTTATAATATACATATCACCTGGGAGTCTTATCGAATTAGGTTCAGTGTACTGAGCTCCTTCAATCGCTGCAGCACCACCTTCTCCACTATTAGGAAAAGGCAGCAGTGGTTTTTCTTACACAGAAATTGATGATCTTTCAGATGAGCCTTGGTTTTTTTAGGAGACCGATCATACTAGATACCTCAATATTGGCGTCACTTATCATGCTGCTGCCACTGACAAGGCCAGTCAGGGGGGGCTTGCAGCACTGCATTATCGTATAGTCCTACCCCTCCCCTGTATCGCGGAACAAACGAAACCTGGGAGACTTATCGTACTAGAAACCGGAAATTTTATTTTTTTTGAAAAATTTTTTTTAGTATGGCCACCAGGTTTTTTGCATAGCAGCATAGCCGTTTCGTGTTCCCCCAGGAATGACGCATCTTATAATATACATATCACCTGGGAGTCTTATCGAATTAGGTTCAGTGTACTGAGCTCCTTCAATCGCTGCAGCACCACCTTCTCCACTATTAGGAAAAGGCAGCAGTGGTTTTTCTTACACAGAAATTGATGATCTTTCAGATGAGCCTTGTTTTTTTTAGGAGACCGATCATACTAGATACCTCAATATTGGCGTCACTTATCATGCTGCTGCCACTGACAAGGCCAGTCAGGGGGGCTTGCAGCACTGCATTATCGTATAGTCCTACCCCTCCCCTGTATCGAGGAACAAACGAAACCTGGGAGACTTATCGTACTAGAAACCGGAAATTTTATTTTTTTTGAAAATTTTTTTTTACTATGGCCACCAGGTTTCTTGCATGGCAGCATCGTGTTCCCCCAGGAATGACGCATCTTATAATATATATCTCATCTGGGAGTCTTATCGAACTAGGTTCAGTGTCGTCGGCTCTTAAACTATGAAAGCACACAGCAATAAGTGAACAATACATCAGACGAATAACCTGGGCACGCGTTTGCAGAGAGATGTATAGAGTCTCAGGGTCTATAATAACTTTTTATAGTATAAACTTAACCTATAACTAAGAGATGTAAAGAGTCTCGGGTGTCAAATTAAAATATGATTACAAAAGAAAATAAAAGGATATGTCAAAAGTCTCCATGGTCAAAACTTCAGAAGAAAATTAATTAAGAGATGTATAAGGTCTCTTTGGTCAAAACGAAGAAGTTAAAGTTAAAGTTTTGGAGATGTATAAGGTCTCTAAGTCAAAAAATAAATAAATAAATAAACGGAACCTATATTCACGTCAAGAGATAATAATGTTATTAATTAATAATTGAAACAGCCAGTGGCAAGGGCGCCTCGAGCAAGCGCGCGACAATCAAACCTCTTCTGGACCGCTAGCAGGCCTCAGTAGATGATTTCCAAGAATGAAGACTTGGCCAGAGTTCTTTGTCTTCTAAATAGTCTTCAATTTTATAATAGCCTCTTTTCAGTAGGGCATTTTTTATGTATCCTTTAAATGAATTATAAGGCAGTTCCCATGCATCCTTGGGTACTTTGTTATAAAAACTGACACAGTTGCCCAAGAACGACTTTTTTACTTTCTGTAAACGCGTAGCTGCATAATTCATACATATATGTATGCAGGGCACGCGTAATCAACTACGCGTACCAATGTCTGTCCATACACGGCTTTAACGATTTTTGAAGTCTCCAATATGTATAGTTTTCGATATCTTCCTCCAATTGGTACCTAAATATAAATAAAAACCGGTCAAGTCGGACTCGCGCACCGAGGGTTCCGTATACAGATGTGTACCGGTTCCAACCCTATTAAATCAGGAAAATCTCAACAAAATGGAAATTGGATGCCATGGGTACAGCGCCATCTATCGGCGACTTTTGTTAATAACTTTGTATGTATGGTAGTTTTTCAAGGATAATTCTTTATCAGATGAACCGATTTCATTTTATTTTCTTTATTTGAAAGAAGGTACTTTCAGCATAATCTCGTAGGAATTTATAAAACAAAAATAAATGCAAAGGTAATTAAATTACAAACTTAGTATAGAAATGTTTTTAGACGATAAAAAAAAGAAATACTGGATAGAGCTACAGTTATATTTTTCCTATAAAATATACATTGATATCAATGTTATTAGTAATAATTTCATATTTTTTCCTTGGTAAACTTCGGAGATAAGGCCCCCCCCCCCCCCCCCCCCTTATCTCCTTATAACGGTATTTTTTTTACTACCTATTATCTGTCATTTTTCACAAAAAAAAAAAAATATATTAAAAAAGTCATGTTCTATATATGTAGGTAAGCCTTCTTTATAACTATTCCAAATTTCAAATCGATAGCATAAGTAGTTCTTGAGATATTTAGCGATGTGACAGACAGACAAGGTGAAACCATAAGGGTTCCTTTTTTACCATTTTGGTACGGAACCCTAAAAACAGTGCCTTCGAAACTTTATACACACTTGCCCACTCCTTCCTAGCTGCTTAGATAGGCAGAGAAGGTTTGTTATGTCCGACGTAAAATATTCGTCCCTTTTGCACTTAAACATGCTTTCTAAGGAAGCACGAATGCATTACGTTCGACGTAAACGCGGCTAGCGAAATAAATGGAGATACTTACATGGAGATGTAATCCGGTGCAGCCCTGCCGCTCGGCACCATGTCGCTTGGTTCCCATCCCGTCACGCCCGCAAAATAACCGTTTTGTGGTGTCACTAATAATACTTATTTTTGCAAGTGTTTATAAAACAGTAATTAGTTGCGGGCGGGGGTTGATGGGTAGTTTTATGACATTATTTCAAGTTGAATGACATTTTGTGAGCCTTTTTGGAAACATGACTTTTCCGAAGTGAAAATGCCTGCTGAATCTGATTCCGAATATTGCTAAGCCGAGTTAAGCTCCTTTGATCAGAATTACGTAAGTACCCGGACCGATTTTTGGGTGTCAAAAGTTCAACGACTCCTAAAGCCTAGGACTAGCACTCTAGCACTCTAGGACACCTCACACGACCAGATGCGAGTTACAATATGGATTTCTTAGGCTTTTCGCCGCTTGGGCCGCCATTTTGAATTTTAAACAAAAGAGCCAAAATTCAGCTTTGCAACATTCAGTATCGGATTCAGCAGCCTTTTTTATAATGGCTCACAAAATGCCGTTGATATCGAAAAGAAGAGCGATTTTTTAGAAATAACAGCCAGTCTATGAAATTCCAGTGTTCCTTACTCTTTCAATCAATATTTGTGCTTCAGCACGTTACACGTCAAAACCTTAAGCTATGGCAAAACGCTCAAGGCTTTTTTAGAAAAATAAGTGGCAAAGGTAATGCAGTCAAAATTCATAATCATACTCACAACGTCATAATTTACATTACACCCTTTTTGAATTCGCTACTTTTGAATTAGATATATTTGAATGAAAATTAGGATTTTGGATAAAAAAAAAAACACGTGAACCGTAAAATTTGATTTTCTATCGATCTAGGAATAAAAACGGCCATCTTTAAAGTTTAAAATATTGGCAATTGTTTTTTAAAATATTTCTGGTAATTTTACGGCTAAACTTGTATTTGGACATAATACTATAGGTCAAATTCTAAGTAAAATAATAAATAGTCGTTTGATTTTATAAACACACCTATGCGATTCTTACAAAGCACACAAACAAACGTAAGAATAAGAATCACCCGAACTATATAATGATCTAATTCTTCTATGACGTTGAAGTGGTGGTTATCGATAACGGTTTATATTACTAATCACGTGTTATTCCTGCTAGAATAATATCTAGGTGTGGACTGATTGGTTTTGTTTTATTTTGATATTTATTTAGCTTTAAGTCGATCACCATGGAATTACAATTTTCAAGTTTGCACGCATCTGGGTTGTACAGTCGCACTTTTGCACTCTATTCCTTTGTAGTAAAATCCAAAAATACCTTTATGGCATATATTAGTGTACCAGAAAGTAGCGTAATGTTGTGTTTTGTGTCAAATAAAAACTATGTTTCAGGTCATCGCTGGAGCTGGTCCTACTGTAACCACGATATTCTGGACGTGGTTCTTCATGTTTACATACGCACCTCTCATATGGCCAATTATGAAGACTGATGTACCGACATGGGTTGCTACAACATAAGTAATCATAGGTACATGAATGTATACAGTACATTTTATAAAGAATATCCTGCGGGGCTAGCACAACTGATGCCATAAAGCAGCATCCCACGACAATAACGGTAGCTTCTATAATGGCCTGTTTGTTACCGACTGCTGCCATAAGGGAAGAATTACATAGAGTCCCTTTACGCGTGCACCCCAGAAGAAAAGAAAAGCTCTTTATGCAGCTGAATTTAGAACGTAGAAATAGTGGTTGTCGATTTTTGTCAGGAAGTTGTACTAGCCCCGTTTAATTTTTATCAATTATTTGCAGTACCTATTATATTTATATTTAGTTCGAAAAGGTAAAAAATATGTTTAGTTAGCTCTGTTATTCAAGTTTCTTTATGTTGTTACAAATAGAAAGCATATCTATAAGTATTTCAAGTATCATACATGTATAACATTTTGTTACCGCTTAACCCGTCGCCTACCGTTCCCTGGGATCCCAGGGATCATAACAAAAGAATACTATTGTTTATTTTTTCACCGGAAGACGATGGCTTTAATATGTGAGAAGTCACGGGTTATGCATTGTTATGTATGAATAGCAATACATATTTGATTTCCATTACTTATTTATGAATAAATATGTTATCTCAAGAAATCATTTGTTTCTCTTCCATAATCCACTAATAAAACAGTTAACCAATAAAACGTTCAAAATACACAATTGGCAGTGTTTATTTCAGGAAATGTAACAATTAAAAATTAACGAATAACATAATGCTAGTTCACGTACGCTCGTAAATTCGAAAATCACCTCTCTTAAATACTATCTCGCACTTTAATTAATACGTGCAACATACACTTAACAGTACGCGTCACTTATCACTGGAAGATATGCTTGGAGCAGGGGCAGATTTGCAGTACCAGCGACCATTTCGTCGGCTGACGTCATTTAGATACTTAAGTTTCTTCGACACGATTGGTTACTGGGCCTTAGGGCAAATCCACCACTGGCTTGGAGAGGTGCGGGGATCAAACGGGCGTGGTGCGGCGGTAGGGGTCGGTGCCCACGGCGCGGTCGTGGCGCGTCGGTTCTTCGCGCGCGGCGCCGAACGTCACCAGTTCCTCCTCGCGCGAGGGTGGTGGCTCCACCGCCGACGTGTCCAGGAACCGCCCGCTCGCCACCGACGCCTGCGACTGAAATATCGACGCGCTCCGCAGCCCGCTTAGCGTGTTCGCGCTCTGAGGCACCTCCTTCAACTCTTCGAAGTAGTTGTCACACGCAGTCGGCCGCGGCGCCGCCGGGAACCCGTACAGCGTCGACGTGGACAAGTCTTTCAGCGACGCTGAGCTTAAATTTATTCTTCTATTCTTATGTATAGAGCAGTGGGGCATTTCGTCGCCGTCGAACACGAAGCGCCGCCGCTCGCGCGGCGTGGCGGCGGACGAGCCGCTCGGCGGGTACGTGTCCCGCTTCAACATTCGTCTCTCTAGTAGTGTCGAATCGCGTTCTCTAAAATCTGAGAAGGCGTACTCGCGATCCCACGCCCTGCCGTCTGCTTTGGCTTTTTCTGTGAGCTCTGTGATCCAGTCTTTTTGGTACCATTGGAGGAACAGGAATATGGCTGACGTACCGGCTAGTTCGACGGCGATGAAGCCGCTGACGTACAGTCCGAACGAATAGCCGTAGCTGTAAGACATGCGCGGCGTCGCCAACACCGTGTAGTACAGTTTGTGGTTCACTTGCGACTTGAACACCGATATATACATAACGATTCCAGTCAGCATGATCAGTCCTGAAACGGTAAACATTAATTCTTAATCTATCATCAATATTAATTCGATTTATTTTTAAACATTGACATATTCGCCGCCATTCACTTTATATAAAGTCAGTAAATTTAGTGCCCCACACGCCATGACTTCACATCAAGTCGATGTAAAACAACCTACGTGCTGTTAAGTAAGGATCATTTTCGGTCGTTTGTTCTGTGACTTTGGCGTGTGAGACAACTTATGAAATCTACTATGGCGGTGAAGAGGTTAAGAAACAGCCTCTTATCAGTTTTGGTTACTCGCAAAATAAATGTTTATAGTCCGGGATTTCTACCATTTCCTTTTTGACACATTAATAATACCCATATCGACGAGGGTGGGTAGATGGGTGCTATATTGGTGGTTGGTCGAGCGGTGTATGCAATAGACCAGTGGTAGGTAGGGATGGCATCGAGCACATTTCATCATCACTACTTCGTAACTAGATATTCACACTGACGCACGGAAATAAGGAATAAAACATCACTAATAGGGTTTATTACACTGTATTGGTTATTTCAAAGTAAGCACTGGATCGGTTACAAAGTCAGAAACGCGGAGCGTTCTCCGTTTACGTCCGTGCGCCAGAAAGTCAGAAAGAATAATGATCCTCAGACAAGGGGCCAGAGCCTTTTATACTGTCAACGTGACTTTTAGTTAGTTTAGAAAAGGGTAGTTGTCAATGCATGTTTTAGCAAGTACCCCCACGGACCAAACGCAGACCACTCCCAAGCTATCACCGCTTGGCGTTTCCAACATTAAACTAAGTTTTCTTAATCTAATCTCGTAGCGTTGATCTGCTAAACAGGCCGTTAAGTAATGTATCTCTGACACGGCCATCCTGCATAGCACACGTCCTCGTGTGCCGATCTGCAAAAACAGAAATCCAAACACAGTATCACATCGCTCGGTCAATCCTGACCAAAGAATCATAACTCACAGTTACGGTAGCTTAAGCAAAGCCAAATTATATTGTTTAGGATTAGAAATTGAACCATCACATAAAAACCAGACATTGTATCATTTAAGAAACAAAAATCAAATATCAGAGGTATTCATATTTCTCCAAAAAGTTTTTTTTTTTACTCTTAGTCTAAAAATTTATTTTGTTTCAATAACATGAAAATCGTTGATATAATTCAACATATTAGAAATATGAGCGTAAATTTGCAATGCTCATTTTGCTGCACCTATCAGTTGTCACCACATACATAGGGCGTTAAAAAAAAAAAGAGTAATCGAGGCCTCAAAAAGGATTACAAGTTTTAACTCAATCGGCAGTAGAATAATCACTAAGTAGGCAAAAATACCGCACATTGCATTGCATTGACGCAATCTGAGTTATGCTACTGAACTTGACGAGTCCGCGTCGACGTCATATCCAGATACTCATCTGAACCAACATATGGTCCTAAAATACAGGATAAGTCGCCACAACGACTCATACACTTACCTATCCGCACCAACGGATGGTCCTAAATGCCCATCCGCACCAACGGATGGTCCTAAGCGCCCATCCGCACCAACGGATGGCCCTTAAGTGCCCATTCGCACCAACAGATGGCCCTGAGCTACAGAATATATCCGCTACTACGGTTCATCCTCAATTCTATCCGCACCAACGGATGTTCCTAAGGTGATAATCAGACTCGCAACCACTGAGCTGTATACCATTTTAGCAACACCAAACAAAGCAACACTGGATTTAAGAGTGTGGTAGCTGCTTTTGCTGTCTATACTTAAAGTGTGGTATAAAATCACAGATTTGGTGAATGCTTCAACTTAGGCATGGGATGAAGTTCTAATAGTTTAGCTTAGAATCTTTACAAGGTGTTTTTACTTGAAGATCATTTTTATCATTTCTAATACAAAGGAAACTAGCTACTTTTCATTTCGAAATAAAATGACAAAATATTGTACCATTTTCTAAAAAGACTAATCATAATCACGGATCGTGATGAAAAGTCGATAACACAACAGAATCCTAAAAAAACCATTGTTTGAATACAGTTTCAGTATTGAAATCGATTTTGATGACGATTACCAAGTTCATCCCATCATTTCAAATCCCATTAAAATGTCGAAAAAACTGATCTATAGCACGTGATTACACTGTACCAAAATCCCAATGAAATTTGAACTGCTCACCGGATATACAATGTTTGCCTTGGTGTGCTGCTACGATTTGCATGTTGACCAGAAAGTATAGGGCCTTCAGATACTGCCACACGTCACACCAACTGCCAGTTCGCTCGCTGATGCTCAGCAAAAGCACGAAGTCTCCAATGGAACGACCGAGTACCGGCCACACACCGGCCATCATCCTGTAAAATTCAATTTGTATGGTGTCAGTTTTATCATATGTCCTCTTTGTACGTTTCAGTGTAATCATTAGAGACAAACTGTATATTCTTTGTTTCAAATTTAACTTTAAACTGTAACTATCACTTTCGTTCAATTGAAACTAATAATATCGTGGAGTCTACGAAACCAAACAAAACACAAATCATCTCCGCAATAATTATTAGTACTAAAAATCATTTCTAAAAGCTGTAAAAGCTTTGCCATTATCGTTAAGCTCTTTTTTAAATAAAAACAATTAGAACGAAACCTCTCCTTTTATTTCGTTGCTCCAACACCATTGCCAGTGGTGTCCACGACTCTACAGCTTCAGAAAACGTTGTGGTAGTCCGACATACTCCACCGATGCTGGACGATCTCGATCCACGTATACACGATTGCTCGTAGATGTAGATGTAGGTAGATACGACACTAAAACTATAATTTCATAGACGTAGCATACGTTTGTTTACCATTTCAAGTTTTTATCGAAAGGGTCAAAAGTTATCAAATTTAAAGACTATTCAAAATAGTAATAATAAAGCTAATTGCAATGAAAGTTCTAGTTAACTTTTCAGGACACCTATCTTATTATACCAGCTCAGCCTCATTACGAGGGATGATAAATGGGAAACTAGACCTAAAAGTGAGTGGATAACTTCACTTTTAGAAATTCACAAGCCCCTTGAAGGCTTACACTGTAGTCATCGACTGGGACCAACGGCACAACACTTCCTTCTAAACACGGGAGTGTACAGTTACTAACTACTTAATGCGGTTACCCATCCCAGTGTTGACCAAGGACCATGTTGCATAACCTCGTATACCGAACGCGATACGCGTAGGTACTTTACTAACTATTGAAGTAAATTAACTAACGTACCCACCACATTTACGCAATCATGATTACATAATAAATTGTAAGAAAATTCTAGATCTCAGCAATATTAACAATAAAAATGGTCTGATCTCACCAGATTTACTGAACCTGTGTCTCACACGTGGTTACTTAGCTTGTAAACACCAGACCGGAAGTTTCCGGTATAGTGCGCCCCGTTGCGCACATGACACGCGACCCTGATGAATACTCGTTGTGGGAACAGGATCATCATCCCAACTTCTGATATCGACGAGGGTGGGTAGATGGGTGCTATATTGGTGGTTGGTCGAGCGGTGTATGCAATAGACCAGTGGTAGGTAGGGATGGCATCGAGCACATTTCATCATCACTACTTCGTAACTAGATATTCACACTGACGCACGGAAATAAGGAATAAAAAACATCACTAATAGGGTTTATTACACTGTATTGGTTATTTCAAAGTAAGCACTGGATCGGTTACAAAGTCAGAAACGCGGAGCGTTCTCCGTTTACGTCCGTGCGCCAGAAAGTCAGAAAGAATAATGATCCTCAGACAAGGGGCCAGAGCCTTTTATACTGTCAACGTGACTTTTAGTTAGTTTAGAAAAGGGTAGTTGTCAATGCATGTTTTAGCAAGTACCCCCACGGACCAAACGCAGACCACTCCCAAGCTATCACCGCTTGGCGTTTCCAACATTAAACTAAGTTTTCTTAATCTAATCTCGTAGCGTTGATCTGCTAAACAGGCCGTTAAGTAATGTATCTCCGACACCCATATAATATGAATGCGCATTAAACATCGAAACAATAATTTTTTTGTTTTTAGACTAACTCTAATTGTAATAGTATTGTCTAAGTTATCAATGTTTTCATAGTATTTGAACATTGTTGTTATATTTCGAGTTATACATGTCTTTGTTTAGGTTTTCCTTTAGGTTTTCAGTGTACCTACGTAGATCTTTCACTTCCGGTGTCAGGCGGGTTAACTTGTAATTTTTTTCGGCTCTGTTTAGGATATTTTAACTTAAAAGTGGATCTTAACAATTTGTGATCTGATGTGAATGCTATGTCGTTAAGTACTTCTATGTTTGTTATTACAAACCAAATTGTTGATCATAATACAATCTATATAGTTTTTTTGTTTTATAATCTGTGGATATCCATATCCACCAAGGGAATATTAAATATAATAATTTGTGATTAAATTGATTTCAATAATCATTCATCATACATTAAGCGCTAATTATGACAATCGATTCATCTTAGCATCACCATAATAACTATAAACGTCAATTCATAACTCCCAAAACGGAACTGTGAAAAAATTCCGAGAATCTACTCGTAATGACAATGTCTAGAGATTTTCCTAAAACGAACGAATATTTGATAGTGCTTTTAATAATGAAAACATCGACATATGGTTTAAAGACTGATATTCTACCATAAACTCCTTATACATGTCTCTAAACTGTGGGCGCGATTCATTTCTACGCTCTAATGATAAAAAAACCGGCCAAGGGCGAGTTGGACTCGCGCACGAAGGGTTCCGTACTAGTATGTATAAAACAGCAAAAATAACTTAACCAAAATTACAGTTAAATCAACCTATCTCAAAAACTATAAGAGATACTTTGATCAAACCAAAAATCGTTGAAAGAGTTAATTAGCATGCATCACCTCTATTTTTTTTAGAATTTTATACCCCGTAGTTATAAAAATAGAGGGGGGGGGACATACTTTTTACGACTTTGAGAGCTGATATCTCAAAAACCGTTCACTTTAAGAAAAATGTTTTTTAGAAAACTTTATATCATTTTAAAAGACCTTTCCATTGATACCCCACACGGGTATGTACATCGAAAAAAAAATTTTCATCCCTCAGTTACATGTATGGGGGGCCCCACCCCCAATTCTTTTTTTTACTATTTAGTGTCATAATTTTGTAGCGGTTCATACAACACATATTCCCATCAAATTTCATCACTGTAGTACTTATAGTTTCCGAGTAAATCGGCTGTGACAGACGGACAGACGGACAGACGGACAGACGGACAGACGGACATGACGAAACTATAAGGGTTCCGTTTTTGCCATTTTGGCTACGGAACCCTAAAAACACTGCTTAGCACGGTTAACAGAATCACCTAGAACACTAGGGTCCTCCTTTAATGGTAAACGTACACAAAAAACGCCCGTCCTCCAGCCTAGTGAAGTTTTCAGTGAAATGCTTTTCACATGATTTCTCCTCGGGAGAATAATGAGAATTTTCAGAGCAGACTTCCTCAAGCTGCCAAAAACGCGTAAGTTGGTTTTGAACCTCATTATTTAGCATTTCAGTACTAGAGCTAGACGTGACATTCGTAAAATTACAATTAATTGTACGCGATGGAGTCGATACTTGACCGCTGCTTATCGGGCCTGAGACCAGCCAACCTAGCCGTGTCTCACATAGTATCGGCTGCCCATTACCTAATTTTATTTTTTGCGATCCTAACAAGTCCCAAAAGAGATCAGCACCAATTATGAAATCAACTGCAGACGGTGTATGAAAGTTAGGATCAGCCAAACAAAGATCAGCCGGAATATTTAATGTCGATAGATCTACTTGACGAGAGGGCATGACGTCAGTTATTGATGGCAAAACAAAACAGTGCAGATGGGTCGAGTAGGTATTATTCAACGACTTCATTGATACTCGGCACATCTGACCTACGGGGGATACCGTGTTGTTTATGCCTACAACCGATTTATCTACACGTTCGGTATGTAAATTTAACTTTCGACACATTCCCTGAGTCATAATACATGCAGTGCTACCACTGTCCAAAACTGCTCGCGCAATATACTCACGATTATCTCGATCGTAAACTTTAATTAGCGCAGTGGACAGTAGTACCACTTCTTGTTGTAATGCATTTGAATGCAGCGTTGCTAAGCTAGCTGATAACGTAACGGGTGCGGTCGCCGGCGCCGGCGCAGTATTGACCTTGGAGGCGTCCCGCTCGGACGAATAATCTAATCCCGTTTTATGCCTATTCTCAGCAACATGAATAAGCGTATTGTGCTTCCGCTTACATATTTTACAACCTGGCTTTTTACAATGGTTTGCATAGTGACCGCTTCGGAAGCAATTAAAACAAACTTTATAATTCGGTAACAATTGAAGCCGGTCTGCATTACTAAGTGCTAGAAACTGGGAACAGGTATTCAGGCTATGTTCCCCACTACATTTCGGACACAGTTTAGGCGGTGAAGTGACACAGTGTTTAATGTTTTGTGTAGAAAGCATAGTCCTATGTTTTGATGCATTTTTTGCCGGCTGACTCGATTGTCCGGCGACTGGGGCGCTCGATAACTCTAAAGTTTCAATCAAATCGGCACGATTACGCATAAAGGTGATAAAAATATCAAATGAAATAGGTTTATCTTTATCTAGGCTTCCTTTGTGTTCTTCCCACTCGCGAAATGTTTTTGTGTCTAGTTTATTACTAATAATATGAATAAGAAGTGTGTCCCATTTCTTGACAGGTTCACCTAGGGATTCTAAACATCTTAAGTTTTTGTTTACTTGGTCAATAACACGTTTTAAATGCACTGATGACTCTTTTGTGATTGGCTCAATGTTAAATAATGCAGACACATGGTTTTGCAACAATAACCTTTTGTTGTTGAACCTGTCACACAAGAGTTTCCATGCCACTTCATAATTACTCCCAGAAAATTCAATAGAATGAATAACTAAGGCAGCCGAACCCTCCAACGACGCTCTTAAGTAGTGAAATTTATTTATATTATCCATTTCGTCGTTAGAATGGATGAGACTCGTGAATGTGTCATGAAACCCAAGCCAGTCCTCGTATTTTCCACTATATTTAGGTAATGAAATCGTTGGGAGTTTAAACAGTTTGTGATTATTCGAACTACGCTTGCTACATGACTCAAATTCGTCGATTTTTTTATTAAAGTTACCTAGTATCTCCTGGGCTCGTGAGAGGACTGCAAAGTAGGTACTTTGAAACTCCTCTCTGTCTGCCATAAGCACATCCAAGTTTTCGGTTTTGCATTCTAACTGCGTTTGTACATCATCATAAAGTCCATACAACGCATCCATCTTACCTATACGCATCTGTAGTTGATTTGCTTCAGCCTTTGTTAGTTCAGATGCTTTCAATGTGCCTAGGTATGTAGTAAACAGAGTTAATTGACCTTTGTAACTGCCTCTTTTACGAATTAACTCCTTCTCGTCACTCATTTTGGGAAGCTGGTGTAGACCTTGAATGTGAACAATTAATAGATGTAAGTTTGATTAATGTAAATAGTTTAATTATTAAAATTAGGTACACCTTGTTTTCGGTTTAGTCAATAAGCTAAAATAGTTTAGTTCATAAGTTGTGCATATAAAATTGTATACAATAATAAATCGAATAAATTGAGAATATGAATTGATTTGAATACAATAAAATTGCTAAACTATTATCCTATTGTACCTACTCACGAAGGTTGTATATAAATTCCATAAAATAATTATCATTCATATAAATTAATTAAACAATTTGATTCACAATATAGTAATTATTATTTAAAATCCCTATGTCCGTGTAAAATGAATCCACAATGTCACAAAATACAATAATAAAGTCTCAAATGAATACCTACAAATGTACGTGAACCTACACGAATTACGGTAAATTCTAACGGCCGTCTTACGTTGACAAAATTAGTTATTTCACTGCTTTAATTGATTGAATTACATTAAATTAAACGTGTACAAAATAATTTAAGAGCTGAGTAGACAAATATCACATTTAATTACCTATGAATAACTTATTGCAAGATGAATTAACGGCTTAATTAACGGTACATTTTAAAACTAAAAGGTATTCACTAACCTGGAATTTCCTCAATAGGTAAACCCTACTTATTTACTACACCTGATTAAGAGTGCTGGACCCTAACTTTCCTTTTCCACTCAACACTGATAGGCTCCAAAGGTCCTTGTGGTTTTCTTCAGGAAATCCTTGACTCTCACCGTAGAAATAAGTATCTCGCCAGTGTTTCCTCCGATAAATAGGCATTTTCTTTTAATTTTGATTTGGTTCCTCAATAATCCGGTTCTAATGGACCATGTTTAAGGGTGAGATGATGGGTCCTTGATAAAAACTCCAAATTCAAAAAGAGACGTATAATCCGTGACAAAGGGTACGGAGCTAACGAACAAGTGACATGCAAATTTTGATATGTGAATTTCTCCTTGACATGTATGTATGTCGGGGACGGCACGGACAGCATCTTGCTCTTCGCATTTACGTAGGCGTTGCATACGCTTTCTGTTGCGCGAACATACGGCCATCTTGATTTTGTTTATTTAAGGACCTATCACGTTCAAAATCGATATCTGAGCATCCGAGAGGCCAGTTAGAACGAATCTGACGTCAGATTTTTAAAAAGTGGCGGCCATCATGATATTTTATTTATTTATTTTATTTAATTTTTTATTTTTCTTTATTGGGGAAAAAAACAGATACATAGATAGATAGGGGGGATATTGTGTATTTAAGGTCCGATTGCTTTCAAAACCGATCCGAGAGGTCACTTGGAAAGAATCTGACGTTAGATTTTTAAAAAGAGACGACTATCTGATTTTCTTTATTTACAGTCCGATTACGTTCAAAATCGATATCTGAGCTTCGGAGAGGCCCGTTACAACGAAACTGACGTCATACTTTTGAAAAGTGGCGGCCATATTAACTGGCGTCCAAGAGGCCAGTTAGAATGAATCTGACATCAGATTTACAAAAAGTGGCGGCCATCTTGATTTTGTTCATTTAAAGTCCGATTACGTTTAAAATCGATATCCAAGCGTCCGAGAGTAAAAAAAAGTGAAAATGTAAATCATGAATAATTTGAAATAATGTAATAAATTCAGCAACAGGTAAATTAACAAATTTTAAATTTTAGGGACGAAACATCGGTAATTTCATGACTAATAGTGATATTGACTCAAAATTTTACTACTCCATAAAACTATTCCAAAAGATAAGGCAAAAAAATATGCCGAATGGTGAAATTCCCATTCACATATCTCAAAAAATAACAAAGCTACAACCGTTTTAATGTCGCTGATTAGAGAGAGAAAGCGCATCAGATTAATGACGTCATTGACCACGAGCGATACAGGAAATGACGATCGTTCTAATACCAAGGTGCGTTTTTCGGAAAAGGGACAGACTATGCCCCTCTTAAAAGTTTGAAGAGATAACTGTGTAATTATTTGTTCTTTTGAATAACTTTTTTCGCTATTTGATTAAGAATTAGATCCTTTTTCGAGAAAATTCTAACTTATTGATTTTCTTGTTTGGTGTCAACATCCGTATTAAGTGTAGTCCAAGTAAACTTTTACACAGTCAAAATAATCGGACGTCGAATATGGTGCGGTATGAATAATATATACCGTCAACTGACGTCCGTATGTAGCTTCAAAGCTGCGTGATACAAATACGGATGTCGGTTTGACACATACTTTTCATACTGCACGATATTTGCCGTCCGTATATATGAATCCATGGCACTACCGTAAAATAAAACATGGCCGTCAAATATGGGACGTAATGAATAATATACACCGCTATCTGACGTCCATATACATTTCCAAAGCTGTACGTACTTTAGAAAATTAATCATACGTCGAATATGGTGCAGCACGAATAGTATATACCGTCAACTGACGTCCGTATAAATTTCCAATGCTGCGCGATACATATTATACGGATGTCCGATTGAAGCAGACATTTCATACTGCACGATATTTGACGTCCGTATACATGAATCTATGGCACTACTTTAGAATAATAATCGGACGCCGAATATGGTGCGGCATGAATAGTACATACTGTCAACTGACGTCCGTATACATTTCCAAAGCTGCGCGATACATATACGGATGTCGGATTGACACATACTTTTCGTACTGCACGATATTTGACGTCTGTATTCATGAACCTATTAGACCTACTTTAGAAAAATATTGGGACGTCGAATATGGTGCGGTATGAATAGTATATACCGTCAACTGACGTCCGTATACATCTCCAATGCTGCGCGATACATATTATACGGATGTCGAATTGAAGCAGACATTTCATACTGCACGATATTTGACGTCCGTATACATGGATCTATGGCACTACTGTAGAATAAGACATGAACGTCAAAAATGGTGCGTAGTGAATGACATATATAGCTAATTGACGTCTTCTACTTACTGGTATCCGAAGAGACATGACAAATAAATTACCTTATAAAGTATACTGTCAACTGACGTCCGTATAAAAATGGTGTTAGAAACCCTTTCCTTAGTCTCGGTGATAAGTAGGTTATCATACCACCTGCTCGACAATGCCAAAGTGTATATCTTCTGGGTCTTATTGTTATATCCTTAAAGTCTAATTCCGTGAATTCCGCACGGCGACGTGGTCCGGGGCGCTCGCCCGCCGCCAGCGCGCCTCGAAAACAAAAGACGGCACCGACCTTATCCGATTCCGATTACTTTCAAAATTGATATCTGAGCGTCCGAGAGGCCAGTTAGAACGAATTTCACATCAGATTTCTAAAAAGTGCCGGCCATCTTGATTTTGATTATTTAAGGTTGTATCACGTTCATAATCGATATCTGAGCGTCCGAGAGGCCAGTTAGAACGAATCTGACGTCAGATTTTTTAAAAGTGGCGGCCATCATGATATTGTTTATTTAAGGTCCGATTACTTTCAAAACCGATCCGAGAGGTCACTGAGAAAAAATCTGACGTCAGATTTTTAAAAAGAGACGACTATCTGATTTTCTTTATTTACAATCCGATTACGTTCAAAATCGATATCTGAGATTCCGAGAGGCCCGTTACAACGAAACTGACGTCAAATTTTTGAAAAGTGGCGGCCATATTAATATTGTTTATTTAAGGTGCCATTATATTCAAAATTACTTGGAAAGAATCTGACGTAGGATTTTTAAAAAGAGGCGACTATCTCATTCTGTTAACTTACAGTCCGATTACGTTCAAAATCGATACCTGAGCGTCAGAGAGACCACTTAGAACGAACCTGACATCAGATTTTTAAAAAGTGGCGGCCATCTTGATTTTGTTTATTTAAGATACGATTACGTTCATAATCGATATCTAAGCATCCAAGAGGCCAGTTGGAATGAATCTGACGTCAGATTTATAAAAAGTGGTGGCCCTCTTGATTTTGTATATTTAAAATACGATCACGTTCAAAATCGATACCTGAGCGTTAGAGAGGCTTACTGGTCTAACTAGAATGAATCAGATGTCAGATTTTCTAAAAGTAGCGGTCATTTTGATTTTGTTTATTTAAGATACGATTACATTCAAAATCGATATCTGAGCATCCGAGAGGCCAGTTAGAATGAATCTGACATCAGATTTACAAAAAGTGACGGCCATATTGATCTTGTTCATTTAGAGTCTGGTTACGTTTAAAATCGATATTCGAGTGTCCGAGAGTAAAAAAAAGTGAAAATGTAAATCATGAATAATTTGAAATAATACAATAAATTCAGCAACAGATTAATTAACAAATTTTAAATTTTAGGGACGAAACATCGGTAGTTTCATGACTAATAGTGATATTGACTGAAAATTTTACTACTCCATAAGACTATTCCAAAAGATAAGGCAAAATATATGCCAAATGGCGAAATTCCTATTCACATATCTCAAAAAATAACAAAGCTACAACCGTTTTAATGTCGCTGATTAGAGAGAGAAAGCGCATCAGATTAATGACGTCATTGACCACGAGCGATACAGGAAATGACGATCGTTCTAATACAAAGGTGCGTTTTTCGGAAAAGGGACAGACTATGCCCCCTGTTAAAAGTTTGAAGACATAATTATGTAATTATTTGTTCTTTTGAATTACTTTTTTCGCTATTTGATTTTCGACAAAATTCTAACTTATTGATTTTTTTGTTTGGTGTCAACATCCGTATTAAGTGTAGTCCAAGTAAACTTTTACGCTGTAAAAATAATCGGACGTCGAATATGGTGCGGCATGAATAATATATACCGTCAACTGACGTCCGTATGTAGCTTCAAAGCTGCGCGATACAAATACGGATGTCGGTTTGACACATACTTTTCATACTGCACGATATTTGCCGTCCGTATATATGAATCTATGGCACTACCGTAAAATAAAACATGGACGTCAAATATGGGACGTAATGAATAATATACACAGCTATCTGACGTCCATATACATTTCCAAAGCTATGGGTACTTTAGAAAATTAATCGTACGTCGAATATAGTGCAGCATGAATAGTATATACCGTCAACTGACGTCCGTATACATTTCCAATGCTGCGCGATACATATTATACGGATGTCGGATTGAAGCAGACATTTCATACTGCACGATATTTGACGTCCATATACATGGATCTATGGGACTACTGTAGAATAAAACATGAACGTCAAAAATGGTGCGTAGTGAATGACATATATAGCTAATTGACGTCTTCTACTTACTGGTATCCGAAGTGCCATGACAAATAAATTACCTTATAAAGTCCCAAGGATCAAGAGTAAAAAGTATAAAATAAAATATAACAAAATATTTTGACAAAAGCTTCTATGTAAAAAAAAAACTAAATATTACAAAAAAATATTTATAAGCTGTTAGTAGAAATGTGCTTTCTAGTAACGTGGGTATGCTATATATCATTTCAATTTGTCATATAAATATTATAAAAGCTTAGGCACTATCTAATATATATGTTACTTTACATCAGCTTTTATAAGATAATATTACAATTTGAAATGATATACAAGCTGTTCGGCAGATCGTCTGCCAAAAGACTAGGGTGGGTTTTTAGGGTCAGTAGCAACACACATTTAACAAAAAGAGAAAATTACTGAGATAAATTTAAAAAATAAAATAAAAGAAAATACCGTGAGCAGGAACAGTGTTAATTGGCCCAAAATGTGTTGCAAGTGATCCTACCTACCCACCTTAGTCTTTTAGCAGACGATCTGCCATACACCCCGAATAAAATACCCACGTTAATAGGACGCATCTTTCTACTAACAGCCTATAAATGATTACAGGCTTAAATATTTTTTTCAATATTTATTTAATCAAATACATGAAAATAAAATACTGTACAGGTACATATTGTTATAAGGCTACAAAATAAAAACATAATTAAAAACTAAACTAAATTTAAAAATGGCCTATCCTGCATTGTGCCGAAGACGCAGCATTTCCTCGCTGACTAGTAAGCCTAATTTATTGTGCGAGGTAGCGGCCAGGCCTTTAATTTTTTTTTACTTTTTAGTTAATTTTTCTTTTAAATTATTTATTGTCACTTTCTTAAATCATATATCTAAAAATAAACAATTATTACATCCCAGTAACAATTTAGTCATAAAACCCGCCCCTCATCGTCCCGGTGCAAAAGTGCCCATAACGCTAGCAGCATTTCCGCGCTGAATAGCGATAGAAAGTCTTTGCACCAGAAACGATTCGGAGCGGGAGTCCTCTCCTCTTTGCCTAAGCCGACGGCCTATCTCTCGAATAAACTCCTTTGCGTCCTTCCCCCAGCAACCAGCCGTTTCCACCGCCAAGGGGACGAAAATGTAGCCCGATCCCAGGGGAGCATACTTCCGCCTCTTTATCTCCGCCTGAGATTCGGCCGCCGCGCCTGCCGCGCGTGTAGTGCGGCCGATATGGGTGGCGGCGAAGGTGCTTACACACGTAGCGTCCCACACCAAACACCGCCCCCTTTCCCACGGCACCAACGTCAAGCCATCGGGCCGTTTGCCATCCGAGCGGCAGAGGCCCGGCGGTTCCAGCACAGATGGAACTCCAGCTGACCTAAGAGCCCTCTGGACGATATCATTGAGGGCATGGTGACGCGGGTGCCTGCCGGTGCATCGCCGGCAACTCAAGGCGTGATGGCCGTCAGCATGCACCATGGTACCGCAGATGCATACATGTGGTTGACATACATCGCAGCCCAGACGGAGAGCAACGGCCACCCGCAATGAGTCACCGTCGAGTAAAGTGCCCAACTGAGGCGAAGGCAACGCGTGCAGCCATGCCCCCGATTCCGACTTTGATACGGCCAAGAGTCTAGCACGGTCTACACCAGCGGCGCCCACAATAAGCCGATCGATGGTGGCTTTACAATAGCCGTCGTCCCACGCACGTTAAACCTTGGGGTTCTCGGGTAGGGTCGCCCCCGGATTGATAGTAGCCCACGCCACCAAAGCATCAGCCACGTACGGTATGCTTGCCCTGTCACCATTCACAGATAGAATATTAGCAACTAGAGTAGCTACCCCGTGTGCCGATGCCAAGAAGGCCGGTATGCTCACATCCCGCACCCGCCGCACCCCGATGCCCCCGTGCCGAATTGGCAAAGACGCTTGTGCCCATTGATCCTCGCTCAGGGAGACGTTTACTATGGATTCGACCATGGACTTGATGGTGGCGTCAAATGAATCCATAGAATTAGGGAACAACCACACTGGGGCCGTACGCAACAGGTAAGTAACCTTTGGGACGGCGAAACACTTCTGCATGAGAACCAGCGCTACATGCGAATTAATTGTCTTGAGACGTTCGCTGGCGAGGAGGAGGAGATCCCTACGGGCTTGAAGAGCCTTAGGAACCGCAGCAGGAAATATGGGAGCCCCGAGTAAACAAAAAACGTCGGCGTCAAGTTCTCTGAGACCCGGAAGCAACGATGAGAATAAGAAAAAGACAGCACGCGACTCCGGACCACAGGGGAAAAACTCACACTTGGCATAAAAACTTTTTAAATGTATTTTTTTAATATTATTTAATTACGTTTTAGGTACGTAACCCTACAAATGACATCGATGTAGGGCGGACTTTTTCCAATAGACCTATCGAACTGCAATAAGTCGGTCAGAAAATTCATTGCTTAGGTATTACTGTAGAATGTGAATAACTTCAACCCGTACATTTCACATCTTTAGAAAAATACACGGACGTCGACTATAGAACTGACGTCCCTATGTAGTTTCAATGCCGCGCGATACAAATACGGATGTCGGTTTGACTTATGCTTTTCATAATGTGCGATATTTGACGGCCGTATACACTAGTGGCTCTGTTAACTGTAGGCTGTAGACCTCGTGAGCCTTGCAAGGCAAAATAATGTATATATACTTGGATTTTCTAAAAAGTGGCACGACGAAAAAATTCTATGTAATAATCGAAACTCCTCCAAAATTTCACGTAAATCGGTTGAGAAATGCGACCTATACAGGAGAACAAGCGGACACACAACCGGACATACGAAAGCATTTTCGTTCAATCTAAAACATATACCTTCGTTACACTCGGCCGATGAATGTATAGCACTGCTTTAGAAAAATACTCGGAAGTCTAATATGGGGCGTCATGAATAGTATATACTGTCAACTGACGTCCGTATATAGCTTCGAAGGTAGGCGACACATTTACGGATGTCGGTTTGACGCACACTTTTCATACTGTAAGATATTTGACGTCCGTATACATGAATCTATGGCATTCATCATCATCATCATCATCATTTCAGCCGAAAGACGTCCACTGCTGAACATAGGCCTCCCCCAAGGCTCGCCATTTAGACCGGTCCTGAGCCGTTCGTTTCCACCGGATTCCCGCGACCTTCACCAGGTCATCACTCCACCTTGTCGGAGGCCTACCGACAGCTCGTCTTCCGGTGCGTGGACGCCACTCAAGCAGTTTCTGGCCCCATCGACCGTCAGTCCTGCGAGCAATGTGCCCTGCCCACTGCCACTTAAGTCTCGCAATTTTGAAGGCTATGTCGGTGACCCCAGTTCTGCTACGGATAGCTTCATTCCTAATTCTATCACGCAGAGAAACCCCGAGCATAGCTCTTTCCATTGCTCTTTGGGTGACCTTGAGCTTTCTTATGAGGCCCATCATTAGCTATGGCATTACTTTAGAAAAATACTCGGACGTCGAAAATGGGTCGGCATGAATAATATATACCGTCAACTGACGTCCGTATATAGTTTCAAAGCTGCGCGAAACATATACGGATGTCGGTTAGACTCATACTTTTCATACTGTACGATATTTGGCGTCCGTATACGAGAATGTATAGCACTACTTTTCGAGAAGTAGGGCACATCGGAAAGTCATCTCGCTCGTATTTTGAGTAGCCCCACTGGGGAAGTACTTTCATCTCACAGTCCTTATAAAAGACCACAGCTATAATGACACCACTACTTGCTTTGTAGGTATGTGGTGTTGTGTCCCTGGTGGTGAGTAAGGTGACCAGATCACCAGAGGATGCGTTGTGTTGAGAGTAAGGGACCGGCATTAGTCTTTAGCTGTCAACACAACGAGTACTCAAATTAATAAAGGGTCGGCAACGCGTTTGTTCTTCTTCTGGAATCACAGGCGTCCATAGGCTACGGTGTCTGCTTACCATCAGGCAGACGGTATGCTTGTTTGCCACCGTCGTAGTATTAAAAAAAAACACTGGAAAAATAATGGGACCTCGAGTATGATACGGCATGAATAGTATATATCGTCAACTGACGTCCGTATATAGCTTCAAAGCTGCACGAAACATATACGGATGTCGGTTTGACCCATACTTTTCATACTGTACGATATTTGACGTCCGTATATGAGAATGTATAGCACTACTTTTCGAGAAGTAGAGCACATCGGAAAATCATCTCGCTCGTATTTTGAGTAGCCCCACTGGGGAAGTACTTTCATCTCACAGTCCTTACAAAAGACCACAGCCATAATAACACCACTACTTGCTTTGTAGGTATGTGGTGTTGTGTCCCTGGCGGTGAGTAGGGTGACCAGATCTCCAGAGGATGCGTTGTGTTGAGAGTAAGGGACCGGCATTAGTCTTTAGCTGTCAACACAACGAGTATTCAAATTAATAAAGGGTCGGCAACGCGCTTGTTCTTCTGAAATCACAGGCGTCCATAGGCTACGGTGTCTGCTTACCATCAGGCAGAAGGTATGCTTGTTTGCCACCGTCGTAGTATTTTAAGAAACACTGGAAAAATAATGGGACGTCGAATATGATACGGCATGAATAGTATATATCGTCAACTGAAGTCCGTATATAGCTTCAAAGCTGCACGAAACATATACGGATGTCGGTTTGACCCATACTTTTCATACTGTACGATATCTGACGTCCGTATACCATTAATCTAATAGCACTACTCATTCCTTCTCCTATAAATGCATAAACTCTCCTGGAAGGGTTTCGCAACAATCAGATAACTAAACTTATAAATAACTAGGTACACTAGTGGAACTTTACTGTGAGCTGTAGACCTCGCGAGTCTGTCTTTTTTGCATAACTCCGCCATTTTGAAAAATTTTCAAAAACTCTTGACACAAAAAAATCTATATAATTGTCGAACATGCTCACAAAATTGCTCGAGAACCGGTTAAGAAATCGGACTTGTAGAGGAGAACAACCGGACAGCCTCCGGACAGCTGGACAACCGCCGTACAGCTGGACAACAGCCGTACAGCTGGACAGCCGCCGGACAGCTGGACAGCCGGACATACTAATCTAAAGCATTTTCTTCTAATCTAAAACATAAATCTTCGTTAAACTCGGTCATACACTAGTGGCTATGTGAGCTGTAGACCTCGAGAGCCTTGGTACGAAGAATATTTTTTTTGGATTTTCCAAGAAGTGTCTCGAAAAAAAATTAATTATCGTATTATCGAACCTGCTCACAAAGTTTCACGAAAATCGGTTGAGAAATGCGACCTGTAGAGGAGAACAAACGGACAAATCGCGGACGGCCGGACATACGAAAGCATTTTCGTCCAATCTTAAAACATAGACCTTCGTTAACACTCGGTCAATAAATGTAGGGGTTTACGGGCAGAAATTTCTGATATAGCGAAGAAAATTTTCAGGTTCTGATAATATTAACAAATATGTCGATATTTGGATTTCTTGGGTGTACCAATTAAATAGAGTTTTGTGGTAAGACAATCACATCTCGATCGGGTCACTCCTGGATGAGGCTAGCTAGTGGCGTACCTTAAGTAGGTACTCGAAGATACGCTCAGAAATTGGCGATTACATGCTGAGAATAATCTAGCGGAAAAATCTAGTCAAATTAATCTTGTAATAACATCTTGTATATATACAAAAATGAGAATAACCAAATAAAATAGCGGTGTACCGTGAACCTATAAAAAATAATTATTTAAATACAATAGACAATACTTTTTGCGAGACTCCGTGAAAGAAAGAGACAAGTATAAATAAACGAATCACAATGCTGGCAACGTCGCACTTTCAAATCCCAACCGTCTGATTTGGACGTAAAATTATCCGCGGCATGGATAAATAATATTGATATACGTCGGAGGCCGATAAAGCTCCACTAGTGTGTGGGGTCCAAAAATGTTTGGGCCTAACTGCAAAATGAATATCGCGAAAAATAAATGAGCAAGAAAATGAAGTATCCTATGGAGTAGGAAATCAAAAAACTAAGCAATATTCATCGAGAGATGATAAAAATATAAGGAGAACTGGTGGACGTCGTAATGATGCACCACGTGCATGACTCCAAATGAGTTCCTGGATGTATATATATATATATATATATATATATATATTATACAATTGCTAGCATCTCGTCAGTACTTATAATGGATGATACGATATTTATATAAGATCATGGATAAACTAAGTGGTGAATCTATTATGTCAGTGGACACTTGTAATGAACAAAATATTGTCACCGAATATTGCAGTTTCAATTAACACGAACTCTGAAAGCATGTATGTACAGTTTAAGACATACTACGAGTACCTGATGGAAAGTTCTTTGAACTACATTCAAACAGTTCAAGCGGAAAAAATATAATTGCAATCTTTTAAAAAATTACACCAAATAAAAGCCAAGTAAAAGGATCCAGCTGTTAAAAATCTAACTTCCTTATAGTCATCTGAAGAACAAATTACATTAACAAGCACAACATATGCATTTAGTCATGAAAGAGTTCCGCTGTTCAATTTCTAGTCATCTAGATCATTATCCCCGTTTCAAAGGTACCAAAAAAATTTACCTATTGTCATAAAATCTACGTACGCTTACCAAATTTAAAATCAATCGGACCATTGAAAAAATGGTTGAGAATCAACTTACAAAATAAAACAGATTGTATTTTACTGAAAAAATGGATGAAAATCAACTTACAAAATGAAACAGATTGTATTTTACTACAAAATTAATTTTATTTCAAATACCATTTTAATGAAGTGCGAGCTACCTCTGTCACTTAAACGTAGACTCATAGACATGTGCATACTTCGAGTTCTCACCTACGGTGCACAAACTTGGTCTTTGACGGAAGCCCCGAACTCGGGGGTTTGCCAGCGAGCCTTAGAGCGCAGCATATTAGGTGTAAAATTGGTGGATCGTATCAGGGTATCACACCACATTGTGCTCCAATATTCAAATAGTTGACGTAACTCGGAAAACGGCCCAGTTAAAGTGGGACTGGGCTGGTCATGTCTACCGGATGCCTAATGAGCTGTGGGCCAAGAAGACCACAGAGTGGACGCCCCACGACTTAAAACGGAGACGCGGTAGATCTCGCCGGCGGTGGCGAAATAACTTGGACTCCTTTTTAAAAGATTGGCCAGAAATCGCACAAGGCCGCGAGGAATGGAAAATGAGTGGGGAGGCCTTTGCCCAGCAGTGGGTCATATTAGGCTCAATATAATATAAGAATAAACCCATTTTTAAAACAATTATTCAGTTTTTAACTTGCATGATTTATTCACGTTCATTTTATTTAAAAAAATGAGTGCAAGAATTAATGTTATTCAGATCGATTTGAATAAGAATAAAATTTGCCTTTTTATTCTTATTCTTATTCAGGTTAATTTTTGCCCAACTCTGCTATTAAATTAAACCAAACCAACTAACCAATACAACCGCACTATAAAACTACAGTACCAGTCATGTCAACGATCAATTCTAAAACATTGGAACAAGCAATGCTTTGTCCTTTTTTGATGTAAATATTTTATTGTATTCAAGTATTTTTTCTTACATCATTGGAAATCTTCTTTGGCGTTTTTGTGATAAAATCGTTTATAATTGTGAAATCTTTTCTTCTTGTTTACAAGAAGGTGACATTCGATGACTTCCAATGTTTGTTGTTAAAGGAGTGCTCGTAATACACACTTATCTAGGGAGTACTCCTTGGCCAGTAAAATAAATTAGTACCACTGAAAATCCGCAACATGGTGAAAGCAAAATAAAATCTAGTCAGGCTTCATATATTCGTATAGTAGTTCTTCCTTAAATTTGGTTCCGTCGGGACATTCTTTGTATTTAATTTAAAAGTACATGAAACTAATCCATGTGTCGGGCAGGACGCCATTGATACATAGAGCACACATGAATGAATGCAAGGCAATAGCGCAACGTACCGTTTCAAACGTGCAATAAGACACAATTGTCAGTTTGTGCGACCTAATTATCCTGTTTTTGGTTTCTCTTCTTCCTTTGCTTTTTCAATTGTTTGTTGAACTGAAGAGAAAACAGCGGATTCTACCGTGTCAGGAACGAACGAGAGAAATTCATGAAATACTTTTGAAGGAAATCTGTAGTATGGAGAAAACGCCACTTCACTAAATTTCCTAAATTTCTTCAAGTTTACTATTTCCTCGTCCCAAGATGCTGCAGGTATCCATGCAAGTGTTTTCTTTATCCATTTAGGTACCTCATCATCTATGTATTTGAATCGATTCCTCCACACTGCAAGCGCGTCGTGGAAATTGCCTCTCAACCAATGTGGAAATCTAGTAGAGAAGAGAAAAATATATTTGTGATAAAATAAATTCAGAAGAAAACTAGCGCAGAGTTACTAAGCTGCAACGAGGGCATTTAGAAACAATGCATGTTTAAGAGTTGCTCAAGTGTGTGTAGGTAGCACAAACCAGACGCCCCTTTCCCAGTTCTCATTATTAAGCTACATGGTTTTAGGCCACGATAGGCCGCTTCTATTAGCTACCTGCTGGCCGCCCACAAATCTGCCACTACTGATAGTGAGATACTCACAATGAGAGAACCCTTAAAGCCCATCTGTAGGTGCTGATGTAATATAGGCCTTTGCGGGGGTCCATGGTTGGGTCCTCGACCGCATATTTGAAGCCCGACAGCAGACCTAGCAGGGACGTGAGGGCGTCGTAGCCGTTGATCAGAACCACGAGTCCCGCTTGGATGTTGGCCTTATTAGGCTGGAATGCTGCTATCGAAGGCTCTGCAAATGGACTAGTTGAGTTTATAATACAATTTAATGAAACATGTATTACCTATAGTATTACTTACAAACCGGCCAAGTGCGTGTCGGACCACGCATCTTGAAGGGTTCCGTGCCTACTACTACTAGTCCACATTAAAAACTTCTATCCTATGCTGTTTATTAAAAAAGGTAGTATCTTCGTAGGAAACTCACTGCACTTACGTCCATTTGTTTGGGCAAGACAGTTTTTCAGCGGTAATTCAAAAACGATTAGACCTACCTGGTTCAAAACAATATTCGTTGAATGCATTTATTCATGTACACAACCTCCTTTTTCAGAATCTTAAATGTTTTTTTCATGGTTTGGAAATTAAAGGGGGGGGGGGGACACTACGAATTTGACAGCTCTCTCACGAACAATTGACTTAAATGAAATGTTTTTTTAGAACTTCTATATTATTTTTATAGGCCTGTCCATACCCCACATACCTGTGAGCATTGGATTTTTTTTTCATCCAGTCAGTAATTTTTTTCGTAATTTCACATCACTTTTATGTAAAAATTAAAAATCACAAAGCATAGGTAAAAGTTTTATTTTTTCTAAATTTGAGCGGAAAAATGGGGCAGTTCGCGTGTTCGGTTTTTGAGAAAAATACTATGATACTGTACGCACCTGTACTAGGAATAGCCAAATCTATACCAAACCGAGGTCTCCAGAAGAATGTTCCTGGGATCGCTCCCTGGAATACAATGATGATAGTTGTACCTTAAACGCTAGACTGCAAAATAATTACCTGACACAAGTGCTTAGTAGCTGTATTGTGTCCTATACGAGTACATACTAAGGTGCGGTTAATCGGCGCTCGTTAGCGAGAGTCGATCCGAGCCGCGCCGTTCGTGTACGCTAAACGTCCCTGTAGACGCAACGAGCAATCAATTAAATCCGAAACGCAAGCCTACTCGCTTAAAACACGGCGAGGGACTTACAAAATGGACTTGCTCCGTGGCGTGCTGTGCACCACCTACGCGATACTTAACACAAGTCGCGCCGAACGTGGCGCGCACGCGCCTGTGACTCGTGTCAAAAATCCCGACAACCGAGGATCGCGCGACCTTTGACCAGCTGAGTCTTAATATAATATGTGCCGTGTAACTGCACCTTAATACATAGCGGTGGTTTGAGTGCACTAGACGCAAAACATACTTGTCACAAAATACCTACTAGCTCTATAATAATATTAATATGTTAAAAAAAACTATAATTTAAAATCTTGAATTCGCTCGCGGAATTCTGCCAATACGTGGTAGGCATTAACTGTGACTTCAACGCTCATAAAAAAGTCCATTTTACGTATCAGATAAATCCCTTGTTATCCCTTGCCTACGTTAATGTAGGGTAAACTCGGGCTATTCTGTGATAAAACTAATTGGAAGAAAAAGTCTACGTTATATTCGTTTATTTATTTTGTATTTTAACAGAACACAAATCAGTCCTTTGTGCACAATATGGTGAAAGGTGATCCTTTCTGTTATGGATATTCTACGGAATACAACAAGATTTCTTAACCTCGTCAACTCGCCTAAAAGCGTGATAATCAGTTTAACTCCGTGATACCTACTTTGTTAATTACGTTTCAATCTGAATTAAACTAGCTAAACATTTTTTCAGTCACGGATTTAAAAATAGAACAAAATTAAACACAATAACCTACTAGGTATATTGATTGACCAAGATCAAAATAAACAAAAAATCTTCATCACTGTCATTCGGATCAACGCTGCAGTGATCACACATAAAAACTTCCTGGTTCTTGTCAACATTCTGACTTAGCCAATGTAAATTGTAATTAATATTCGCCGATAAACGTAAAGTTTGGCGAAATTAAAATAAATGTAAACTGTACCATACTTTTTTGGGCTAATAAATTAAAAAAAAATGGTAAGGATTTATGCAAAGAGAACAAGTTGTCCACTCAGCCCCATTTTCAAGTGAGACATCATCAGAATAACTCCCCCCACATGCGTTACATAACCAGTCATCGTCATTTTCTTCTCCGCAAAATTATTTGTCTATTCAATCAACCATTTATAAAAGAATGAGAACATACATATTTCCTAATATTAAACAGCGGAGGTAAAACAACCACAACTTCAAAGTGTATACTAATAATTATAACTTAAAATGACGATTTTTAATCCTTTTATAAAGGAGTTTTATAAAATCACTATGAACACCTCAAATAATACCGTGAAAATTGTTAAAAATCGTAATTTTGTAAAGTTGGTAAATATTTCGCTTTTGCACGCACACTAATTACAATTTGGTAATTAGTTTGCGTCATTATTACTTGCTATGGCAAACTAAGGATATATACTTTAATATACTTTAGACAAGTTTTTGGCGTAATTATACTTTAGACAAGTTTTTAGCGTAATTAATTAACGTTTTTATGTCAAAACTGCAATTGAACCTAACCACTTAGCGAAACGACGCTTCGAGTTACAAATTTGCGAAATGTTACTTTCCCCTGAAATACTTTTTTAATGGAAATAGTACTTGTTTACTCGTCAGATAGTATAATTTAAACGAATGAAATTTCGTCGAGTAATTCCAAAAAAGCCTGAAAGTGAGTATCACGGATTCACGGAATTGTACGAATAGTCCGAGTTTACCGCAAGTCACGGTGTAAATTTAAAATTTCTAGCCCCGGCAGTTTCAGCTGTTCGGTGATGAGCAGTCAAGGTATAATATTCAACTAGACGGCTATCTTTCAGAATTTTGACAAATAAAATTGTACTTTAGGTATGTTGTGTTGTAAGTCACGTCAACTATCTTTATAATAATGTACGATAAGCTATAAAACGAGCCCAACAGGAAATCATTTTGTCTTAGCGTGTCCCTCTCCCTCACAACGCCATATAAAAAAATGCTTATGTACGCATGCATAGACATACCTAGTTAATTACCCATATAAGAGTGCGATTAATAAAAATTAAATACACTTACCTTACTCATTGGAAGAAGTAAAAATAAAACGAATGTCAATAATTCTTTGGCAATCATTGTTCCTAGGTCAAATTTTACTACTCGTAGATAATCAAGCTTCAGTGACCACCGCCTGAGTAGTAATAGCCAAATTAATAGAACGTGGATATTTGGTTCATTCCTTTGGAATCTTGTTGACATTAAAAATTCAACGTTTTCATAATCAATTCAGCGCGGTTGCCGGTTATAGCGACGGAAATGTGTTTAACAACAGAATAGATATCAAACAACTAGAGAATAGAGGACAATCTGCTATCGTTAGGTATGTTTATTTCGGACTTTGAGATTTTAACGTTTTATGTAGACGTCAAGTTTGATTATAGGATTACCTGAGCAATTACCAAAAAGTTTGTACAAAAAAGTATGACAAAATTGTTTGTTGTTACTTTTAATTGACATAGATAGATTTTGACATGTAAAAGTGCCCTTGAGGCCTATTTGCAGAATATATGTTTTGATTTGATTTGATTTTCGTCACAATTGTATTTACGGTAACAATAGGAGGAAAACAGGATTTGTATGAATAATTTGGGACATTTTTTTTCTCCCATCAGAATCAGTAGTAGCCATGATTCTGAGTACAACAAGCACAAATTTTCCGTATTCTGAAACAGACATGAAATGTACAAACTTTTTGAGAGTTGCTCTCCTACCATTAGTATAGAAAATCCTAATACACCGTGGGTTCGATTAACCATTAAGTGAGACAGTTGTCGGAAAAATAACACTTGTCAGTTACTCTTCTTGCTGTCAATTTTGACAGTTCTCCCACGTGTCACCTTTTCCTGACAATTGTCGCACCTGTCAGCGTATTTTTTATACCTCGTCGGTGGCAAACAACCGTACGACTCGCCTGATGCTAAGCGGTCACCGCGGACTCTGAACTTGTACATAACCCCTTTGATGATCAGGAAAAAACCTAATTGAATTAGATTTCATCATATCACGTATCAAATCTCAACTGCGTAGCATGATTCAGTATCAAAACACGTCCAATATATATAGCTACGCCTATCCGATCACGTGTGTGTGGGGTATTTAAATACAAACATAAAGACTCACACCTGTATTCCCAAAAGGGGTAGGCACAGCACATGAAATTTAATCCAGTGCCACATTTAGCAATTGTAGGTTTAAAGATGGAGAAAAATGTGATATTGCAGTAATAGGTTGCTAGCCCATCGCCCACAACTAACTACAACCTGCAGGCAAATCACGTAACTTTATGTACTAACGGTAGATAGATTTTACTGTCAATTTTGAAGTATAAATGTATGAGCTGACAGTTGAAATTTGACATTAAAATCTATCTAACGGTAGTACAAAAGTTACGTGATTACCCCGCCGGTTACCATAGACGACGAAGGGGATAATGCTATTCTAATCCAGCACCACACGGGGTATTTACATACGAGTAAAAACATGGACTTCAAGCAATTGTATACGGCGCGTAGCATGATCGCGATCTTTTTGCGTCCGCACTATCGATCATGATACGGGCGACGCAACGACGCCACGAAGATAGATACGATATGGCAATATGATACAAATATGAACCCAGCTCCGACCTAACTACACCACAACTCCAAAATGATACGGCGTTATTATAGAATACACTGCTGCGCTACGGCTAGTGTGGACGCATTTTGTTATGGCACAATGCTAGTGATACGCTATATATGTGAGCGTTCATACTTGGGATACGCATGCTCGATACGATAGGTTCGCATGGTCATGATCGCAAAAATTATACAAATGTGGACCCACCTTTAAGTGTGGTCTTACGGTTAATAATAGGTACTTACCGACGCGTATCCGATCGCGAGTGTGGAGGGCATTTAATATACGCGTAGCAATATGATTGCGTGCGATCGGATACGGCGCGTAACATGATCACGATCTTTTTACGAGTACGTCCACAGTAACGATTAATAATGATACACGTTAATGAAATCCGAAGCAGATACTATGTTACGGCAATATGATACAAATGTGAACCCAGCCTTATGTTTTCATGTAGATAGTAAGGTAAATGTCCCAATGGTTGACACATTAATACCCAATATTTGACAATTGGTGTCAAATATTGGGTTTACTTCCATCTAGTGTCCGACCGAAGTTACGGTTTCGGTGGTTTCAGCGTAAAAATCATCTTCCAGCCGAAGGTTCAGTTTCAGTCAAAAAACTGCCGAATCTTTCGGCCGCGTCGAAACTTACAACATTGTACTTTCGGATCGCGTTCGGCTAACTTCGGGTGCGCTCGGCATACCCATGGTACAATAATATACTTCGCCAGGTATGGCAAACGGAAACGTCGGTTAGTAGTGTGGGTGACACGACCTTCGGACTCCCGGCTATCGATGGTTCTCAAACTTTGTATTTTGGGGAAAAATAGTTGTCTTACTTAAAAAATAGGATATAAATTATATTAAACGACTGTATAAAAAACAAAATTACAACCATTACAAAAAAAGGTATGGCATCTGGCCTTAATTGTCTTGCATGTCTCCCTGACAAATAATATGAATTCTAATCATCTATACCAAAGTATAGACCCAGCTATATTCAATCAGTATAACAACATGACACAACGATTGCGGTCTTTTGCAAATAATAGGTTGATATTCCAATTGTCAAGTATCGGCTTAGCCACATCACTGTTCTTATCATTTAATGTCAAAATTATATTTTGACTGAATAAAAAGGACCCCAACAACATTAAAATGCACAAATTAAGAAAACACATAACTTTACGTAGTACGGTGTACCATTTTCTTTCGTTGTTTTCGTTCCACAATAGTGAAGCCATTCGTTGGCTACTGACTCGTTTTGTGGAAGTGTAGAAAAACAATAAGGTTCCGCCTTTAACACTTCTACTCTTACAGTTCCGAATAGAACCGCCAACCATTTCAAAATCTGGCCTACATTAACTCTTATTAGCAACCGCACCGCAAAAAAGTTTGGCAATTACTGCTTAAACTGACACCGACCGAGAGCGATATATGCAAATCAGTACATCCGAGCGAGATCGCGGGTAACGTCAAAGCGACTGACATGACGCTCGTATGTGTGAGTAAGCGCTGTTGCCAGTATTGTATTATGATACTCCCTGACTTTCATGTATTCTGTGAGTATTTTATTAAATTATTGAGTACATTTATGTTCAACTTATTTTGTGTGCTTAAACAAGTAAATGCCAATTTTAATGCATAAACAATTTATTTTGCATGATAACGGCAGATTTTTTTCCCTTAGTTATCCGTTTTGTTACTATAAAGTGGCAACTCGACCTCGTGTCACGATCCTTATTGTCAGACCTTGTTTTCTTAGACCATGGGCATACCCGGCAATGGCGCTGCTCGCTAGACTCCGTCAGCAAAATGTTTTAACTAATTTTTTTTACTAAACCTGTTTTATTTTAAACTACCTACACGACTTATAGTAATATCAGCCAAGTTTGCAAAGCAAAAAAAGCAACACACCAGCCCTGGGTCACATTTCACGAAGAATAACGGACCACTTTTAACCCCCTAATAATAAAATTTGTTTGACTTATACTTGCAATTTCGCGAGCCTTGTAAGATTACCTCCTAATTACCGAATCATGATTTCAATAAAAAAAATCTTCTTATCTCGTCCGAAAATCACTATTTTTAGTGACTGACTGAGTCAACATGTTTGATTGCTTCCAGGTAACCTTAAATTTGGCATCCAGCTAGGCAATTGTGTGTGTACAATGGAAATCTAACAACATTTTGTTTTATTTAGTTTGTTTTCCAAAAAGTATTTTTCCCCGTTCCCGGAGTGCTACATTTTGTCAGGCTCCCTCTCTGAAAGGAAATCGTTAATTTTGATTACCTACTTATTGGACAAAAAAATAATGATATCCCATCAAAAACATAAATATCAGAAAAAATAAAATATACCAACCAAGTACGTAACTAAAGAATGTTATAATATGTAAAGCCCGACCATAAATATACCTTTCGCCATGTTGCGGGATTTTATTGGAACTAATTTCTTACATTGGCAATAATTTTAATCATAGGTTGTCACTGCTGTCAGTGTCACTGTGGTGGTTTAGGTTAAGTGTTGAATATTAAATAAGAAAGGACAAAGAATGCCCAAAACGATTAATTGTCAAGAGCGGACCATTATTAAAATAATGTGTATAATAAAAATCTGATAAAACCGATTGCGAAATTGAACAACTTCGCTACAAAACATTTCAATATATAAACATCAGAACTGACAGATTAACAAGTCAAAATGGCATTTTTCCGACTATACCGACATATTACTGACCTGTTGCCATATATTAATGAGAATAATAGCGCCCTCTTGACAATAACCATATATTTCTGGCCGGGCTTTCTAATGAATGATTTTATTAGCGAATTTTGACACGTCTATAAAATGGTTTCGCCGAAACTTGAGTCAAAACTGAACCTTCGGTTTCGGTTTTGGCAAACAAACATGTTTCCGTCGGAGATCCGTCATAATGCCTGAAGATTGAAAGTGTCAAGTATGTATTACCTACGTTGGCGTCGAGCACTAGGACGTTTACCTTATCACGAGCCTGATAAAGAAAAATGGGACACACGTACGTAACGTATAGGATACTTTTTATCCCGAAAATCATCCTTCGAATGTATGAAATAGGGAGTGGTAGTTACGCGGACGAAGTCGCGGGCAATAGCTAGATTTAAATATTTATATATAACATAAGTTCTAAAACAACATAATACTCCTACTATCTGCGGTTCGCCAGTGGTCAGTCGCACACATCGTGAATGAGGCTAAAGAAACTAACAAATTGATATTAACCTTTATAAGAAACAGTTTGCGCATGACTACAACGTTACTTTGTCGATAGTGCATCTACTTGCCTACTGTATATCTAGTACAGGTCGTGTCAAGAATGTTACAATCTTGAATGTCAAAGTAAGTCCATGAGGACATACAACATTGTGGCACAGTATTAATTAAATATGTATGACAAGGGAGATTATAGATTTAGAGCGCCACGGTGGTGGCGGCGCGGGTAGTAGAGCGCGAGGCAAAGGGGCGCGAGGAGCGATCGATCCGCGCCCGCCGCTCGCCCGCACTTCACGCGGGTCCACGTACCAACCGCTGCTCACTTCGCTTCAACAATTTTATGTATGAAACCTAAGTAGTATCTATACAAGATTGTTGTTTGGTAACCTCCCATTAACAAAAATTGTCATCGCTTCGCGACACAAAGGACACTACTAGTCGAATAAGGGCTATTCAGGCTATGCTCGGCGTCGCAAATCAACTGACGTTTTTTTACTTTCTTCACATTGTTACAGTAAGCTTTGTGCTAGCTTTAGCTGCGGACCGAAAGCCCCAGAATACGCGATGACAGTTCCTACGAACGTGTGTGTAAAGCATTTTCTTCTCATTGTTGTTCTGCGTACTATGCAGCTGTAGGAAAACAAATTTCCGTAATTTACTCAACACTTATTATTATTAACTTGACTTTTGACATCACTCTACTGAGTTTTCAAGTGCAACGCAGTGGAAATAAACGTGTAACAATTTGATAGTTGGTGTTATAAAGTTGAACTTCATACAATCGTCAGACGAAGGAAAGTGATAAGGCAGCACCACGTTTCGCCATAGCAAATTACGTTACTCAAACCATTTTCCGGCAAGAGGTTCGCCATCAACTGTTCGCGGGCAATCTGTAAAAGCATCGTCATTAAGTCGAATAGAAGCATCGCCGAGAGTGTCAGCAGCGGGATCCGAATGCGGCCGCGGCGGGGGCGGCGGCGCGGCCGTCGGCGGCGCCCGCCCCGGGTACGGCTACGAGGCGCTCTCGGCGGCGAGCGACGGCAGCGAGGGCGACCCAGAGGACGCGCCTGAATACACCGCCTTCGAGATGGAGCTCTCGGGCGGCGGCGAGTCCGCCGAGGGGCCCTCGTCCCGGGGCTCCACTAAGGTCAACTTCCCTCCCGACGTGGAACTAGAGAGACGACCAACCGCCACCGCCGCCACCGCCACCTATCACCGCGGTCGCGGACGGTCCATGAGCGCCCTGAGTGACATCAGCCGTTCCAGTATACGGTTTGAAGAAAGGTCGGTACTAATATATACTGTATTTGCCTATTATCATAAATCGTCGGGTCGACTGGGGGGGTTGTAACTACAATATTTAATACATACAACTATATTCATATACAGATTGTTGTAGGTAGGTATAATAGCGAGTTGAAAACTCAATTTTGTAAGATAGGTACCATGCCATTTACAGATCTGTGTTAAGTGGGTGCTGCGGAATATATACTGTTGTGCTATGCCTACGAGGTAGGTACTATAGGACATACATTATAGGGTCGTTTAGTATAGGGGATTTCTACATCCACTCACCAATACCAATTTTTTTTAGCGAATAAGCAAGCGCCATTCCTATTGCTAAAATAGTGTGACGCATTCTGCCGCGGCGGACCCGTCTTGGCATGCGCGATTCTGAGTTCGTGCTTAAATTCGCAAGAGCTTTAGTGCAATCGTAGCAATATGAACCTTAGACCAATTCCACGCATTGCTGCTTAAACCAATGGTGCGTATGTATGCTTTTCGTATATATACATGGGTATGGATACGGCGCAGTGGTGAGAATGTTAATTTTATCTGATCATTAAATAACCGAACATAATTCTGTGGTTAGTTTACCATTGCCAATATTCCCAATATAATTATAATATTTATCCTAAAGTACCTAAAGTTAAAAAGCTTTTACAATGTATCGTTCTGACTCTACCTAGTTTTTAGGGTTACTATCATTCACGCGTCCGTCCGTCCGTCCCTCCATTGTCTGTCACACAGGTTTTACAGCCAAACGGTTCACGCTACAGTCTTCAAATTTTCACAATACACGCATATTGTTGACTCAAAGCCATACAAATTGTCAACACTTTTATAAATGTACTTCTAGGGGGGCTTCCATAAAGCTAAAGGGAGGGCGAAAAAACTTAACCTATCCCATCGAGTGGGGTGTCGTTGTTTAGAGCTCGCTCAAATGTTGAAAACCAAAGTCGTGGCAAATAGATCCTATTGTGCATTACTGCTATATTCAAACACTCTGCGGACGTTCATACTCTTTGATAGCTTCGACACTAGACATGAGTACTTCACCTCGCGTCACTCGTTCATTCATTAGTTCAGTTCGGATTCATATACTTTAATACTTCAGTCAGACCAGTTCATGAATCATATCTTTTAGCTACTCATTCGCTCCGGCACTGATATCATTACCCAATCTATATCGTAGATGGATCTGTTGAGCTACTAAACTAAACTGAACGAGTGAACTAAATGAGTGATATTACTTCACAGTGAAGGAATGAAGTATATATCAATCTTTTTTTTTGTGACATATTTTGCGCACGACTACGTCACATCAACTGCTGATTGGCGGCCGGCACTGTAGCGATGTGCCGAGTATAGCTAAATAGGGATGATTATAAACGATATAGGCAATTATACATTCAGGATGGACAAATCTTTTATTAAACAAAGTTTGATGTATCTCGTTATTCCGTACCAAAATGGTAAAAAAGGAACCCTTATGGTGTCACTTTGTCTATCTGTCTGTCTGTCACATCGCTAATTAAGTATCTCAACAACTACTTACGCTATCGATTTGTAATTTGGAATAATTATACTCGTAAAGAAAGGTAATCCAAGTGCATAGATGATGATTTTAATTTTTTTTTTGTTTTTGAAATCTAGTGAATACATCAAGTGAGGTGTCATATTAAAGAGCTTGTGTTACGCATTCTGAAACTTTTTTTTATTTATTTTTACGCCGAGTCATTTTCAATTTATTAAGGAAAATGTAAAGAAAGTACTGTTATTACATACTAAGTTATCTCTGAAGTTTACATACTAAGTTATTCAGTAGCTCAAATTTGTAACAAAATTCGCCTATAGATGGCGCTGTACCCAAGGCGTTCAAATTTGTACACCATGTTGTTGAGATTTTTCCTGAATTAATTGTGTCGGGACCCGGTATACATCTGTGTACGAACCCCTCGGTGCGCGAGTCAGACTCGCACTTGATCGGTTTGTTTTTAATATGTCGTGGCTAATATATTTCTCTATTTAAAAAGTAGTCTTAAAGTAAAAACTCACTGCCGTCAACAGGTATGGGACACATTTGTAAACAAAGGGAGCGCTTGGACGTGCCATGGCAATTATGAGAACAGCGGGGTAATCACGTAACTTTATGTACTAACGGTAGATAGATTTTACTGTCAATTTTGAAGTATAAATGTATGACGTGACAATTAAAATTTGACATTAAAATCTACCTAACGGTAGTAAAAAAGTTACGTGATTACCCCGCAGGGGTTAAAATAAAAATACCAGATAAACAACTAATCGCAGGGTTTTTTTAAGTGTAACAAATAGAAATAGGCGTAAACTATTTCACAAAAATACAATTTATTATTATTTCATTTACATTCCAATGTCGGCCTGCCGGACACTCAAAATAGGTTTCTCAAAATGGCCGTACAGTGGTCGGGTCGTATAGATTCTAAAATAAGTAGTTATAGCTCCTAACTTTATTCTTGCTTGATACTTGTAGGTACATGATTTAACTCCCATGTCCCCGCCCCGATTGGTCCTTTGTGAGAAACTTATTCACGCTTTATTTTATTACAATTTAACCACATATTATTAAACGGTACAATTGAAATTTATTGACCTTTTTTGAGGTTTAACCGACGTTTCGAATTTAGGAATCACTATATCCCTAGCCGCGAGGTGACTGGCGTGAGCGTATCAAAATTTTCTAGTCGCACGGGTTTTTTGAACTACATACAACGTAAATCGTGTTTTTTTTATACAAAGCCGGTGGCACACAAGCTTACGGTCCACCTGATGGTCACACAACAACAAGTTTCAGTCCAATCGCAAGTTTAAATCAATAACATTAAATCGCTAGCCAGTCGACGGAGCTGCGCTTTGCCTCCTCCATTTCCTCAGGCTCGGATTTTTTCCTCTGAGGAGTAATAAGAATACATTCGACATCAGGATGTTACTGAGCGTATTTAGCTGTACTTGTACTAACACCAGTAAATAAACAATAAGTACCATGAGAGCAATGCTTGGCACGGGGTCGATTCAACTCAAGTATTCACTCTGAAGTCAACGTTCTGTACGTAAGTAGGTACCTAGTTATTCGGTGGCTGTGTAGGGCAAGGTAATCAGCTTTAGATTGCTGTGTGCCAAGTAGTCTCTCTGTCTATCCCCAATCTAATCTACGCTGGCCGAATTCTGCCAATGTATCATAATGCCATGCCTGTAGGTTAGGAATCTAATACAATGTTTTGCTCTGGCCAAATAATGTAATTCATTACCTCGATATTGTGCTATCTAACAGAACATCATCCTTTTGGCCAACAATCCGTCGTTATTACAGGAATTTCGCTCGGAGTGGTCAATTAATTAGTTAAAGCTTTATAACAATTTTACATCATGTTAATATAGTTTAATTGGTTTCCATATTTAAATAACATTTTTCCGCTAATAAAGATATCGTTTTAATGTTGTTTAGTCGAAACGGTAGGTTTTTGTAAGGTGAACACCGGGCCTCTAGTGAACCCGCCGTACGGTATAGTCGGTTCCTTTTAGATTATTGATTTTTTTCATTCCCACCACCGCCGTAAGAATACGCAAAGGTAGGTATAGCTGCTTCAACCTTCAGACGACAAAGTACAAATGTATAATTGAGTACAAAACTTTCTGTATTCAACACCTCACTCGGATTACTTAAAGTATTTTTCTTTATTTAATGATATAAAACCAACGACGTTGGCACGATAATATATATCAATAAGTGGCTAATGGATTCAACTTCGGATGTTTATTTATAAATATAACAAAATTAGAACAGATGACTGAAAGTTTGATAGGTAGGAGTATATTTAAATTTGCTGCGATTGGAAACCGAAGATTTTACGAGTGCGTGTTTTAAGAAATTATGTAGATACTTGGGTAAGTACAGATTCCATATATATTTCATAAAAATTGTAATTAGTTGGCTTGTCAAGTGGTAACTGAGTGCAAGCACTAAGGATAGATAACCTGTTCATATAGCGAAGGCATGCTCAATTGCTCAGCGGCGTAATTGCGTAACTTTTCAAATGAGCGTTGGGACAAATCAATTGTCATTTTCCACTACAAAATAGGCTTTACAAACGTTCACTCGAAAAGTTGAAAACACGGTGATCACTGATCAGGTGTTGAAGCATATTAATAACGAATTTAAGTACATTCGAAAGAGCGAGGGCTCATGCAACACATTTCTTCAAGTGGGTGCATGCATATTCAAGATGATATAGAAGTAGGTCAAGTGTTGGAATAAGTAGAAGATACTTGAACAAAATACAAACCGTTATTGATAACTGCCTGAAGTGTTTAAGTATGTAAATGAGTTGTGTAATGTGACCCGTCCGCTATTTCATGGATGTATGTTTAGGAACGTATTTTATATCCGTGTATTGATGTGAATGATATGCGTTATTTTGATTGTCCTATATTTTTATCGCATACTGACGACCGCATTAGCCTAGTCGGTAGTGACCCTGCCTTCGAAGCTGGAAGTCCCGGGTTCGAATCCCGGTCAGGGCATTTATTTGTGTGATGAACACGAATATTTGTTCCTGAGTCTTGGATGTTTTCTATATAAGTATGTATAACATCGCCTAGTACCCATAGTACAAGCTTTGCTTAGTTTGGGACCAGCTTGATTTCTAAGATTGACCACAAATATGTATTTATTTTATTACTTACCAACTTTTCGCCTAATTACGTAGATAATAATCTACGTAAGATGCTAATGAAAGATAAGACTAGAAAATAACGGCAAATTTTAAAAAATCTATGTGGTGAATCACTGTGTATACCTAATGTAATACAATATTTGTTCGTTGGAAGCAAAACGTCTACACGTCCTTTTCTCACAGTAAAAACTTTTGACCGCTCACAACTCCCAGATATAAGACTATGATAGGTACCTAAATATACTGAGTCTAAATATAGGGATATTGACACCAAATAAGAAAACAAATCAAGTTCGAATTTTGTCGAAAACGATCAAATTCTCAATCAAATGGCGAAGAAAATAACTCAAAAGAATAAATAAGTGTTCAAAGTTTTAAGAGAGGGCATATTCTGTCCCTTTTTCTAAAACCGCACCTCTGTATTGGAACGAGTGTCATTTATATGGCGCTCGAGATTCGTGTCCGTGACGTAACGAACTTCGAGCGCTTTTACTAGTTATATTAAAACGGTTGTAGCTTCGTTATTTTTTGAGATATTGAAATAGGATTTTCACCATTTGGCATAGTTTTTGCCTTCTTTCTTTTGGAGTAATAATACATTTTGAGTCAAGATTCCTATAACGTATGGTGCAACTTGGTTGGCCCTATGAGACCAGTGAAGGATCAAGCAATATTGGTGTCCACTGAGGCAACAATGAAACTAACATTTGACATAGATATTCGTTGCCTTTCTAAAAGGTTTAAACGAATTTGTCTTAACTTTCATTTGCCAGACTATACATTTTTATGAAAATATTTTCAATCATTAATTATTTTGACGAATAAATGGATAAAATAGTTAGAAATATTCATTGAAATGGATTTCGAAATAGATGCGACTTTTTTTCTTTCTTTATTTAACTAATGTCAATTTAAGTCAATACTATTCCTGTTTCTAAGTCGTATATATAGCCTATGTATGTACGTATGAAGCTTTAAATGTCAGCATCGATTCCACTCTTTAAATAGGACATCATTGGTGGCATGACAGCTGACGCCAATTGAATTACTTGACGACATACATTCATGACACGAGTTTGCATTGAAAAATCGATCTAAGCAGTTATTTTCAAAGCATTAAGCTAAAGCGATCGATCCTTGAATCTAACGCTAACTCAAGTAGGGACATGCTCTTCAACAAAGGCCATGATACAGCACAATGAGACTACGCTAGAGGCGCAGATAAGATACGAGTAATATTCCAAAATGACGGCCAAGTGAGCCTTTTGTAGGGCCCAAGCCTTAACATGAATACATTTGATCCCAAACCTAACATTTTGAGGCTAATGGCAAGAAGATAAATCGATCAAATACACAATGATGATTTTCACTAATTCTGACTTCAAAATACTTATACAAGAATAGTTTTGACTTTAGAATAAGTACTTAGTCTCTTCCCACTCTATTCGTAAAAGTTTTTCTCTGGTGCGGGAAGCCAAGGCCTAAACTGAAAAATGTAGTACCATAACATAACCTAGTAAAGTAGTAGTAGTAGTACTTTAAAATGTAACACTAACCTTATCCAATCCTCATAGGCTATTCTACAATTATTTTGAAGTGTTCGCACTTATAGATTCGATAGTATTAGCACTTATAGATCAACTAGTATTTTTAGTTCATCAAAGTAATATCGCTTAATGCAAAGAAAAAAAGGTTAAAATTTGAACGGTATATGTTCGTGCCAAAGGGCAGCCGCCATTACGTACGCCGTGACGTCATAAGAACAGAAACAGAAACGTCAAGAGTGCTTGTCCTGTAGTGAAACTAAGAATGAGCTTTTCAGACCATGTGGTTGGTTTGTTTCTGCTATACTGACATCACTCTTGACAAAAATATAGCGGTCGGTCTTTTCGGTCTTCATTTTCAAATTAATAATAAAGCTTATGTTTTATAATAAAATAGTGATATATTCTTATTTCTTATGATATGAATATTTTAAATTTGTTTAATGACATTAGGCTCCTATAGAAATTGGTTACGTCCATGTACTTAAGTTAGCCCGGTCATGCACATTCACGGCAAGCCTGCTATTTAAGTGTGAGAGCCAGTTAATAGCTGACCTGAGCATATTTGTGTCTTGAACCGTTCCGGGTCGCGGAGCAGCTCACTCAAACGAGCGTGTTAAACGAGTGACGTTTATTAAGTACTTATTCGCCCCGCGTAATCTAGTAGGGTGTCAAGTACCCTAGTTGTATATTTTTGATAAATGATTATAAAACGTATTGTTAAAATGTAGCTTATAATACCTAGATGCTAAATAACTGTGTAGTCACATTACAATGTAGAAAATAATTATTTATTTATTTAATTATTTAATATTGTAATGTCATGTACATAATAGGTGTTACATTTTGATTTAAGTTAGATCATGACACCCTGTAAGGGCACACAATAGTATAACAAACAACAACACACACACAATAGTAGTAGTAATAGGTAGTCTATAAGTTAGCATAATAACATTTGTTTATTAGTAATTAATTTAAATTAAATTAAAATAAAATAATATAATTGACAGCAAATCTTAAAACTAAATGGAAGAATATAACGTCAACAATATATTGGTAGATGGTTAGTTGGATTGATTTGTCAGTTTATTATTAATAGTATTATTTTAATTGATTGTTGTCGTTTCTTATTAGTTATAAATGGCAAAAGTTGTCAAATTGCGTTTAATAATCCTTATCTCATCAGTCTCATAACAATACTACCCACTTAGCCAAAATGCTAATAAATAATTATTATAATGTAAGAATCGAATTTATTATGCGTAGGGCCGGAGCGGAGGGGCGTTACATTGCTGTGAATGGAGGCAGACCGACGATATTTATGTTTATTTATTAGTTATTTTTCTTCGGTGTCGTCCATAAATTCTTGAAGGCTATAGTAACTTTTATTTATTAGATTTTTTTTGAGTTTTTGTATGAATTTATTTTCTGATGTTTCGTTCTTTAATTCATCTGAGAGCTTGTTATATATCTTAACAGCCATCATGTTTGGGCTTGATTGGTACAGTTTCAAATTAGTTTTCAATGTGATTGCCAAATTGTTTTTATATCTCGCGGGGTATCGTCGTGGTTGATCATCGAATTTTGTGAAGAATTGGGAGTATTTCCTAACAAATTTGCATATTTCAAGTATATAGATTGATGTTAAGGTCAGTAGGTTGTGTTTTACAAATAGCGGCTTACAACTCTCCGGGATTTTGATGTTGGCAAGGATACGACCGCATTTTTTTTTAAGTATGAACAAATCCTCGATGTTTGTAGCATTTCCCCAATGTATAATACCATATTTTAACCACGAGAAGGCATATGCGTAGTAAGCATTGTTCTTAAGTCGGTGCATTTCTTTATTTCTCTTAAGGCGTATATGAATTTTGACAGTTTGTTTTTCATTTTTATCACATGTGCCTTCCAGTTCAGGTTAGAGTCAATATCTAGTCCGAGGAGCGTGAAAGTATCGACACACTCGATTCGGGTTCCTATAAATGAATGGTCTATTTGCAAGGAATCTTTTTGTCGGGGCCTAAATTGCATTATCTTAGTTTTTGTGAAGTTTATTTCTAAATTGTGCTCTTTTAGCCACTGTGTGAGTTTTGTGAGTATGTTATTAAGGTCAGCGCATAGGTTTTCATTGTCATTACAAGAAGTTACAATAAAGATGTCATCTGCAAACATTACACACGTTTCATTTATGATTTTAGGCAGGTCATTTATGTATATTAAGAATAATAGACACGAGAGGGCATCTAGTGGTATTGAGCTTATCATTGGCAGTGGGTATGAATTATTTTTTTTAATGATTCCGGATACTTTGTCAATATGTTGGATTTCGACGTATTGTACGCGGTTTTGCAGATATGATGAAAACTATTTGTGTGCCTCGCCTCTGACACCTATTCCATATAATTTGCCCAAGAGTATGTGATGTTGTACCCTTTCGTAGACTTTGGACATATCGAGGAGAATACCTATTGTGTATTTTTTATCGTTTAGTATGTTTAATATTTCCTGCATGTTTAATTTAATTAATAGCATTTTCGAACCAGTGCAGTTAGGTTATGGCACGAAAGGTGCCTTAAGGAGCTACTTTCCGTGTGATGATGATGCAATTGTAGTCAAAATTGATGTGAAAAATGCTTTCAATTCGGTAAATAGGGACAAATTGCTGACGGAAGTAAAAGACAAAATTCCAGAACTTTACAACTATCTTCTCCTCTGTTATGCAGATCCTTCTAAATTAATGTACAAGTCACATGAATTATCTTCTGACGTTGGTTGTCAGCAAAGTGATCCTCTCGGGTCAGCACTATTTAGTTTGACCATAAACCCAATGATTCAAAAAATAAATTCTAAATTTAATGTCTGGTACTTAGATGACGGAACCTTCGGAGGCGATGTGTCTTTTATGAAAACTAATTTCGAAAATATTAGTATAAAACTAAATTTTAACAAATTTTAACTCTTTGTTCAAAAGACTTCTTGTAGTTTGGCAGATTTGAAAGACAAATTTGTTTATCTCGCACCTAGCATCAAAGTAGTCGACAAGATATTCACTTTGCCCCCTAGGCTGGACTGTTTTTGAAGAATCCTTCTCCGATTATATTTCTAACACTATTTCCAAATTCCAAAGTCACGCGAATCGTTTACTTGAAATTAGCCTACATTATGCACTTGCGATTCTTAAATTTAGTCTTTTCGTCCCTAAATTTACATATTTTCTTTTGAGGTATTCCTATTTGTTACTTTTTCCAGTTTAAAATAGAAAATACGTAGGAATTAAAGTATCAAAGTTACGTATTAGGTAGGTACTAGGTACTGTTTGACAGAAAGATAAAAAAAAAAACAATTTATATACTCACTGCCGAGATTCCTTCTTGAAAAGTGTTACAATTTAATGCATGCAATGCATTGCATTTATTTTCTACAAATTTTCAATTATGTAATGTCTTAATAAAGTCCTACTTCTTATCATTACCTATTATTAACACGTAAGTTTGTTACGGTGAATGATGAAGTTTGTTACGGTGTTTGAATGATGACATGTTTTCAATTAAAAATATGTCCTGCTAATACACATGACTGATGATGTCCTGGTAAGTCATGTGAACTTAGCATGACCGGAACTAATAGGTATGCTGACAGACGCGTCGTCCCCGTTGCTACTTCAACTTGGCTATAATCATGTACTTTAAGTTTTTTCCATGTAGAATATCTTAATAGTTGTAGTCGTAGTCGAATTACCTGGGGAAAGCTATCTCGACTTTCCAATCCTCCCGAGTCTGCTAATTGTAGCCATTTTGTTTTGCAACACATCAGAATCATCCAGCCATGTTCTCGTCCGACTACGCCACTTTTAAAATATTAAAAATAGAGTAGGTATGTACACACAGTTTAATGATAAACTCAATTTTAAAAAATTGCAATGCAAATCGAAGTAATTAACCAACACTGCCGCAAAACCCGGCACTGAATAAATCATGCGATGGCCTGAATTTTCACTATACCTACTTGATATATTTCAAAACTCTACCCAGTTTCCAGTTTAAAGATATTTTATTCTCAAAAAAGACAATTGATGTCACTTATATGAGAACATTTCAAGAAAAGCAGACATTTGTTAATTGTTTTGTGTGTTCTCGCTTAAGGTATTCTTAAGGAGGGTATTGTTCATGAATATGAACCGCTAATTTACTTTTGAAAACCTTAAGTGAGCCTACAGCTTTTAAAACAGGCGGTAATTTGTTATATAATTGTGCAAAACTCTACCCAATATCGGAAATAGGTATGAATTCTTGATTTTGTATTTTATTACCGTGATTTCCAAGTTCAGACTCGGAATTCTCTTTTAAGAATTCTTATTTCTTAATTTGATTGAAAATGCATAACACGGGCTCCAAATGTGTGTGTAAAAAGGACTTACGCGAGAAAATGTCCGAATAAGTACAAATATCCGAGTTTATGAATTAGTTATTTTGTAAGTAATAAATTCTGGAATCTTGAGTTGGAAAATTCATTTACCATTACATTAGGTACATTTGAATGAATCTTCCGCATATGAACGTGTTTGTATTCTACAAATTTATTTAGCAGAGTTTTGCAAAAATCCGGACATAGCCGTGGAAACAGCTAGTTTGAACTAAATGTATTTGAAGAATATTCAATGTGTTTGCAATTCCGCATAATAACGGTTCGCATAAAAGTTGGATTACCGACTGCGCATTATGTGGCATCAGTGCCGCTGCTACATATGCTATAACTGTTCACACGGGTGTGGATATTCCATAAGTCATTCAATTTACAATGCAAATTTTTAACAGTGTGAGAAAAATAACTGATTACATACTTTTAAGTAGAAGTCTGACCTGTAACTATGATTATCTAGTGTTGTTTTGGAAGGATTTGAACCTGCATCCGTCTTGTCTTACCTTAAGCCTTGCGTAAGCGAAAACATGAGACAAACCCTATGTAGAAATATATAAAATAATACTTAAACTTAAGAAAAGCTTAAGTGTAAATTTATTTTATATATTTCTATAAAATGCTAGTGAGGTGAAAATTCACCTCACTAGCTCGGAAAGCCCTTTTTATTCTTTACAAACAGATAACAAAACTGCATTTTACACGCAAGAGTGCAAAGATTATTTGAAATCTGAACGTTATAAGTTACTATTTTACAGAAAATAACAGGTAAAGGTCAGTCCAGACAGGACAATTTTCGCTCATCTAATTAAATTGAATGATGAAATCAGATGGTGTGTGGACGCATTAATTTTAAATTGAATTGTATTCAATTAAAAACATAGTGAATAAAAAAGGGAAATTTTACATATTTCAGTTGTTATCCTTATGTACAATTGCCTCCCTTTAGTGAGGTGACAAGATTTGTGTTATACACGGCTACAAGGTTAATTTAGGTCTCGTGTGTTGCAACACTCGCTACGCTCAGGTTTCAATTTTTGAATCTACTTTTGAAGAAGCTTCGCTAGCTCGTAGTTCAACCCTAGAATCCATTCGCTAGCTCGTGTTTCAATTCCACACTTGCGGTTAAAATACAACTTTGCACCCTTGTATAACAAATAACTAATCAACAGGCGTAACATAAATTACCCACCGCTAACAGACTACCGTTGTACTTAAATAAATGGATTTATGAAAGCAGATGTTAGTTAATAAAATAGGTAAGTACTTTGTTTATATTATATAATATATATCGCTTTTGTTTTTTGATTTTAAAAGATGTTACATAACATAACACGCTACTTAGCTTTCGATTTCATATGCAGATTTAACAAGTTACTTTTTTATTAGAGAAACAGAAACATGCAAAAAATAGTAAGAATTAATCACATTTTTAACCGACTTCAAAAAAGCATCAGGTTCTGAAGTCGGTTGTATGTTTTTTTTTCCGGTACCATTTCGTTATTTTTTTATGAACCTGACTGTGTAGGCCGGGCCCAATAAAGCGATAGGAGTGCGCGTTTGGAGAGTAAGCCTGGGGAAAATCCAGGGGAAAACCTCCTGCACGACCACGCGTGTGGTTTGGAACACTGGAATACTCTAAGAGTTTGTGCTCCAGTGTTTGTTGAGCGGTTTCAACCGAATCTGAGGTGTGAGTGGAATCGAGCTACTGGGAGTTTTGTTACTGGTTCACTAAACCTAGCCTAGCTGAGAAGAGTCCAGCAAGAAAGTCAGCTAGGCCCGACCTGGGTCGGACTGACTCTACCCGGTGTGCGGCGGTACCGGGACGAATAGGGACTATATGTGTCAGTATTGTCGCAATCGCGCGGTGGACGTCCCCGCCGGCGGGAATGCCTAAGTGTACGCGTCGTGTAGTTGGACGCCGTAAGCGCAGCGTTCCATCTTTCGATGAACGCTGTGATTACGTCGTGCGGGTCCGTAAGTGTGTGCCTAGGACGCCGGACCGTGCGGCCCCTAATCAGTGATCGCCGAGTTACGACACAGAGGGGAGGGATGGGAACGTAGTCGACGGCCTTCCTAACTAACGGATTCCTATGATGGGAAGCGTTGTCAAAATAACGTCTGGTAGTCTGCTTAAAGAAACCATACATGGTGCTAATCCCCATGTCGTGGTGCAGACTGAGGTTCGACTGGTACCACGGAGCACCAGTCGCCCTACGGAGAAAACGATTCTGAATGACCTGAAGCGGCACATGTCACAGGCACGTGAGCAAAAGCTACATTTGCATAAGACATTATTGGACGACAAGTTTTGTAGAGTGTCAGCTTATTTCTAAGTGATATTTTACTAAACTTGTTAATCATCGGCCCAAGCCTTCCTAGCACGAACAACGCACGGTTGCGTACCCTACTGATGTGGCTACGCTATTTTGGCCCAGGGGATGGGCCGGTCAAACATCTGGATCGGAGCCACACGCCTTTCCGTGCTAACGCGGTCAGACGGGTGGAAGACTATCGCAGTGCTTTTTTCCGGATTGACTTTGATACGCCAAAGATTAAACCAACGACCTAGATCAGTGATTGCCTCCTGGAGGTATCGCCGGATAAAAGTATACTTACAATGAGTCGTAAAGAGCGCAGTATCGCCCGCGAACAACCCCAGTTGCACTTTAGGGTTCCTGGGTATGTCGTTCGTGAATAACGAATAAAGAGTGGGAGAGAGCACGGAGCCTTACGGGACTCCGGCCTGGATGGGGTGTGGGTCCGAGTACGTTCCCTCTAGTCTGTATCGAAAGCTTCGATCCCTGAGAAAATCTCGTACCGTGAATACGAGTCCGTCAGGCATACCGAGATGATATAACTTGTATATCAGCCCGTTGTGCCAGACCTTGTCGAATGCTTTCGCCACGTCGAGAAAAATAGCACGGGTCCTGAGCGCCTGGAATCGAGAGAAACCGTCCAGCACGTGCTCCGTGACGCAGTGCACCTGTTGGATGCACGAGTGCGCGGATCTAAAGCCGAACTACTCGTCGATGATGACGTTATTCTCAGCCGTAAATCTGAGAATCCTACTGAGAAGGATCCGCTCATATAGCTTTCCTAGAGAACTAAGTAAGCTGATCCGCCTATAAGAGGCAGGCGAAGTCCGGGGTTTACCGGGCTTCACTATCCCTATGACCGCTGCACCTTTCCACGCGGCTGAGGAGGAGGGTTTCAGGGAGAAGTCTCAGGATACGATTGGATACACCATCCGCACCCGGAGCCTTTCTAACACGAAGACGCCTGACTAAGTCACTGACTTCCTTAACCGACACCGGTAAAATGGGTGAAGTTACGGGGAGATGCGATCTCCTGTCCACCTCGGAATCGACCCATCTAATATGGGATTCGTCGGTGTGTAGGAGACTAGGCGAACATTGGGACTCTAAGCTACTCGCAAGGCATTCAGCTTTCTCACTATCCTCGAAAGCAGGGGTAGGGTGATCCGGACGATCCAAGGGGGGTATGGTCCAACAGGCATCTGATTTGAGAGATCTCGCTAGTTTCCAGTAAGCCAGATGACTAGGAGTGATCTCACCCATCAGATCCCTGAACGAGTTCTCCCGAAATTCGGCAATTCTCTGTTTGGACGTTACACAAGTCCCTCAGGATTTGACGGTTTTCAGCAGAAGGGTGGTTGGAGTAAGTCCTGATTGCACGATTTTTTCTAGTCACTAACTCCCTCAATTCCCTAGGTAGAGGTCGGTTTTGGATGTCCTCCGCCGACACCTCCCTTGAGGCCTCACTTCGAACAGTGTTGAGATAGTTGGTGAAAGAATCGATCGCTTGGTCGGTCTTTTCAGTAGTAGTTATGCATTCAGGCATGTCTCTAAGCAGGGGAGGATCTGTCTGTAAGAGACCGATGGTCCGAGTCAAGTTCGTGTATCACTTCTACAGAACGCAGAGTTAACGCTACGTTCTTTAGGAATGCTATGTCGAGTATGTCAGGTCGGTGCTCTACGTTATGAGGGAAATGAGTCGGAGATCGAAAGGGAGGCTCTCGATCAAAAGGTGAGGAAGCCGATTGCCGTTGGGATTGGATGCAATGCAACCCCAGTTAATATGCTTACTATTTAGGTCCCCGGCCACGATGACCGAAGGACCTAGGGAGGCTAGTGAGTCGAGGTCAGTCTTAAGTAAGTCACGTTGAGGTGAAAGGTAGGTTGACGCAATCGATATCGGGGGGTGGCCCTCCATCGATATACGGCAAACCGACACTTCCATGTTTGTCAGGGGAGGGGGGGTGAGACTTATGCAATGTAAGTTACGTTTATAGAAAATGAGCGTGCCCCCGAATGGCCTACCATCTTGCCTATCATCTCTAATCTGATTGAATCCAGGGACGCTCTGGTGCCGGGTCTGTAAAAGGTCTCTTGGACCAAGAAGATATCTACTGAGTGATCACGCAGGAAGTTTGTCACCTCATTCTTCATACCTCTCATAGCTGGTTATTTAATGTCGTCAACCTTGCAGATTTTCAACAAAGGACGCCACTTGGCACAGTTGTACCTAATGGTCATCTGAGCAGATTTAGCCTTGTACCCACGAAATTCGTCCATGGTGGTGGGGGCTGGAGGGGGGTGAAAACCCCATCTACCACGCTGCACTCTGAGCTCGATTTCTTCATAAGTTTAGTGAATAGGTCATGTTTGGTATCGTTTTCGTATAATTCAAGGATGAGGAATTCATTTTTGAAACAAAATTTCCCCTCCTCCGTAGAAAAAAACAGAGTTCTGCACAAAACTTGAAAAAAATTTTTTAAGCAATTATACAAAATCTTGCACTACAATTAAACCGCGAGGTAATGCACTATAAAAAAAAATGAGTTAATAGCCCATTTTATGTGAATTGTATGAACATAAACTGTATTGACAGATTTAACCTGCAAATGTGTAAAAAAAAATAATTCATGTAGCGGCGGAGCTGCGCACTGGCGAAAAGCTATTTTATTTCTACACGAGTTTAGAAAATAGGTCATGTTTGGTATCGTTTTTGTGTAACTCAAGGACGAGGAATTAATTTTTGGAACATCATTTTCACTCGTTCGCAGAAAAAAAAACAGTTCTGCACAAAACTTGAAAAAAATTATATGAAATGCTACAAAATCTTGTCTTACAATTAAACCGCGAGGTAATACACTATAAAAAAATGAATTAGTATAGAATGTACAGACATAAACTATATTGACAGATTTAACTTTTAAATGTGTTAAAAATACAATACAATACAAATACTCTTTATTGCATACCTCACAAATGAATCAGTAGGTAGAGGTAGATAACAATATAGAAATGAATAATTAATGAAGAATTATTCAACCGCTCTGCACAAAACCTGAAAAAAAAATTCAAAAAAATCTACAAAATCTTGCCCTACAACTAAACCACGAGGTAATGCACTATACAAATATGAGTTAATAGCCCATTTTATGTAGAATGTATAAACATAAACTATATTTATTGACAGATTGAACCTTGAAATGTGTTAAAAAATATTTTTTATTTAGCGGTGGAGCTCCGTACTGGTGATATTCTATAGAATTCTTAATTTTATTGTTAGATAATGAAACTGATTAGGTGCTTCTAAATGAAGAAGTAATATTTTATGATATTCTTAATATTAAAACATATTGAGATAACCATAATTCCGAATTTTAGTATATTTGGTTATATTGGTATCCCCACAATTTTACCTGGAAACCGTATGTTGATATCAGTGCAAAAAGTTGATCTAAAATAAAGACAATAGTTAGACATTTAATAAATAATTAAATAACTTTAAATGCCGAAGATCATCTCAACTTCACATGTAATATAAAGCAATAATAACAAATCTGTCAAAAATCGGTAAATCCTCCTTTAAATTTCCTGCTTCGGCCTTTATCGGAATCATGAAACGCGCTTTTCTTTCCTTTACCGACAAAAAAAGAAACTGTATTAAATACACCCAGAAAAGGCGTGCCTGTCCACAGCTCAATTAATCTAATAGGCAAAATCCTACCGGGTCTCCCATCAAACTATGAGATTACTGGCTTGGAGACCAAAAACACTTGATAGTCTGCTTGCACGGGTAATGATTTAGGTACCATCCATTCTGCCAGAGGAGCTACGAAGACGATGTGTCAAAGATTTCTTTTAATTTTCTTCTGAGCCACAGCATAGGAGCAAAACGAGCCAGGCTATTGGCCTCAGGCACCAAGGAGTCTGGTGAATGGCCTAACGCCTACCCATCGCCAAACACTGGCACCTTATTGGAGTCTGAATCCCTCCGAATCGCGAATTGTTTATGACTCGGGTTCCCTATCTGTCTTCCACACCGGTGTATCCTAGCGGCAGTTTGGTTGACGGGTCTCACGGGTGATAGCCATGGCAAGATATTGACAGAAACCGTTGGCCGCTTTTCCAAATAGGCCGCTCTGAATGACATCATCCGCCGCTCTCTAGTCAACGTGCCATCTCTTCTTGAACCAATTGGCATCGCTAGAATCGATGGCAACTGGCCAGACGGCATGTCCCTCATCCCCTAGAAGGTGAGAATGGCGCTAGTAGCGTGAGACGCAAGCTGTACAGTCACTCTGGCTCCTTATCACCTCCACGGGACTAGCAATCACCCTGCCGTGGAGGCCGAAACGGCAGAAAAGCTTAAAAAGCACAAATATACCTAGGCACTGGTTACACTTTTATACCGTTCGGTGTCGAGACCCTTGGCCCATCCCAGTGCCCGTCAAATATTCAAGGACCTATTCAAAATGCTGGTGGATTACAAGTTCGCTCAACGCATTAGCATAGCGATTCAGCGAGGAAACGCTGCCAGCTTCTTAATGACCCAATTTTTTAAACATATTTTACTTTAAGTAGTTTGGCGTTAATTTTCAGTAATATGTATATCCCTTATTTTCAGTAATTATCCCCAGTGGATCCCTTAAAAAGTGTAACCTAAAGTATGGTTTCCAAGTAAAATTTTGCAAACCAATTGGGCCAAGTCTCAATCTGTTTTAATGTTGAGAAGTTGAAAATATCATAAAATATTACTTCAAGATTTAGAAACACCTAATCAAAGTCATTAGCAAACAGTAAAACGAAGAACCCTATAGCTTCTCACCAGTACGCAGCTCCGCCGCTAAATAGAAATAATTCTTAATTAATTATTCATTTCTATATTGTCGTCTACCTCTACCTACTGATTCATTTGTGTGGGGTATGCAATAAAGAATATTTGTATTGTATTGTATTTTTAACACATTTAAAAGTTAAATCTTACAGTATAGTTTATGTTTGTACATTCTATATTAATTCATTTTTTTATAATGTATTACCTCGCGGTTTAATTGTAAGGCAAGATTTTGTAGTATTTCACATATTTTTTTTCAAGTTTTGTGCAGAACTGTTTTTTTTCTGCGAACGAGTGAAAATGATGTCCCAAAAATTAATTCGTCGTCCTTCCATCCATACAAAAACGATACCAAACATGACCTATTTTCTAAACTCGTGTAGAAATAAAATAGCTTCTCGCCAGTACGCAGCTCCACCGCTACATGAAATATTTTTTTTACACATTTTCAGGTTAAATCTGTCAATACAGTTTATGTTTATACATTTCACATAAAATGGGCTAATAACTCATATTTTTTTTATAGTGCATTACCTCGCGGTTTAATTGTAGTGCAAGATTTTGTATAATTTCTTAAAAATTTTTTTTCAAGTTTTGTGCAGAACTCTGTTTTTTTCTACGGAGGAGGGGAAATTTTGTTTCAAAAATGAATTCCTCATCCTTGAATTATACGAAAACGATACCAAACATGACCAATTCACTAAACTTATGAAGAAATCGAGCTCAGAGTGCAGCGCGGTAGATGGGGTTTTCACCCCCCTCCAGCCCCCACCACCATGGACGAATTTCGTGGGTACAGGGCTAAATCTGCTCAGATGACTATTAGGTACAACTGTGCCAAGTGGCGTTCTTTGTTGAAAATCTGCAAGGTGCTCCATACAAATACGACACTAAATAACCCACTATCAGGCCATTATAAATACCAATGGTAAGCGAAGTAGGTTTAAGCTTTAGGGCCGTACGATCCATACTAGTAAACACCGAGACCCTGACTGCCGAACTGAGCGGCGATGTAATTTTGTGTCGTAGCACTTAGGTAGGCAGTCAGACCGCTCGCCGCCTCCGGGGTGAGCATCTGAATTACCTGCATAAGCGCAGAGAGGGGAGATGGAGCGGGCCGGCCCGCTTGACTGACGGCGGGCCCCCATGCAGGGAGGTCCGCCTGAGATTGGGGTGCAGAAGGCACCGGGCCCACCTACGGTTGCTGAGGGCGGCAGGTTCCTGGGGGCACCTAACCCTAAGGCCGGAAGGGCAGGAAAAGCTTGCAAGGTGAACTGGGGAGCAGCACGACCCGCTTTTTGCTTCTGCCCAGAGGGGGGCGAGGACTTTGACTTTTCACCATTGCTGCGACTCTTTGGGCGGCAAGGGCATCCCCCATAATTGGCAGTATGCCCATGGGGGAGCTTACGTTGCAAACAGTTGCAGCACTTGATGCCGGCCGGGTCCTTACAACCCTTTGGACGATCGCCATCGCGAGACGCGTGATCGCCAGCGCACTTGACGCATCGGGAGGGAGAGAAACAGCCACGCGCACTGTGGCCGAATCTCTGGCAGTTGTGACACTGCGAGATGTAGTTCCTCAGGTTCTACCCTAACGGTGATTTTAAGCACCTCCTTAAGGGCATGGACTGTCTTACGTTGGTCTGGGTCGGTGACTATTAGCACGATGTCGTACTTACTCCTCGTCTTATGGTAGAGGCGATGAACCTCCCTGATCGCGATCCCCTTACTTTTGAGATCCGCGAATATCTCATCTTCCGGGATATCCTTATGGAGCCCCCGGATGATGGCTCTATAGCCTTTCTCTTCGGTGGAATGTCTCCGGTTGTAAGCCAACGACAGCTCATCGAAGAGACGGGTCAGAGCGCAATAGTCCTCGGGTCCCTGGGCCGTAATACGAAGCCCTTCCAAGGGCGGCTTCAATGTATCCGAATTGAGTACTCGGATGCCCCGCTGTCTGGCTATAGCCAGGGCAATTGGCCACCTTTGCGCGTCAATTAGGACGCAAGAGTCCGGCTTGTCGGGATTGACCGCTGAGGTCGCAGTCGAGCTGGGAGCAGAAGACCCGCCGTCCGTTGCCAGAGTGGCACTACGGCCCGGAGGGGCCAGCGCAGAAGGCGCTGGGACGACGGGAGTCCGTGGAGCTTTCTTCTCCGGCGAATCAGCTCGCGGAGACTTCGGCCGCGTACGTTTTCCCTTACGGCTTCCGCCTACCGGTTCCCATCCTGATGTGTCCATTTCCTCTTCAGAACAGTGCAGTCGGTCTTGTAATTCTTTTTCGGTCTCCTTGGGACAGCAGGATCGGGAGCGGGTAGAGCGGGAGCGAGTGGTAACTCTTTCCTCTTGCGAAGAGGGTCGCTCCCTGGGGGAGCAAGAACGTGAGTTCCGCACGCCTGAAACCGCTGCGGGACGAGCCTGAAGAAAGAAAGAAAGAAAGAAAGAAAGAAAGAAAGAAAGATGGGCCTGGCGATGCGAGTCAGAGTTCGCGGGGGTGGGAGATTGCATGGGAGCTGCCTGGGCCGAGTCGATTTTCTCGCCGTTGAGAGCCAACTTAAGGCGGTCGTTCTCAGCGGCCAGCCGATCGATTTCAGCCTGCATGATTTCCTCCATCATCTCGAATCTGCCTTGCATCTCCATCCTAACTATTTGTGTCGGTCACCGCCTAATACTATACTTATGGGTAACCGAAAGGCTAACCTAATTTCGGTGTCGAGTATTGTCCGCTTGTCCGCCGTGTCAACTAGGTGTCCTACACACGAAGGGAAAGAATCGGACTGTCCGCAATTACTGGTCTTCGTGGTGGTATCCACCCCACACTGCAACTTCGTTGGCACCGTTAGGACCCGTTGCAATGCAGCCACTGCGAGCGTGGTCTTTCAAAGGGACAGAGACCCGAGTCTGACTTGAGAAAGTCTTAACTAACGGATAGCCACCAATTGTGTCTAGCCCACAGTTCGATCGTTGCGACCACTACGAGCGTGGATTTCCAGAGGGGCAGAGACACGCGGGTCAGCTGGAGGCTTAAGAAAGTCTTAACTAACACACCCGGTGCTTCCACGTGGTAATTGCGATAATCACCACGAGGGGTAGCGATAAGAGTGAGCAGGTAGTCGGAGATAAAACTCGGGTCACAACAACAATTGGATAAGAGCGCACTGATAGCACGACCTCACTCGACCGTTCCCGAACCGGAATTGCCATTTCGTCAACTTTAGACAATTTCTTAGGATGGCACCGGCTACAAAAATTACAAGAGGTACGCCTACATTATTCAATAAGAAGCGTAAAGTCTCATGTTAGAAGTAAGGCAATTATTTTTTACTTTTTAGTGGTTTTTGGAGTCGGTTTTATTTTTTTATTATTACTAGTAGGCAGGGCAATTATTTCGAACCGCGAGATCTTCGAGAAGACAATATGGTTGCCAGTTTGTACAAGGTGCAAATACGATGATCTTTTAAGTTAAGACTAGAACTCTAACAAAATACGTACCTAAATATTAAACAATATGTCAGACGAGCATGCCGTAACTACTTACTTAACAAAATCAAATTTAAAAAAAAAACAAAAAATTAGTCTGCAAATAGGCCACAAGGGCAATTTTACATGTCAAACCGTACTTACCTTATATACTACTAACCAGTTTCCCTAAACAGGTTATAGATAACCTAATAGAAACCTAATACTCGTACAATAACAAATATAGCTTAGCAAGCACTTACAAACATAAGTATATCTCCTATTCGATACAGGACTGCGATGGGCGGACGGACAGGCGGACAGTAGAGCCTAAGTAATTGAATCACATACCGAAAAATAAAACATTATTGGCCTTCAAACCTAGTATAACTAAACCGTCGGTATATTTCGTTCGTCTTTCACTTTGACGTTTGTGAGAAAGGAATAAAACATATTTCAGTTAACTTATCATTATTATCAAAGGTTTGTTAGTTTCACGAATAAAACGGTATTATATCATAATTATAACACGTTATTAGAAAACCACAGTCAATATGTAGGAACACTCATTCACTTGGATCAAATCCGGCACGATGTGTTTTCGTAGCAACACAATAAGGGTGCTCCTGTGGCCTTTCGTTGTAAGCCGGTGACTTTGTTCTGATATATGGCCCAATCTAAGGAGTCCGTGGACCTTCTAAAGGAGGCTGACAGAATGTTACAACATAAACACCGCAGCGTGTAAAGCTAAGTACCTAGAAACTCGTATGAGTACTCTCATTTTGTATGTTTGCACATACCACATAAGAAACAGATTTCTTTATAATTCACATATTGCTGCAGATTTTGTTATAATTCACATAGTTATAATCTTTATTTATCTATGTACCTTATTTTACATTTTCTTTCAACTGTCTTTATATGTTAATTTAGGTGCCTAAATCAAAACAAATGTAGTTTTAGATATAATTATTAATGTATTATTTATATTTATTACAGCTGCAGTCATTCTGCATTTATAAGTGCTTGGTAAGCTATATGTGTAATTCTAATTATGATTACTATTATGTTATCTATAATCCGTTAAGGTAAACTGGATAAGTAGGTACTGCATACACGTCTGCCAAATATTTATTGTTTACATATTTTGTTACAGTTCTACCCCCTTATTCATAAAACTTATCCCTCTTCTACTAACTAAAATGTGTTTCGTTTCTTTCTCACAAATGTAAGTGTCAAAGTGACAGATAAGGATAAACGAATTTTAGCAGCTAGGGAACTAAAATAGGTTTGAAAGACGTTTATGAATAAGGGGGCTAGTCTATATTCGGCTGACTTACATTATGAACACATAAATAACGGATTGTACGTAATAACTAACTTTTACTATTGTAAATCTATTTATTAAAGGGCGGGCGTTAGCGATAGGTATTTTTTTGTTCTACGTCTACTTCTCTTATGTGTTTCTTTACATAGGGTTTTTCTCATGTTTTCGCTTACGCAAGGCTAAAGGCAAGACGGATTCAGGTTCAAATCCTTTCAAGACAACATAAGTTTATCATTGCTTCATATTGAACTCGTTATTATTTAATCAGTTATTTCGCATACTCTGTTAAAAATATACATTGGAAATGGATGACTTATATATAGAATATCCACAACCGTGTGAACAGTGATAGCATAATTAGCAGCGACACCGATGCCACACATAATGGGTGCAATGTTAGGTAACAGCGGGCAATTACCATTAGCGGCAAACTACCTAACTATTATGCAAACCGCTGTTATGCAAAATTGCGAACACAATAAATACTCTTCAGATATATTTGCATTTAGTTTAAACTAGATGTTCCCATGGCGCTACCCAGATTTTTGCAATCCTGCGAAATAAAATTATGGAATACAAACACAATCAATGCGGAATATTCATTCTATGACAGCGAGTATTTCATATAAAGGCAAATAATTAAACCAGACATAGGGCACGGTAGAGTCATCATTAATTGAAAGGAGTTTTAAAAACGTTACACCTTGAAAGAACGCCGTAATTATTTTTTGAAAATTTACCCAGCAGCAATGTAACGCAAACATGTTTGTGGAGTCCGGGCTGTTCATGTTTGCAAGGGCATAGTGCAGTGTAGGCGAATCTTTATGCATCAACGTGCCATTTTTTCTAAAGAATGTTTAATGGGGTCATTGACGTGCCATCAAATAATTTTGACTTTCTGATTATTTGGAAAATAATAATAATAAATACTATCAAAACTCTTTATTAAATAAAGTAAACAAAAAAGGTACATTTTGGAATGTTTTTATTACACGCATAAATTACCTTACTGTAAAATTTGTGTGACTTCTGTTGCTGCAGGTTAGATGACAAATAATTTATGTTAGGTTTGTAAGATGTTACTTTTAGCAAAATGCATGCTGAACTGGATTCATCTGTCAAACGGTTTCTAACCGAGTTTTTAATGTTATTCATCTCTGAAAATAATGACTCGCAGGCATAGGTAGATGAAAACATTGTTACACATTTTTTACACATGTTTTATGATCGGCGACGTGCCCAAAATATTGTGCCGCGTGCCATCAATGGCACGCGTGCTATTGGTTCGCCTACCCTGGCATAGTGACTACGTTAAAACTAATGTTTTTTTATTGGGGATTGACGAGAGACATCATCTTGTTGTGGATTCGTTTTTATTATCAGTATACATATACATCTCTAACAATATTAAACTAGTCTTAATTTTGACGCTCAGAGACCATGTACATCTCTGGGATATTATATTAAGGCAAGGCCCATTCACAGATCTGACGAAAATACTGAAGTTTGAGCTTCCAGTGTGAAGAAATAATGTACAATTACACTACACAAAAATTACAGTAGACTGAAAAAGAAATAACCGAACAAAATATTGAAAAATGTCTTGATAACTCTTGTCAAAAAATCCTAAATATCATAGTAAAACCAGGCCAAGTGCGTGTCGGGCCACGCACAGTGTAGGATTCCGTAGTTGCCCGTCCATCAGGTCACCGGTCATATGTGGAATTACGGACCCGTAGAAGGGTTTTTACTGATCTTAGTACTGATGATGTAATTTTTTGAGATGTTGTGTTGTATACATATTTTTGCCCTTTACGGTAATGTCTACTTAGCTAGTTTTCCTTTTAAATTCATCGTATATACTACTACCATGATATTTTTCACATGTCTTAGTGGCCACCGTTTAGCTGGCAGGAGGGGGAGGGTGGGGGGGGGGGCCTTGACCATAGCAAAAATTATCACTTCAAAGCTTAATATCACGCCAACCGATTCTTGAATGAAGGAGAAAAATGCTTTTAGAAACCTTATAATATTTTTGAAAGAGCTATCCAACGATACCCCACAATTTCTTTTTAAACCGGAAATAGGCGAAGTACTTACCTGCTTAAAAGTATACCTTGAAACGGTGATTATATTATTCGGGCACTTTCTTACGAAATAGTCCCTTTTAGATACGAGTACAGGCTCTTGTTCAGGATATTAGTATATTATAATTTACTTCCGCAACGGGCACGTTTGTTTAAATAACAAATTATATCAGTAACACATCAAAAGACGACTCTTAACCTATCATCTACCAGTCCCTCCCAGAGCTCATTACAAAAGAATGCTATTGTTTATTTTTTCGCCTTTTTATATATATACAATATTTTTTTTAATAATTTTAGGGGGGGGGGGGTGGGCTTTCAGGCGGCATGTTATTTATCTACATCAACACTTAAAGCGAACACTCGCCAAGTATTGTAATAACTATATTATGGAGCCCAATATATATAAGTATAAATATGTATGCTTATTTCCAGTGGGACTGGATTTTCAATCGATTAATCTCCGAAAGTCATTGACGTTTGACGTAACGTGTGGCATGTGAAGGATCAGGTGAGTGGTCGAGGCGCGCGGAGAGCATGGGGCAGTGATGTCCGCGGGGCGGGGGGCGGGCGACGCGGGGCGGGATCTCGCGCTCGGCGCCGTCGGCTGAAATCACGTTTAGTCTTACGGACGATGTGAAAGGCGCTCCGAACGCGCCGCGTCCGCGTCCTACCGCGAACGCATGTAAACACCGCCGAGCGGTAAAGGTTTACCTACTCGTGTCTTCAGCAAAAACGCGGCCCTCATCACAGTAAATTGGCTGAGCTACCAAATTGGCTAACAATAACAATTACCTTATTTTAATTCTTGTACCGTTATTTACAAAACCTAACATATTAAAAACTTTTACATATCCAATATTCAAAATTATACAATAAATTATTAGCGAAATGGAATTAGGGGACGATATATTTTTCATATATGGACGCAGTGGGTTCGTATTTCTTGTATGACACTGTAAATAAAATCATGAGGTAGTCACTGGTTGCACTCTCATATCCATCTGCTATGTAATTTTCTATTTTAGTTTTAAACTAAGCTTTGTAGAACCGTAAATTAGTTCTTCATGATTCTACGTTATTGCTATTTGCCGACCACTGACTGACGGACCTAAGCACGCGAGAGATCACTGGAAACCCTCGTAGCGAAGAGAGCATGTTGCCAGTATTTCTTTCCCGCGGTAACAAGTCGGAGCGCGTTTAGATTTCTTGCTAGATACAACTTTTTTGAGGTCAACTGACACAACACAACAGAACTCGCGGGGCAAAAATAAACTATTGTGTTGCGCCGCGATGGTGCAGCACTTGAGACGATGGCTCTTCTGCCTGCTCGCTGCGGGGAGACGACCGTCCCTTTTCGCTTAATTTTAAGTACCTTAATTTATTTTAACTAAGTGTCCCCCGCTATTGGGTTCAAATTGTAACATGAATGCAACCCGGCGCTAACACCAATATTAAAAGACAGCGTTTCCAAAGCAGCTCACTTTAGATTCTTAAAGATATGTTGAGATATATGTATTTGACATTAAGCAAGCTATCGCTTGCTGCAATGGGATAATTGACACGTGTAATTAATGATTTTAAAACGTATTAATCAATTAATATATTTTAATAAGTTCAAGTTCTCTGCGACTCAAATGATCGAAAAGACGCCATGTTGCTTGTGACTACCTACTGCCACAAACAGCTGCTGTCAAAACCGTTTCAGCTAGTTTATATACATAATTCATCGAAGTGTGACGCGAAGAGGTTAGCAGTGTGACGTCATACAAGCACTGAATCGCGGTTTAGCGCGTAAATTTAAATGAAATTAAAATAGTATGGATTTCATAAAAAGTAAGCAAAAATATGTTTAGTTTGGTAGCTGAAACGTTTAATTTAAGACATTTTTAACACATTAAAACAGAGTATAAAAAAAATGTCAAGTACCCAAGCTTTAAAGGACGCCCGCAATTCATTGCGATTATATTGAGTGAACAGCTAGTATCATATTTCTTGGTCTTATAGAGACATATACCTACGTAGAATTGCAGCCGCTGGATAAAGCTGGTATCGACGGTGCCGCCAACAACCTATTACCTATTTGTGTCCGAAACATACAAACGGCTTCACAGGGTATATATGTAAATTCATGCACACCTAGTTTGCGATTACACAGCCGTGTAAGAGCGCCGTTATTTATGCCAGTATAGTTCCTATACCGACATGTGCTCGTACATTTGCCAACATTGTTTTCATACGCATCTAATTTTGCCCTGAAAGGCCTTTACCTTTTTATTTGCCTATGTTGAATTGCGTAAGTACGTCCTTTACGACCCTTACCTTTCTTTCGGCTCTGTTCGAGAAGGCGAGGCACGTTTCACGTTTGCAGTGGGTACTTACTATACAGGCTGAGCAATCTATGTAATGGGTCAATAATGGTAAATCAGAACCTGTAGAGATTTGTGTTATGAGAACTAAGAAAAATAAATCACCTACATTCAGCATCGTTGTTCGTGCGATACGCAATAAGGGAATCCTGTTCATTTGTTTTTTTTGCTCATCACCGAAAAGGAACTAAAGAACAATTTTCCTTCATTCTAAATTTATTAACGTCCTGTTTATATAACATTTATATTGACTTCATCCCTTAGGTACAAAACATCTCAGGTATCTTATATTACTACACTGCTTAATTTATGTTATTTTTTCCGCTACACAAAGGTTGTCTGGATGAGATTGCTCTTTAGCGATAAGACCGCCTGTTGTCTACCTCTACCTGTGTACTGTTGTTGTTTTGATTCTGTGTGTAGCTGATTCATTTGTGTGACGTGTGCAATAAAGAGTTTATTGTATTGTATTATAAGTACACACTTCCTTCTTCTGAACCATAACTGTATTACGAAATAATTTAATGCAGTTTAGTTATTTCTCGTCGCTAGCCTGAACTTGATATTTTAACAGCTAGGGACCCAGGTAGAGTGTAAACTGGAGTCAACAATAAGTTTAAATTGCACTCTGATTTCCTTAAATTTGACTTACCTGACGTTCGAATCGGTAAGGAGGTCATTAACTTTAAAGATGAGAAACAGCCTCTTAGCGACTCAAACCCGTAATATATTAAATTAATTTATGCTTTTACACAGTACATTGTAACGCAAGAAAAATTTATTGGTTACATTTCTTAATTCATACTGGAGAATATATTTTGCTATTTCTAAACTGGGTCAACGAAGTTGGAGACGTTGGAGTGTACTTAACATGATAAATTACAATATAACATAGTATATTACTGATCTAGCAAAATTCCGGAGGGTTTACGGAAATCGAGGCATACTCTTAATCTCCCTCTAAATGTCATGCCTTCAGTGCGTACTTTTGTTTAATTCACATCAGTATCCATTTAGAGAATTTAGTATGCAGAGTTTGTTTTCGCTCGGGACTTAATCTTAGATTACGGGTAAAATTTATAGGAACTCTTTCGTATATCTTGAATATTAAGCTTCAATTTAATATAATTAGGCCTAGTATTCGGTGAAGGAAAATGTAACGAGGAAACCGGCCTAATCCCAACAGTCTTAGATGGCAGACGTTTTTATAAAACGAATGCCTGCATCAAATCATGGGATTAGGTGCAAAACTGGACCTCTAGCTTCTTTAGCAACTGGGAAAACACTTAGGAGGATAATGACGAGTAAGAGTCAACTCAGTTCGATAATGGATATACGCTAAGATAAAAAGGTGTTTTAAATATCAGTATATTCCAGTCGCATTCGAGTCGTTATAAATGGAATAAATCATTTATAGAAGAGAAATCAAATCGGAATATTTATACGCTTTCAGGGTGAGTGGCGCACAGGTTTTGTAATAAGTACCTGAAGAATGAAAATTGCTGAGGGGGTTTGACTTTCCCCACCTGATGTCAACAATGTTAAAGCGCACAAAGAGTCGCGCAGCAGGCGCCCGTTAAATGTACTTATATATATGAACACGCCTAATTGAGAACCGAATGGAATAAGCATTTTAGGGTTCAATGACCAAATTTAAGTATATATACTAGAGTTCGTAAACCGGGATACTTTGATTTTCGAGTCGACTTTGATAACTACATCCACTGCTGCTAAACTAATTGCTTTAAAAATTTTAAAATACTATTCGTTTTTGAATATTACTTTTAACACTGGCTGTTGCTTCATCAAATAGTGCTTGAGTGTGTAGCGTGTAGTGCAAATATTTCATCACAAAATAAAATTTTCGTAAGTACCTTTTTCTCCTTAATTTCTATCATTAAAAACTTGACAGTACCTGAGTCAAGAATAAATATATAAGATTATAAACTCTTGTGATTAACTTGTGTAAGTTAATCTATAATTATTAGTTGGAGATAACTTCAAGTCTACAAATTGTTAACGCAGCCGCAGCCGCGGGGAATCCGTTAGTATTACCTATCTTAGAAAGGCTACATGTGAAAAAACTCCATTCACTATAGCCCCACGGTTCCAAGACACGGCCCTTACCGTCTCCGAGAGTATTGGGATCCTTGGTGAGGACATCTCCAGCGACATCCAATTTCGGAGCCATTTAGAAGGCAAACCCAAAGTTGGCATCCAAAAAGCTACAGGGACAAAATCTTCTATATAAGTCGCAAATCCGTCCACACATGAAGTATTGCTATTACGCCTGAGCACCTGGATACCAGCTTGGACCTTTTGACTCGCTAAGGAACAATGACGCGTAATGCCGATAAGAAAATTTTGTCCCGAGATCATAAAAAGATGTTTTATAAGTAGGTATTTTCTCTCACAGATATAATTTACGCCAAAAAAGTCTATAACTCAGTCGACGTAGTAAAACCTCGAAATGTTGCTAACTTTGATGAGATTATTCCAAGTTTATGCCATTATTTTTTCTTCCCATTCGCGATTCTACACAATATGAATTCCACGCAGCTCACATGCGTTATTCTTCACAGTCATTCAATCTTCACAATCTTGTTTCTTCCTATTCTCGATACGACACAATATGAATTCCACGCAAAAACCGTATTTTGTCACATACGTTATTCTTCACAATCTTGTTTCTTCCTATTCGCGATTCAACACAATATGAATTCCACACAGCTGAATTTTATCACAATTATGACATGCGTTATTCTTCACAGTCTTTAACTAGTAGTCCTCGAAAGAGATACTGCTTACATGAGAACTTTCAAGATAACGAGAGAAAATTATTAATACTCTTAGCATATTCGATACGCAACATGTGGGGAGTAATATGCAACACACAAATTAAGTACAATTTAAGAGTTGTCCTAAAAAATTTAACATTTAAATAAAGTATACCTTTAATGAACTCCTTGCAACTTAGTTTCATTTATATTCACAAAAAAAATTGAATACTGTGACCCAGTACATAATAAATTAACCCCTGATGTCTAATAATCCAGTCACTTTATACATTAAGAGCTTGCGTCAAATTCCGTAGTTCTGAATTTTTTTTCAGACATATTTATGATGTTGCCCAATGAATAATCCAAGTTTGTGCCCTCGAGGCTGAATGCAACTTTGTCAAAAATCGAAAAACCGATTATAACCCTAAATATCTAGTTGCTGATAGTACCTTCTCAGGACGTTTTTAAAGTAGACTTAATTTGATACAAGAAGAGGCTAAAATTGTCTTTGTTAACTCAATAGTTATAATAAAAAAATAAAAAATAAACAATAGCATTCTTTTGTTATGATCCTTGGGATCCAAGGACCGGTAGACGACGGGTCAAGTATTTAAAAATGTGATCATAACTGGATCTTTTTCCATTATAAACAAAGTATTTGGAAAAAGCTGAAGAGCTCGAAGTCACTGACCATCCAATTGGTAAAAGCATGAAAACCCAACTATGTAAATTAGCGTTAATTCCGCCAGCGGACATTCTGGATGGTTTTCGTGTGGTTACTGACCTCATGCCTAATACTCTGACGTCTTTACACAGTTCACCAAATACCATAAACGACAGTGGGTAAAGAAAATAAAACACGAGATGTTTAGTTGTCATAATCAATTACATAAAACGACCAATTTTTAAGGTTCCGTACCAAAATGGTAAAAACCTTATGGTTTGACTTTGTCTGTCTGTCACAAAGCTATCTCAAGAATTACTTATGCAATCGATTTGAAATTTGGAATAGTTACAAAGAAGGCTTGCCTACATACATCGAACATGACTTTGTGGTTAAAAATTTGAAAGTCTAGTTAATATGTCGAGTGGGGTGTCATATGAAAGGGCTTGGGTTGCACATTCTGAGACAATTTTTTTTAAGTTGAATCATTTTCGTTTAATGAGGGAAAATGTAAAAAAAAAATACTGTTCCCCCCTCCCCTTATCTCCGAAGTTTACCAAACAAATTATTTAAAATCATTACATAATATTGATATTAATGTATATTTTACAGGAAAAATATAACGGTCGCTATATCTAGTTTTTCTTTATTTTATCGTCAAAAAACATTTCTATGCTAAGTTTGTAATTTTATCACCTTTGCATGTATTTTTGTTTTATAAATTCCTACGAGATTATGCTGAAAGTACCTTCTTTCAAATAAAGAAAACACCTCCTCAAACCATGTTGTTGAGATTTTCCTGATTTAATAGGGTTGGAACCGGTACACATTTGCATACGGAACCCTCGGTGCGCGAGTCCGACTCGCACTTGACCGGTTTTATTTGGAAGGGTGGCACCACCGTTTTGGTGTCAGATTTGGTCGCCACTTTTTTATTTTTTATTAAACTAAAAATAGAAGCGAAACATCAGGATTTTAGAACTAAAAGAAATCGCCGGTCGCACCAAAACAGACCCCAAAAAGCGAATACAAACGATTATACAGGAACACATATGGTTGAAAAATATTTAAACAATGAGTTATAGCCGAGGCCTTAAAGAATAATATACATTTGTAGATTATGATAGCTCTAGCTCAGAATCGGATGACAGGCCCAGATACAGATGCTAGTTGTGGCTCAGAAACGGATGCCAATTCTGACCATAATAATCACTCACTTATATAGAATGACAGCTCGGACTTACGCATTTTTTAACATCACCGTATTTTGTACAGATTTTTTTGTGAACCGGCTTGTAAGTGATTACAATCGCGGCCACTAGAGAGTTAAAATGATGATTTTCAGCATGATTTAGCCATAATTACATACTTTGAAAGATCAAGGTTTGTTCAATTGACTAGATTATGGAACGAAATTAGATTTATTAGATTTACGTTATTTTTCAGTAAAACACTGTCATATATGAGGCTGTATCCGAATGCGTTTTAAAGTTGTATACTTATCCGAACGCACCTTACCTGTCATCGATCTCCCGCCAGATCGTCTGTCATGTCCTCTCGTAATGTTGTAATATGGTCTATCTAATAATAAATACTGATAATAGCATACCACGGAGACTTGTTATTATAAACACTTTTAAAGAAAAATGTCAAATAGTATAAGTATACAAGATTATGTCATTTGTCAACTCTCTAAATACGGTGATTGTATACTGATTATTTTGTTCGTGTACCTAAGAAGTAGTTAATATATAATTTAGTAGGTAGTGTGTCTTTCACCAAAAAATAAATGAGCATCGTTTGTTTTATTTATTGTAGTACTTATTTTCAGTAATCTAAGATTCAAAACAAAATAAAAACATACGAGAAAAGTTACTTCGGTCATCATCAGTTAAGGAAAATTGGACATATCTCGTCGACACCTTTACGTCTAATATTGTTAAAAGGGATCTCTCCCGAGGTATAAAGAGTACAGGATTTAATCGCGTACAATGGTAATTTAATTACTTTTTTCAAGGTTTGCCCGACGGTTCGAAAAAGGTAATTGAATTAGTATTGTATGCTATTAAGTCCCGTTTTCCAATAATACTTAATATGTGAAATTCGTGTAAGTTTAAATAAAAATAAAAAGTAAAAGAAAAAAAAATATATTTAAAAATTAGTGCAATACATTGAATTATCTGGATAAAGATTTATGAACTGTACAATTGGGTGAGTAGGGATAAACCGAAGTTTAAACCTGGATAAAAGTCTTTATATATAGCGTATTGATATATACATAAAAAGTGTTCCGAATAAAATAGAACTTATTTTTTTCCTGTTTTAAATAAGCCTCATATAAGTACATGAACGATATGCGAAAGGTTGATGAACACTTACATTGTCAATTCTCAATTCAACTAAAAATCCGCTGCTTTTGAACATCAACTTTGGCAGTGATATTCTTATACTAATTTTATGATTTGGCTACTTAGTGTTGCCGGTAGAAGAAAGAAATATGATAAAAAATATAAGAAAAAAGAGCACCCTGAGCCCGAAAATTAAAGTAGCTACTGAAAAACGAAATTCTGGTTTCGCATTCCTACTGCCCTCGCAATACGTACTCACCGCATTTTACGGTACTTAATGAATACTGGATATAAATTAAACAAGGAACTTTAAATTTATTCAAAATGTGAGTATTTTGGTAATGTCAGGGTTTGTTTACTTCGTGTTCAGTCGTAATTTTACTGTAAAACAATAAGATAAGGCTAGTAGCCGGCTACTTTGATGGTTTCATTAAATACTATTTAAAAAATACTACACTCAGGAAAAAATAAACAGATGAGTGTTATACTTAATGTTTCTTAGAGAAATTATAACATTAACTGTATAGACTATACTGGAATAAAATAGCGAGCGTTTGTTTTCGTAATTTTTAGTCAGATCGATTCCCGAGCGAGATAAGCGAATCTTTTAAAATCTTTCAATGCAGATTTGTTTCTCAAAACGAGCTAACTTAAGTCTTTAAGGCACGTTCCCTCCATGGCTCATTAAATTTCCTGCATCGCTGGTAATAAATAAAATATAATTATGTGAAGCATAACGCATGTGATAAAATTCAGCTGCGTGAAACTCTTATTGTGCAGAATAGTGAATAGGAAGAAATAAGATTGTGAGGAATTAATGGCTGTGAAGAATAACGCATGTGATAAAACTCAGCCGTGTGGAATTCATCTTGTGCAGAATCGCGAATAGGAAGAAGCTATATTGGCATAAACATGTTCATTGAAGGTAAAAAAATGTTATCCATCCGTAAGGTATTAAGCATTTTGTGGGAAATCTACGTACGCTGTTAAAATATGGTCAAGGGCACCCGTAGCACATAACTATGACGAGAAAACATGTCTTCGTGGAGCAAAACGCATCCACATGTGAGATTTTGCCTTCATGTCCTTCCAGGGGAGGTTCTTTGAAAATGAAGCTTGGAAGAATATCAAATCTACTTAGGTAAAAAAAATAGTATATGAGCGATGATAAAAATAACTTTTGAGCCAACTACGGCTAAACAAAAAAGAAAGGTGATGGTTCAAATAGATCGTTAGGTACTGATAGCTAATTGATGGATTCCAACAGTTGAAGCGGTGTTAGATTTCTCTTAATTCTGAATAAGTTTTGACGTAACATATCAAGTTTAAAAACATTCAACATAGCGGGCGTGAGAGAACGTCAAACCTAAAATCAGAACTTTGCTTCTAGCACTTAAAATTATCAGCCGGATCTCAATAAACTTGACAACACTAGATATCTCAAGAACACGTCAGTGCTTATACGCTATAAATTAAATAATAACCAAAACCGATTTTAGGCTATAAATATGATCAAACTGCGAGTAGCAGCTGTCAATTTTACTACACACGTTACCTGAAATCTTTGTTTACTTACACGCCTTAAAATTTGAACTTCGGAAACATGGGGATAAAATGCTTTTTTTTAATCCATTGTCAAAATTAAAGCTTATTTAACTTCACACCCTGCCCATACGCGTATTTTAATATATGTGTCATCAATTAGCATCATCTAAATATTGTGTTATACTTTTTAATAAAATTCAAAGCATCCATGGTCTAAGTATATTTTACGAAACGGTTTAAACTCACGTGTTTATTGCCACTCCGGGCGACATGTTTCGAATATAGATAGTTATATTATAACATGACTCGCTGAAGTCTAAATCTCGGCTTAAGTGTATCAATTTTTTTTACGAGAGATGTACTAGGCTGAAATCGTTTATTACTATAATAGCTGACAAAGATTAACCACCATAGTCCAATGTTACGCAACGTCGCAGGCCACGTAGCAAGCGCATCAGCCACGATGAATCTCTCAAGATAAAAAGCGAAACACTGGGTAAGGAAACGATAGACATTAATTATTTCATTCTCCTCCTAGCGTTTCTCGGTTGTGCCCATGCGATCCAGGGGTCCATTTGAGTAAAATGAATGTTTTATCTATATATATGAAAAGGTGCGAGCGAGCTAAGGATGCGACTCGAGATTGCATTTAAATAGAGCTTATCTTAAACACACTCCGGAAAATCACATTAGCTTTGGTGAAAACGATCATAATTTTGTATGTTAAAGATTTTGTTGATGTTTGGTTGTGCAACAAAACCGCTTAGTTAGACTGGAATTGGTTATTTTCGGAATTACTCGACACTCGGGATTACCCTTAGACACATATATGAGAGATATCTTTTATTTTTTAAATCTAGTGTAGTTACTAAATCATTCGTTACGATTCAGATGATATTTCCATAAGTTGATGGAAATCGATTAAATGGATGAATTTATAACCATAATAAATTATGAGTTATAAAAATAATAAGTATTCCAATAAATTGCAAACGAATGAAGTGTGAATTACCTTTATCGCGGAATTTGGAAATACAGTATCGATTTCTAAATGATACAAAATTGACGTAGGTAGAGGGAAAATTAAAAACTAATTGTAATAAAATCGATTGTAATAATCATTCACCATTCATTAATAATACAAATGGTTTCCCCGCAGCGTATGTACCGGACGAGTAACATGACGATGACGTCCGGATATTCACACAATGACGATGTTCCGCGCTGGCCTCCTCGACAAACTTTTGAATGTGAGCATATCGTTGTTTTCAATTTATTGCTTTTGCAATCGAGGTGTACGTGCGCTAGTTTGTTCAGATTTTCTTAATGTTACAACTTGAAACTGTGGACTCAAAGAAGCTATACGATATTTTGCGCTATGGTGCTAAGTTAATAACTTAACACATTACTTACTACTTACGTGTAATATTCTCACCTTTAAAGGAACGGAAAGTGCACGGGAAAAATTAACAAAAAAATATAGGTAAAAAAATTATATTAGGCGTTTATTTAGAAAAAAAAACATTTAACTTCAAAAACATTGAGAGAATTATAGTAATAATAATAATAAGGCCCCCCGCCTCTGGCTTGCCTTAACCGGCCGTCCAGAGTGGAGTCGCAAGAGCTGATGCTCGAGGGTGGATTTGGTCACCTAAGTGGCGAGTTGGCTATATGTTTAAAGTCTAGTGCTACCTCTCCACCCCCAGCTCTCTGACCGGTGTTGCCCTTAAAGCCATTTTATAATGTATCTATTTTATGGGGGCCCATCTAGCAGAGAGCGAGTCACCGTCTGCCGAAAATAAATATCTGAGACAGTTTTATTAGGCAGGCGTCCGTTGTCTCACGCAATAGCCCAGCCATTAATTCATCATTTTCACCCAATAACCCAGTTCATTTAGGCTCCATCAACCAGAAATAGTCCCTGTACACCATGGCGGGTGCTGTCTCTGTGTGCGTCCCATGACACGGGCAGGGACAGCATCCGCTCGGTGTATCCCTTGCATTTCATTAAAGTGTCAAAAGGGCCTCTACGTGTTGGCTATGTGGTACTCGTTTGGTACTTCGGTGCCTCGGTACTTCGGCTCCGCGCACGCCTCCCAAAGGTCCGGGATACCATTGTCCCGTGAACGGGAAAAATAATAATATAATTTATTGTGCACTATACAAAATGGAAATGTTATAAACAAACTTTAACACTGATAATAATGCAAACAACAGGCGGTCTTATCGCTAAAAAGCGATCTCTTCCAGACAACCTTTGGGTAGGAAATTCAAAAAATGACAGTTAACAGGTAGTGCATATTTAACAGAGAGATAGATATACAATGATCGATACTATATAATAAATTAATACATAAATAACTGTATATAACAAATACAATATAGATACATACATATATAAATATTTATATACACATATATACATATATAAATCCAAAGGTAATCAAGAGAGCGACAAGAAATAAGTTTCAATGCATTTTTAAAAACAGGAAGACATTGACTTTTAGTTTTTCTGTTTCATCTGTTAGGTACCTAAATCCGAGAATTAAATCTTTTTTTATTGTTATGTGAAAAGGGACGTAAAAAAATTTTGCGCATGCGAGTAGCAAAGGGAATATTTAGGGTCATTTTCTTTATTATAGTAGTACACCCCTGCGAAGGCGACGTGTCCGTATTATGGTTAAGCCTTCTATTACCTATATATTAAATAAATCGTAAATTTTGTACGTTTTTCTCGGTGAAATTACATACCTTTCAATCGTTGCCATAATTAATATCGCTTGTTGCCCACAGTTTGAGTTGTCATTTAGTTTATAATGGGAAAAATAGTTAAGCGGTTTTTCGATCAAGTAGGGTCGGTAGGTGGGTGGTTTTACGGCCTGTTAATTTGATGCGCCAGTTTACGGGCACTTGGATGAAATGAAAGGATATTCTCTTGCTTTTTTATTATATTCCCATTCAATAGTACTAATTAAAACGCATATAACTCACTATGTCTTTAGGGCATGCAACTAACTCGTATACAATGAAACCCATAATAAGTCGGTGAAAACTCTATGCACTCTAGGTAGTCTATAAACGCACTGTTTAGCGTATTTTTTTTAAGTTCATACATTTTTCATAAAAACACTGTTACACTGGCACTTCACACTTCACAAGCGAACACACAACGCCATGTGAAGTGCCAGGGTTAAAAACATCAATTTTTTTTTTAAACTGATGTTCGGTGCTAATTGGTCCCAACAACCAACAAGTTACTTAATTAAAACTTATCCTTTTCAATGACACAGATGTATATCATTTTTTACTAATAAGTATAGAAACCACGTTCGTCATCTATTTTTTACTAACTAACAAGTTCTATCTATTTTCGGTAATATTTATACACTAAGCAGTTCATTCAGCTGGGTTCGAATCCCAATTGCAGCAAAATAACAACATAATAACCACGAGTGAAGCGAGTAGTTCAAAAGTACAATCCTGACCGTAGGGAGGTTTTCAAGGGACGAGACTTTTCACCTCACCACCGCGAAGAAAAAAGTTCATGTAAAATGCAAGTCTTAGGTATGTAATTTGTACTGATTTTCAATAAAGGGTTATTTAATTTCAAACATATCAAAGCATTTCATGAATTATTAACAATAAAATGCATCAAGTAGCCTCTATTCGTACATTAAACGAGTCATATTACAAACATAATTTTAAACGGTGTGTTTTGAAAATGCACGAAGCATTAAGTTTTTAAATACAAAAATACATTTCAAAAATATTTATTCGTATTATATCTTTATAAAAATGAATATAATTAATTGTTATTGAATATTATAAAATTAAGCTAGAATAAGCATAGAGGCCTTATAAGTTTTAAAATATTTTGATATCAAATTATGACAAAAGTATTGATAATACCAATAAAGTTATTAAAGGATACGATGATTTTATTAAAATTTTAGATAGTAACATAGCCACTTTTTGATTTTATTGTGTGTAGTAGAATTTAAAGGAAAAAAAAACAAGTTTTTAGCTCGAAAATGGTCGATTTGGAGTGATGTTTGAAACGATATTTCTTAATGAAAAATCGAAATAATACATTTAAAGTTTATGACATAAGGTCGCAATAGTCCTGTTCTAGATAGTAACATCGAGAAAATGTCAAGATAGGTGTCAATTTAAACGGAAAATGGCGTAAATAGATGAGTGTTTTTTAACTGATAAGGACTCTTAAACTGCACCATTAGAATATATTTTTACTTTATAGAAAAAAGTTGGAACTCATGATATTGTCATCAATCCAGATAAAAGTAGACTGTCTGATTCGGATTAGAGTGAATTCGAGAACGTTGATAGGGTCAATGATACTTAGAACACTAGGATAGGTAGGATTGCTATAATGAACGCTGGACAATCGTAATATTCACGTACATAAAATATTGGGATCTAAAGCGTAGGTACTTAGCTTTGGAAATCGAAAGCTCTGCATATGACATTTTTTGCGGGTATTCTATGTAAATTAAAAGTTAAACCGTCTACCGGTCCCTGGGATCCCAGGGATCATAACAAAAGAATGCTATTGTTAATTTTTATCGCCGGGAGACGACGGCATAATAGTACATTGACTTTATTTTCCTTATGAACAGATTAGTACTAACACTTTCTTTAGCGCCCAGAGGCAAGCAAGCCAAAAAGTAATGAAGCAATTAGAGTGCGGTCCTTCTTTGTTGTGAGTTATTTCACGGAAATGTCATGGACAAAGACTATTTTTCTTAAAAGCTGTGAGCGCACTTCCACATGAATAAGTTTAAGAAATTATTAAGAATGCGAATGGTTTCAAAGTTGTGCTGAAGTTAAATTGCCCAACTTCTACATAATATGTACGGTATCCGAGAAAGTTCTGCTGTACTAAACATAATAATAATTGGATGCTGATTAATAGAAGTGCGAGGCTAGCCATTCCGCATCGGTTTAGCTGACCCAGTTACTCGCGGGCTGGATTACGAACAGCATCAAATTACAAGCTACATGAATTTATATCATCAAATCTTAAAATTACAGTCTTTCTGCCGTAACCTGCCGATAGTTATGATAATTTATTATTATTAGGACATACTTGCACTTTGTGATTAGTTTAATTGCCATTACAAAAAAAAAAGTTTCGCCAATTCATTATTATTTATTATGGTCAAATTAATGCAATTCGTTAAATACTGTAATAAGTACACACCGGGTAGAGTCAGTCCGACCCAGGTCGGGCCTAGCTGAGTTTCTTGCTGGACTCTTCTCAGCTAGGCTAGGTTTAGTGAACCAGCGACAAAGCTCCCAGTAGCTCGACTCCACTCACACCTCAGATTCGGTTGAAACCGCTCAACCAATCTCACTGGAGCGCAAACTCTTAGAGTATTTCAGTGTTCCAAACCACACGCGTGGTCGTGCCGGAGGTTTTCCCCAGGTTACTCTCCAACCGCGCACTCCTATCGCTTTATTGGGCCCGGCCAATAAAGCCACAGTCAGGTTCAAAAAAAAATCGTTAAATACTATTCTTGCCTAACACTCAACGGCGTGATCCAATCGACCTAAAGGATCAATTGAGCGGTTAATTAAGAAACATTACTTCGATCTTTGAAAGTAGAATGTACTATGCCATTTTTGGGTCTGCATGGTTAAATCTGGGGATTGTACGTTCTTTATTTCCAGAACCTCTAGAGAAATGAATTATCTTCAAATATTCATAACAACCTAAAGACTTTATTAAACTATTAGTTAATAATTAAATTAAGAGCGCTGTAAAATTCTTTGGCTCTAGAGAAAAGGGGTACAAGTTTTATAGAATTGTACGGCGCTTGTAGCCATTTTCACAAGGGTTGCAGAATTGTTCATCGTTTAATAGATCAGTCCTTCCTGCGCGGACAGTCAACTATATGACAGGCGCTCGGCAGCTCACTTTATTTACTTGAAAAATATACGCTGCTAATATTTTTTCCTTTGTCTGCAAAATTACGTGTTATTTTAGGCAGTCCATTTGCGCTAACGTTTTTCATAGTCGTAGTCGATGGTTGCATTCCCATATGAACAAATTTTAGTAGAACAGACCAGACATAGAAATTGCAGCTCTTCATTTTATTGGATTCGATTGATAGAGAGAGCGATTAAGCGCCTTCATGATGTGCTGCTGGCGACGAATGGAGCCTATAAGTTGGACATAAAGGAAAACAAATGAAGAGGTTTTGATTTAACACAAGAAGAGAAACAGCTTTTGAAGACGATTGAGAACATAAGACGAAATATGCTGGGGCACCTGATACGACAGAAACACCGTAATCGAATGAAAGATAGAGGGAGGAGAGGCAGGGGAAGACCGAGACGTGCGTTTTTAGATAAAGCTGATGGTCAATCTAAATATATAAAAGAAGAAGTCCTGATCTACCATGAACGCACAGCCGAAACTACTGGAACTAGAAACTTCAAATTTGGTCCAGAGCTTACTTTTATGACGTATGCAAGGGATAAGACGGGATTTTTGGATATTCCACCCCTAAGGGGATCAAATAGGGGTGCAAAGTTTGTATGGGAGAATTTTTTTTTTTTGAGCTGAAGACTTAAAAATTCGTAAAAAGGTTACGAGCTTAAATCCAAATAAAGTGTTTTCAGCGTTTTGCAAAATTCTAACCCTAAGAGGGTAAAATAGGGGTGCAAAGTTTGTATGGGGAGCAACTTTTGAAGTGAGAGATTTAAAACTTCGTATATAGACTCTCAGTTTAAATAAAACAAAACACATTTCAGAGGGGGTTCCTAGTTTGTACGGGATGCAATTCTTTTTTGAAGTTAGAGACTTGAAACTTCGTTAATAGACTCTATGTTTAAATTAAATAAAAGGTATTTCAGTTGTTTTCAAAATTGCTCCCCTAAAGGGGTGAAAAGGGGTTTACAACTTCGTACGCGGAGCAAATCTTTTTTGAAGTGCGGGATTTGAAACTTCGTATATAGACTCTCTGTTTAAATACAACAAAACGTGTTCCAGCGTTTTTCTAAATTGTTCCCCTAATGGGGTAAAAAGGAATTCCAAGTTTGTGCGGGGAGCAAATCTTTACTTTTCGTAAAAATCGATGTAGGTGTAATCTTCGAGGTTCCTCGGGGTGCCGATTACGAAAATGACATGCATCTGCAAATCCAAGATGGCGGACAATTATTTTTCTTAAAAATCGACATGGGTGTCATCTTCGAGGGCCCTCGGGGTGATGATTACGATAATGACATCCATTTTCAAATCCCAGAGGGGGACATTTATTTTTCTTAAAATCGATATGGGTGTCATCGTCGAGGTTCCTCGGGGTGCCGATTACGAAAATGATATGCATTTTCAAATCCAAGATGGCGGACATTTATTTTTCTTAAAAATCAATATGGGGTCATCATTGTGGTTCCTCGGGGTGCCGATTCCGAAAATTACATCCATTTTCAAATTTAGTTTTTCATTCGAGTAATTTTCACTTAAGATTAATAGCATCAGACAACTGACAGAAAGAAATATATCTTTGTTACCATCTAAAATCTACGCGGACGAAGTCGCGGGCGGCTGCTAGTATAATATATAAGAAGCTCAAAGCCTTGGCAGAGAACCGAATATATTAGTGATTACTCCACCGACAAGAGCTGGGCTCTTAATAAATGATGATGATTTTATTCGACTGGCAGGTACTCTCAGCAATTAGTCATAAACGATGGAGTGGTAACTATCTGGTTATAAATTGGTACTTACTCATATGAGAACTAAGTACCTAGCTGCATATTTCATTACTTACATTTTCTCAGAATTAAATGTTGTTTCTCCGTTGTATATGAAATATTGTGGGGAATTCCTATATACCAAATGCAATTAAGAGCCTCAGTTCAAGCCACTCATTAATATTGAATAATTAATTCCGATCTTAATCCTGAGGCGAGGAACCGTAGACCGCACCGCTATATTACATTAAGTACTTTTGTTGGTTACCTATTTTCAATTACAAAGAATACGGTTTTGATGAGATATTAACAAGAGCCAAGTAACATAGTATATCAATATTATGAGTCACTATGTCGATACAGTCACGTCATAATTTATGACGTGTATTCAGCACAGTCCTAAGACCACAACATTCTACTTAAAAGTACTACCTACGGTATGAATCTGTATCAAGGTCGTAATTTTACAAGTCAGTGGGTGATTAAATTACGCTTATAGAACGTCTTGACATCTTTAACCCTTAATAAGGCAGAGGCGATTTAGAAACCACTTGGTAATTAAACATTTACGGTAAAAACCGTCACCCTTTTTATTTAATGTTAACAGTATTATACAGCTGACATATCACGCTTTCTTTCCGCATTCTTACTTTTTCGGTTATTATTCAATTGTAGTGTAATTAAAGAATCATAGTATGTGGTCAATATATGCACTATGCCTGTCAAGCGAATCAAGCTTTTATTAGTACTGTTATCTGTAATTCTTCCTGAAATTCATGTGCCTCTAACAGGCAGAGTGCATATAATGACCACATATTTTTTTTTATTATTTAGTTTCATTTTGCTCTAAATGTTTTAAGTAGCATACCTGTATAACTGGGGCCCTATTAAGGGTTAAGAATAACTTATTCTTTTTTCTAATTATTTAGGATAGATTTGTCATAAATATACATATAACTAAGTATATTAAATTACAATACTTCTTAAATATTATAGGTTGGACGATGAATATCTAAGTAATAATTATATCTACATCATTTGCTGGCAGGTACGTCATGTCATTGGTGCTAGACATAATATTAAAAAAAAATAACACCCACCATCCAATCACGATGAATGTAGATATTGAGAAAATAAGCCGGGTATGACTGCCTCATTTATGGTGTGTTTTAATACCATATATTATGAACTGACTGACACGACTGTTTTTGTATTTTGTCCCATTATTATGTACTTGTCTGTCATGAATAAATGTTTGAATCTGAATCTGAATCTGAAATATAACATTAAATCAAATATTATTCTTGAAAGGCATAGGCGCACTTTAATAAATATGTATATTATCAAATGTGTCACATTAATACAATTATGACAGTTATAGAAGATTGAAAAACAAATCCTCAAAGGGAAGGCAGGCACATATCTAATATATATATATATAGTAAATCAAGACCGTAACTGCAACGTCTCGTACAATAATTTAAAATAAATTGGGGTGTGATGTAATTTGAAAGTGGGCGACTTGGGTGATTACGTAACATTTTCGAGAGAGATTAAAAAAGACAGTCGTTCTACCTTATGTAAGTTTGACACGTTACATAACAGTCATATTTGAATACGCATGAATACGTATAACAAGTACGTACTTATCCATAATCTACCGGGTATTTGAAAATATTACTTGAAACGATAAACTGGGAAAGTGATAACAGACTGTTATATTATTAATGATATGCTGTTAACATGACTGATGAGGCGAAACAAATAATGAAATTCGGCTAAGTTGTACTTAGTATTTTTGTTATTGAGACTCAAAGGATTATTTTTATGTTTTTACCATTAAGGTACGAATTGTAATTGAATTGTACATTTTTCGATATTGTTCCAATACTCTCAATCAATACACAATTCAGCAAAATGGGATTCTATTAGCCACACCTACTACGATCGTACAAAAACAAAATATTAACGACCATCTTTCATTCTTCAAGCATGAATTCACCTTGTCCTAGCGTCACGTGGCCACGATCGGGACTTCTACAATTAACAAGCCAATGTAGCACGTGTCTCATTTTCTTCGCCAAAACACTACATACAATACGAATCGATTTGCCGTTGTTTGTTCATCGTAGAAAATATGTAACGAAAAAATGACAATATCACACTATGCAGGCATCATATTTGCATCGCACTTTTACATTAGAACCAATAACTGGACTCTGGAAAAGTAAGCTCTTACTTTTGTATATACTCAAATATATAATTATAACTTTAATAATATTTAAATATACGAGCGTCGTTTTGACCGCGTCGAATTGAATTTGAAATATAATTTATCTCTTAAGCCTCAGGCCTCGGCTGTCGACCGACGCCCCAATCGGATAATGATCAACGTCTACCGAAACATCATTATCACTGCGAGCTGCCGGGTCGGTAACGTTTTCTTTTTTTTTATACAACGCCGGTGGCAAACAAGCTTACGGTCCACCTGATGGTAAGCGGCCGCCGCAGCCTATAGACGCCCGCAACTCCAAAGGAGTCACGTACGCGTTGCCGACCCTTTATAAAATTTGAGGATGCACTGTGTTGACAACAGAAGGGACAAATTTAGGCCCCTCGCTCTCAACAAAATGCATCCTCGGGAGCTCTGGTAACCTTGCTCATCTCCAGGAACACAACACTACATACTTGTATAGTAGATAATGATATTATGCCTGTGGTCTTCTGCAAGGCGGAGGTACTTCCCCAGTTGGGCTGCTCCAAATTCGAGCAAGATGACATTTTGCTGTGCCCTACCTCTCTTGCGTTACGTTGCTCATAATGTTCACAGGCCGAATAAGGTAAACGTACCAATGTTCGACACCCTAATGACAAATAGTTGACACCTATCGTTCGCCCTATTATTATGCCCTAAGATTGAAAGCTAATACGGTGGCCTAGTAGTAATTTTAATTATCGTATGGCAATTATTTCGAACCATGAGATCATGGAGAAGACCCACAAGGTTCACGTATATGGTAGCGGTGCGTACTCCCTACGGACGAAGTATAAAATTACATATTATACAACTTCGACCCCCCTTTATCAAGTGAGTGGGCAACTTGACTGTTAGAAGTTCTCAAGCCGCCCGAAGACCTCCAACTTGGCTTAACGACTGCTGCCATAGACAGCAGCCGGGATCAACGGCTTAACGTGCTTTCCAAAGCACGAGAGCGCTCAGTTAGTACCCACTCAAAGCGGTCACCCATCCAAGAACTGACCCCGGCTCATGTTGCTTAACTCGCATACCGCACCTTGATATTTACCGTTAGCTTTTCGGTGAAGGTAAATCAGCATACGCGAAGAAATTCAAAGGTGTATATGATGTTTGCGAGTTCCCTCTCATCTACGAGGAGGCCTGTGCCCAGCAGTGGGACGTATATAGGATGATGCGATGAAGATTGAATAAGGCAAGTATTGAGTGTGTCGAACACTGTCACATTTATCAATTTTACAACTTATTTGCTACTAATATATACAATGACAGTGCAACTAAATATACCTAGACACCTTAAAATGACATTATAATAACTATATAAGCCTATTTTACTGAAAAACACAGTACCTATCCAGCATTCTGTTCAAATGAAGACACAAAGTAGGTACCTACACGAAGCACGGTTGGACTCAATCACTCGGCTAACGCATTTGTACCGTGTCGCTTTAATGTCATATTTAAACTGCCATGTTTACTAAATTTGCAACGGGAGAAAGCGACCAAGTTCAAAAGTGCCCAGTGCCTTTACCATGAGTTTGCATGAACGTAACCGCCAGAAGAGCTGTACTTTTACATACAAATTTTTACGCAGCCGCTAGCGAGTACGGTCATGTAAACTCATGGTAAACGCACAGCTACTGGCCGACTGTACCGCTTCCAAATAAATAACAGTTCACAGATTTATCCAACAAGAATATATTTTTTATACATAGGGGACACATTCAAAATTGCCATCTAATCTCAGATTAACCCCCTTATTTATAAATCTTAACAAACCTCTGCTAACTAAAATGTTCTTTATCCCCTTCTCACAAACGTCAATGTCAAAGTGACAGATAAGGACAAACGAACTTTAGCAGCTGGTTAACTAATATAGGTTTGACAGACGTTTATGAATAAGGGGATATGTCTTTATTTCTATTTGTGTAATAAGAAACGTCATTAGGTGTGCATGAATTCTTCAATTCTCGAATGATTGCATAATAATGTAAGCTTGTTAAAGCCGTGCAGCGAAAAATATCGCGTCCTTTGAAACGCTGTTCTGCCCAGACAAGGAAACAATAAGGATTGATTTTCAGATATATAATTCTTGACTATATGGCTATGTTTCTGACAATAGCCGAAACATGATTGCTTCAAATTTTCTCCATAGAAAAAGAAAATCCAAAGTTGAGTCTTTATTTTCCTTTTTTACTCAGCTTACTAAAACAGCGCATCATCAAAGGCACATTAAGTTAAAATGATCGTATTTTACATTATCTAAACTTTTTCAAGAGGAAATTTCATAAAACTGCACACAATCAAATATTTATCGACATTTGTCAAAAAGCCATCCCAGAAGAGTATTGTATCCCGTTTTGTCGTGCGCGAAAGACATTTAAGCGTGTTTCTTTCACGGGGAGAGTGGCTGACCAAATCGAGGCATCCCTTTAAAATGTGACATCGTTAGTGTTATCCTGAATTACATTTCCGAATATTAAGCTTTAACTGAGTAATTACTAATTGTAGGGTTAGAGCCCAAAGACGTATCTACCTAGATTGTTTCAACACGAACGGCTGGTGTGTGTACTTAGTAGGTAGGTGGAGGTACATTACTTACAGAGCTGACAGGGCCACATGTCACAGCTTCTTCAAATAGCGAATCTTTACTATCCATTTATTTGCACCCCATATCACAAATCTACAAATAAGTATTTAAAATAGGTTTAACAACACACATTCAGGAGCAAAAATAATGGGTACACTTTGAATTGAATTTCCATAGAAAGTGTACCCGTTATTTTTGCTCTTGTGTGTACATTAGCGGGATTTTAGTTTTCTCTATTTGATAGTTGTGATGCTGAGTAAAAATTCGCTTTAAAAACAAGCGTACAAAAGGAAATTGCTTTTGAACTACGAGCTTCGGGCTAAATAATGGCTTTTTCAATTCCACATGCTTAGTATCTTATTTATAAAGCATTCTATCAAACCACCATTATTGTTTATTTGCAGGAACTGCAGTAAATTCATGTAGCGTACGTTACTATTATAACCCCAAAATTGCAAGTGTAAGCAACATACGTAGTAGAAAATAATCAACGACAGAAACAGAGACAAATACTGATTGCCAGCAACATATCAAATTGTATTTCTACTATGCTTTGTCATAATATCTTAGATTTTTCGTCAATAAAAGTTTACGCACTATGTAGTAAATAGCACCCATAGAGATTAGAAATTAGAGGAACAAACCAAGTGGGACTCAAAGTGACGTTAGCGATATTAACGGGTTAAATTTTCATCAACACTTCAAACGGTGATCTCTGGCAGTGTCGGATTCTTAACCCTTAACTAACTACGTCCTGTTTCTGACACTAAAATATTTAAATTAACGTAGGTAAGAGGTATTAAATAATAACAATTGCCATCTTCATACTTTAAATTATTAATTAGCAATAAACAAAACAGAAATGATCATCTAATTATCGTTTAAATTAATATATTCTTGTATTTAACTATAAAACTAGTTATCTTTTTGGAAATGAGATCACAAAATATAGGAACAAACATGAAGATTATTAGTACAATTTCTGAATATTTGACTATCAACCAAGTTACTAAAGTAGTTTTACTTTATAGAAACGGTATATTTTTACAAAATTGCAAGCATTCAAAACAAGCGTTTTTGTCGGAAGTCAATGCACTATTTGTTACAGCATCATTATGTTATTTCATCATTAAATGTAATTTCAATTATCAATTACAAGGAAATAGTAATTGTACTTTCAGTTAACAATTACAATTACGAAATGTAAATAGTAATTGAATTAACGATTACATTTTGTATTTGTTATTAACTAATTTAGTCACTGACCTATTACTTTTATTTAATAAAATACGTAATGATGTTTGATCGCTTTTATTACCCAATCAGCTCAAAAAATATAAAGAGGTTTTGGAATTAGATTTTAACACCATAATGTGTACCTACGTATTTTGTTTTAAAAACATGATAATTCAATTTATTTCGCCCAATACTAACTAACCAAATGCAGCATATTTTTCCTTAAGAGTCACTGGAAGTAAATTTACTTCTCTTTCACTCCAAAATTATTTAACATAAAGTAAATAGAGAAATTGAATTACTGATTATTATAAATCTAATTAAAAATTACTTAGCACTTTAAATTACGTGTAATTTCCATGGCATCCATTACTGGTTATTGAGTTAAATGTAATTAAATAAATACTTTAATTACAATAATAAATAAAACCCGCAACGTTCATCACTGGCATTCATCATCCAGATTGTCATCTGTCGACACTTTTTGTAACCACATTTCGACTTAGGAATCAAGTTGCACTAAAAAATAAACGTAAAACGTGTCGAAAAATATGCAAAAACCTACGTGCGGTCTCGGACACCGATGAAAAATACTATGCATACACCTACTTGCGGTCTCAGAGACCGCCAACTGAAGTTTTATGCTCACCAAATCCAAAGGAACACACGTCCGATCACGTCAATGGCATTGCCTGCCGGCCGGCACTGAGAGGCCCCCGGGAAAAGGTACAAGGCCATAGAGGTCGGTTCTCCGTGGTCATGCCAATTTATAACATTTTTAAATATAGGACTATATAGGACTGGGAGACCGCACATAGGCGGTTAAGGGTTAACATAATAACTATAGTTAAAGTACCTAATTATGAATTTAATTATATAGTTAAAGTAATTACATGTAGTAACATGATATAAGTAGTTAAAATAACACTAAAGTATTGACATAATATAAAGTTTTAATTTCCCTATAAAACTATTTTTATCCAAGACATTAATACTGCCGTAGTCAAAAATACAAATTGTTAACTTACGATACAGTGGTACTTATGTTTAACTACATGATTCCTTACATTAAATCGTAACCTACCGCTGTTTTATTAAATTTTGTTCACAATATCAAGTTTCCGTGTGACTAGTGCAAAAGTTGGGCTTGGACTGACTCGCAGGTTGACACTTTTAACAGATTTATGGCTGGTTGACACTTTTAATAGATTTACAGTGTTAACTATTAACTAACGTTAAAGAATAGAAAATATGCATCATTTTTTTCATGATGCCATTCGAACCAGTTTTTAGAGGAAGAAATGTTTATATGGAACACACACATTTAGAACAACACAAAAGACAAAAATTTATTTCAAAGTGCAGCATAAAATCCGAGCGCTCGAAACGCCCCCAAAACTCAACACTAATTGAGCATACGAGTATGACGTCATAATTATGCTATGCGCCCGTACTACCATTGTATGGAATAACGAGTAATTTACCGTCTTGGTCGTGAAATATTGCGCTTGGGTACATTGTTATCATACAATTTTTTGTTTATTAAAACAAGAATCCTGATGGGGGTTTTTAATTTACTTTTAGTCAATAAAAAAAAAATTACTTACATCATTTTTCTAAACTTTCAAGTGTATCTTTTTAAAATTTTGAGCATGTTTATTAATTTACTGTTTTTTGACATCATTTTATAGTTTACTTTTCATAAGGTGACATCTTATTATTATTAATGCCGCATGCATATTCCCTATTGTAACCGTTGCAATACATGGAAAACATGCAAAAACCAGTTCTTCAGGAGCGCTTTAGTTGAGCAGACAATGGAAAATACATTATACTAAAATATTACAAATATTAATTAGCTTAGTTAGGTAGTAATTTGCTTGCTGCAATTCTGCTATGCTACCTTCCATTCAAATAAAACTCTTTAATTTAATTAAAAGGATAAGCGAGGTAACACTATACTTCAAAAATAGGGTGAAGATCACTACTACACAGGTAGTGGTAGTGCATTTGACAAGTATTTTTTCTCGGTGAATAAACCTGCGAAACCTGAACACAGCCTATGATTCCATACATTATGCATAGGCCGTCGCTTCCGAAGTGCAATGAATGTAGGTCGTCAGCTTCCCGGATATTAAAACTCTCACTTAAACTTTCTTAGTGATGTTTAATGCATTCTTCGTGTAAACTTCTTTCAAAATAATTAATCCAACTACTTATATAGCTTTCATGTAACCTTCCCATTTTTTTGAAAATATATCTTGTTTCTCAACAATCGTATACTCATTTGAAAGCAAAATATAAAAATATATTAAAAGTGTAAGTGAGCATCCTGCAGAGACAACTGTGAAGTTATCATTGTTTTCATTTTATTCGTTCCGCACAGAAAGACACGAGTGTCCTTGCCGATCGTTCCGCTAAACGGATATAATGTCGATGTTCTTCTTTCGGTTTCACAATCTGCGCCGTGCTGAAGAGAAGAGAAAGAAGAACAATAGGAACGCGAGAAACAGCCATAATATGACGATGGACACACTGACGGCGCCGTCGCGGCTGCTCGAGCGGCCGCTCAGCGCGCCCTTCGACTCGCTGGACGAAATCGCCCTGCAGATACCCAGGTTTACCCATATTCCATCATTAAGCTTAGCTTTGTGCTATGTCTCCTACTCTGTGCTTTGTACTGTCACAATAATTAACCACTTTTATAGATCCCGCGCGGACCACATATGAGCACGGGATCCCTTTTTAGTTCATATGAATACTTTTTATCTTAACTCTAGTAAAACTAGAACTTATTTAAAACGGTTCAACTTATAGATAATTTTATCTTCAAACACTTTTCTGATCAAACACTGTGTTAAAAAATTCATTTTCTATAATACTACCTAGCCTATCTAGTGGCATTTAAGTGTTATTATTAATTAGGTCTACCAAGTCCGATCATAGGAAGTGAGTGAAAGTCAAATTGCATAATTTCATTACTTCTTACAAAAAAATTACGTAATACATTGTTTGCAATATACATATTTAGTTTAGTAAATCTCGTAGATTTCTGCAGATAGATATAGATAGATGACAACAGATAGATATATTACATTCAAATATAAGAAGCCCTCACCCTCAGTCCAATTATCATTTCCGCTACGCAAATATCTCGCTGGGATTTGCAGTTTGCACCCAACCGATAAGGAGCGATTCCAAAAAAAGTGATGGGTACTTGGGGGCATTTACTTGTTATAGGTCGGCTATTCTCAGAGACCTAAATTTTGCGTGTACGGGCCGTAACTCGAACATAAATGAAATAACAATAGATCGTTGATAATTTGTGAAACAGTTTACGTCTATTTCTATATGTTACACGTTAAAAAAGAGCTTGTAATGGGACGTCCCGTCCATTCATATATATTTATAAGAATATATAGTTGTGGATTATCTCTTGTTTTTATTTTTGTAAGCTTAGGATGGAGACTGCAATGACAGGGTCAATCTTAGATAGGACCATGCACCACAGCCCTAATTGGAACCTATACCTAACAATAATTAACGCAAACTACTATCAATTTGTGCAACCCTAGTACTTTTCCTCACAAACCGTAATATTTCCATCGCCATTCAGATGTTTTGACATATTCTAACTTTGAAATAATCACATCTTACAATAATTAACGTAAACTGTAATCAATTTCTGCAACCCTAGTACTTTATCTAACAAAAAGTAACAATTTCAATCGACGATCAGTAGTTTTAATCACATTCTAATGATAATTAACGCGCAGCTATCAATTTATGCATCCCTGGAACTTGATTTCACAAAGCCTGTCCCGATGCCGGATGTCTCGAAAGTCTCGGGAAATCTTTGACGTGTGGCCCGGATGTCTCGGATGTCTCGGGAAATCTTTGACGTGTTCTAATTTTGAAAAGCCTGTCCAAGTAGAATTTTATATTAACTGTTAGTTTTTATGTTATCTTGGTACTTGATTTCACAAAGCATGTCCCGGATGTCTCGGAAGTCTCGGGAAATCTTTGACGTGTTCTAATGTTGAAAAGCCTGTCCTAGCAGAATGTAATATTAACTGTTAGTTTTTATGTGATCTTGGTACATGATTTCACAAAGCATGTCCCGGATGTCTCGGATGTCTCGGTGTCTCTGATATTTGGATATAAAAGGACTGAGAAATTATAGTGTAAAGCACTTAGATTCCGACATTCAGACTCACAATGTGTCTGGTTTACATAGTGGATGCATTTGGTGGGTGATTTTATTGATTCAGGAGTGGTTCGTCGTTACGAGGAGTTACTCTTCATGATGAGGAATCGCTCTTTGGCATGTTTAATGTTTTTATTGGGTTTTGAGATATTTAAAGTAACTTAATAACCAGAATCTTGTCCAGGTTGACAGTCTACCCGAGGAGTTATTCCCGCCCTACGGTGTCAATTCTGCTCTAATATTACAGTAGGAAGGCTAGAGGAAGACCTAATAAACCTCCTCCTAGTCCTAGGTACTTATTATATAGGTATGGAAGAATGATCTTCCCAATATATTTTATTTCGTAGGTTTGTTATCGATAGGGTCAGATTCCGGCGAGAAATCGCCAGGATTTCGCCCGCCACCGAAGATGAGGCCTTGTGGCGTTTCTCCTCATCTTGCGGCGCGGTTTTCGAAGCGCTAGTAGACTCACTTGCTAGGTAGAACCATATTCGTATGGTTGAGTCTCTTTTGTCAAACCTATTTTATGCCCGAGTGCTCCTAAGGGTTATCTAATCATTGCATTCCAGAACTCAAGGTTGTACCTTCCAGTCTTTCAAGGAAGCACGGAAGTCTTCAGTTAGCAACTGTGGATCTGACTACAAAATGGGTCAGATCCTTCTCAACTAGACGATCACCTGGCCTTATCATGTAGGGTATTTCTAGACATATATAGCTTTATTTAGTTTAAGGTAGGGTAGGCTATCATTAGGGGGGGCACGTTACAAGCTCTGCGATTAGTTTTTTATCTGGTATGTTTTTTAATGCCCTGTTCTCATAATTGCCATAGCTCGTTCAAATGTGTCCCATACTTCTTGACGGCAGGGAGTTTCGTTACAAGCTCTGCGATTAGTTTTTTTATCTGGTATGTTTTTAAACCCCTGTTCTCATAATTGCCATGGCGCGTTCAAATGTGTCCCATACTTCTTGACGGCAGGGAGTTTCGTTACAAGCTCTGCGATTAGTTTTTTATCTAGTATGTTTTTTAAACCCCTGTTCTCATTATTGCCATGGCGGGCCGTGACGAGTGTGGACGTCCGCAGAATGTTTGAATATAGCAGTAATGCACGAAAGGATATAATTCCCTCGACTTTGGTTTTCAACATTTCTAATTCATGTTATCTTGTTTTACAATTCACCCGCTATTGTTAGGGTCTTGCTGCTTACTACAACGAAAGAATGATTCTAGGCTTTATGGGTTGTGATTTGTACGTATAAACAATCTCTGAATTAAGTCTTTTTTTTTAAAGATAATGCAAAGGCATTATGTGGGACAAAGGTCCCAGAACGCCACAACGCTAATTGCCAGGCCGTTTCTAAGTGCCACAACGCTATTTGCCAGGACTTTTCTAAGTGTCACAACGCTAATTGCCAGGACTTATCTAATTCCCATCGCGTTGAATATTTTAGGTCTTAATAACTCGAAAACCGCTCCTACTTTTACATTGCCAAAGGGATTAACTTGATCTTAGACCTTATTAACTAGGACATAAAATAGTCGCGGCAATTAGGCTGAGAATGCCAAACCTGAAAAAGGCCGAGGTTTAATTTAAATATAGTGAAATTGTATTAAAGTATTTTAATCGTGGTATCTATATTGTTTTTCTATTAGTATTGTTTAGTAAATCTCGTTAATTGATTGCCTCGATTTAGGTTGCGCATTTTTGCAGCGTTAGTATTAGAAATACAAAAATAAAACAAGTATTATTCATGGTTATTTTAAGAATTTATTTAAATTCGCGGTAATCAAGTAAACTGATTGTCTAACAAAACATTAATAACTTCTTATTGTTTTGTAATGAACCAATTTAGTTGGGTACAACGTTATAATGAAGATCACGATAATATTTACTCCCAAGTTATTACGCAAATTACATTCAGATGAAGGGTTGAACAATGTTCACAAAGGAAGGTAAAACTGCTCTTATCTTTACACTACGCTACATGCGATAAAAAAACACCCAAGGAAAATATTCAGAAGGGTCACTACACAGTGGGAATTAACAATTCAGTAGGTACCTACAGTAACATCGTACCGAAAACGACCGCATTAGCATGTGTCTACGAAGCTGGAGATCCCGGTTTCGAATCTGTGTCAGGGCATTTATTTGTGTGATGAGCACGAATATTTGTTCCTGAGTCTTGGGTGTTTTCTTTGTATTTAAGTATCTATTTATCTATATAAGTATGTATATCGTCGTCTCGTACCCATAGTAAAAGGTTTGATACTAGGTTGGTTTGTGTAAGAATGTCCACAAAAACTTTTTTAAATGCACCTAGACCCGCTAGCCGCTAGTTAGTTGATCAAGTAACTTGTTAGGCTTGACGCTAGAGATCTGACTGTCAAACTGTCATTCTTGTGTGAAAAATATTATTTTTAGATCTTCGTCTCATTGATGCACGCTCGTAATGACAAGAGTTTTAGAGCATTATCGTGAATTAAAATAAAGTGATAGATTTTCCCAAACACTCGATAATAATACTCGTAATTATGCTTCGCAATTTATACTATACCTACTGTTATTTTCCTGTCATAACATACTAAGAAAATAATAATATATCATTATAAACGTGGTTTATTTTCGTAGTTAATTCTGGATTACGTACTTCCGGAATTTACGTAGATACTAGTGCGGAAACCAATACTATACGGATATGATTAATCAAATAAATGGGCACTTGTCCCTGACAACTATGTGTTCATTCAAAAGAATACCAATGCAGTGACCAGCCAAATGCCAATAATAAGCAAGTGCCTAGACATTAAGAAGCTCGGATGAAAACGAAAGTAAATTTAAAGTTGAATCGACCGGAAATGAGAACAAATTGGGTTGAATTAGGTTACAGGCGAAATTCAGTTTACTTTTGGTGACAACGTAAAGAACTCTATTAACGTAAAGAAGTCTGAGAAAAGGGCGCTGATAGAGTTTGCAACATAGACATAGGGAAAAGCGTTACTTTTTGATTACTGTTAATGATACCGTTATTTTGTCACACCGGTTATTTCGTATCACGACTTTTACGTTTCACTGTTCGCGGCTCCCGGCGCTGTTACTGATATTTCTGTAACATCAGTAACAACTAATGGTAATCTGTGACTGGTGTGACTATTACGTCTACTCCTACATCACAATATACATTAGCGCTTTGACAATGAATGCGTTTAATAACTAGTCTAAACTCCCAAATAAATGAAACTAGTACAATTCTGTTAATACAGTTAATAAGTTAGTTATTAAAATAACATAAAATATATCTTTATTTCAGACCTACACGATCCATAGATTGTTGTTAATACTTCTGCAATTACTTTATGACACACTTTTCACTCACACAGAATAAATAAGCGTAAATTTACAAGTGTATTGTTTATTTTTGTTTAGTGCACTATTAGTGACAATACGCATTTAAACTTTAAATATATTTCGTAAATATAAATTTTTTTTTTTTTGTTTTAATTTATTTAGGCAACAAACAGTCAAATACAAAAATGATATTTTTACATATCGTGGTAAAAGACCTTGAGTGCCATATCTTAAGATTACATAAACATTTTAACTTAAAGTAGCTTATTGTAGGAGCGGTAAGAAGCGAAACAATTTGCAAAAGAGTGCATTATTGGGTATTTGCTACACAAGTCCATTTTTTTAAATATGGTTTAGAAGACTACATGGATACATGGAACATACACATGGTTACTACATGGTTACTAATACAGACAGTTTCTAACTGTGAGGTTATAGTTTCGATTTTAAGTGACAAATAATTTGATTTTTAAAACTTTGACAATATCTAATTGAAAAAATATCAATATGAGACAAGTTTACATTACAATAATTGAGACAACGGTTAAAGTAAGAATTAGAGACATATTTTGTACGGGAGTACGGGATAGCAAATAATTTCTTATGACGTGCTGTGCGTTGAGGAATTTTGAATAATAGCCTACCAAGAAGCGACGGGGAGTCGATAAAGTTGTTAGTTATTTTATAAAGAAACATTAAATCAAACTGTATTCGACGGCTTTCTAATGGTAACAGACCATAGTGAGAAAGGCTGTTATTGTAGGAATTTCGACCACGACACATACGGTAGTCTAAAGCTTTCAGAAATTTCTTTTGTATTCGTTCTACCCTGTTGATATGACATTTAAAGAAAGGGCTCCAAATAATACATGCAAAGTCCAAGATTGATCTGACTAAACTATAGTATAAAATCATGTATGTCATGACATTATGAAAAGGCTTACAAACCCTCAATAAAAAACCAAGCTGCCTGTAGGCTCTTTGAACAATACTATCAATATGATCGTTAAAAGTAAGTTTATTGTCAATTATCACCCCAAGGTCTCGGACTTTGTCAACCCTATTTATCACGTGGTTATTTAAGTTATATGTGTGTATTATTGGGTTTCTGTTACGTGTAAACGTGATGATATTACACTTATCAGGGTTTAGAAATAGTTGATTCCTATCACAGTATGCAGCTATACAGTTAATGTCAGCTTGTAATTTGTGGCAGTCATCAACAGTCGTAATAGTCTTATAAATTTTGGCATCATCTGCATATAGCAGGTGATCACTGCTGCTAACCACGTTACCAATGTCGTTTATGTAAAGTGTAAATAGCAAAGGTCCGAGATGGGACCCTTGGGGTACACCTGACGGGATTGGAAGATAGTCGGACAAAAATCCTTTAATAGAAACAGCCTGTGAGCGATTTGATATGTAAGACTTGATCCATCGGAACAAGTCACCATGTATTCCGGCATCCCAGAGCTTCTCCAACAAGACTCTATGACTAACCTTATCGAAAGCCTTGGAGAAGTCAGTGTACACGACATCGATTTGGCATTTGTTATTTAGTGCAGTTAACAAGTAATCAGTGAAGGTAACTAAATTGGACTCGACACAACGGCCTTTAAAGAATCCGTGCTGATTTGGGGACATGAAATTTCTTACGGTGAAGGAAAGCTCGTCAGCAACTATTTTTTCTAAAATTTTGCCAAATATGCATAATTTCGAGATTGGACGGTACTGTGATACATCATCCTTTTTATTATTTTTGGGTATGGGAGTTATTAAAGCTTGTTTCCAGCGATCAGGAAAAGACCCCGATAATAATGATTGAGTGAAAATGTATGTAATTGGAGTAGTAAGTTCCTTCGCGCATTTACTAATTAAAAGAGGATGAATACCGTCCGCGCCAGCTCCTTTATTCACATTAATTGACTTGAGTTGCTTAAACACTATATCAGAATTAATTTTTATTGAGTTTATGTTCAGGGGAGAATTAGGATTTGTATTACTAAATATTGTATCAGAATCAGACTGATTAACATTCACAAAAACAGAGTTGAAATATTTATTGAATAAATTACATATTTGTCGACTATCGGTAATGATCTGGTTTTCATAAACGAACTTGTGCGGATAATCTGAGGAGTCACGTTTAGACTTAACATAAGTCCAGAAGTAATTAGGGTTGGACCTAATTTTGTTTTCTACTGTGCGAATATAGGTCTCATAACATATTTTTTCCAGATCCTTAGTGCGGCTTCTAAGAGAGGAGAAGGAATCGTAATCAGACTGTTGGCTGTACTGTTTCCATTTTTTATGATATTTTCGTTTTTCAGTCATTAGTTTAATTAGTGGTCGAGAAAACCAGGGCGGATAACGATTGGAGGAGCAAAGTTTTCTAGAAGGGACATAAAGAACAATAAGTTTGTTAATTATATTATAAAAGAATTCAACTTGTGCCTCAAGACCGTTATGTTTCGAAAATTCCTCGCACCAATCGATGTCCGCTAACTCATTTTGAATTGCCTCAAAATTAGCCAAATGAAATATTTTTTTGACAGCATTTATATTAGGGGTTAGAGGTTTCTCATAAGATAAGATTAAATTCAAGTTTAGGGCGGGGTGGTGACCATCCTCCGACGTGATCGGACGAGAGCATGAAGTGACGTCACATACTTTATTGCTAAAAATTAAGTCAAGAATTCGATCGTTAATGTTTTTCACAAAATTAAATTGGTGGAGTTGTGTAAGGTTCATGAAGTCGGCCGCCAACGTTGCCGGATAATCGCCGTCAGTCATAATACCCATACCTATGGTGTCTGAATCTCGAAGCCAGCGAGCGTTTGTGATGTTAAAATCACCTAAGATTAGAAATGTATCATCTGGATGTTTGTCACAGTCGTCGGATATTCTATTAAATAAACTGGATAAAAGGTTAACATGGTTATGTCCATGAGGGATGTAAGTACAAATAATATGAAGATAAGTACCGCGAGATGAGTGTAAAGGCCGAGGCGCAGCGGCGCGCGCGTCGGCTGGGCCGGTAGGTATGCTCACCCACAACTCGTCGGCCGGCGGCGGCGCCGCTAGTTCTGGCCAAAGAGAATATAATCACTACGTTTTTTTTGAACGGAACTCCAGATATCTCGAGGTTGTTGATCCGATCATGTTGTTCCTTCTGCGATAGTTGGCAGCGAAGATCAGAAATAGTGGAGGCCATCTCTTGTACCTGCTTACTCAGATCCTCATGTTCAACACGTAATGATTCCATGTTAAGTAGACGCTGGTCAAAAGAAGCCAACTTAGCATTGACGTCACGCACATCGTTCTTCACCTTCGATATTTCGTTCTTGAGGTCGCGCCGGGTATCTCGCAACTCTTGTAGTATTGTGGCTAAAGATATCTCTTGGCCCGGACAGGACGAGGAGGTGGCACAATTAGGGCACCGCCATGAATTTCTCTTTTCAGAGTCCCATTTTCTGTGCACGCCCTCCCGAACCCCAACGCATCCAAAATGGTGTAATCCTTTGCACGTTGGACACTTCACTCCATCGATTATTGCTTCCTGACACGTAGCACAATTCTCACTCATTTTGTTTACCGACAGGAAGAGTAGGTACGGTGATAAATTATCAGTTAATTAGTTAGGTTAGGTTATATGGCAAAGCGCGTGCGTTCGCTCGCTACCGCTCCCGCGCAAAGAATGTGTATATTCAATTACATTATTTTGTAACGTTGTTACTCTGTGACTAGTCACACTGTTACTTTTTAATGACGGATCACCGTGATTTTTTCATCATGAAGTAATTTATCACCCACCTACTGCAACAAGAAAACCAACCGAGTCGTATCGCAGGAAAATAGCGTCAAATTCTGTAAAAAAAAGTTTGCTGGTAACGAAATTCATATTATTATAGCGAAGTAATAGGGTGTTTGACAGCTTATTTGATAGTCATATGACAACCAAGGCAAGCCTTTTACTAGTCCTTCTAGTAGGTTTGTTTCCATTAAGGCCACATTCCGATAAGGTATCGCCAGGATTTCGCCCGCTTCCGAAGAAGAGGCCTTGTAGCGTTTCTCCTCACCTTGCGGCCCGGTTTCCGAAGCGCTAGTAGATTCATTTGCTAGGTACTACCATATTCCTAAGGTTAAGTATCTTTGTCAAACTAGTATTATGCTCTTCGTAATTTAGGTCATTTTGACAATTCGTCTTTGCACTCCGAATAGTGAAACAAAAGATGATGAAGGGGGCTTTCCCAGGCAGGGTCGAGAACCACTGGCCTATGGTTAGTACCGGAAAGGGATAGCAATCCCTCGGGCGGATAGAGGAGCCAAGCCCCAGGCCAAAAAAAATCCCTACAAACCTACTAAGTGAACCTAATGTCGTAGGGTGTTTTTTTTTAAATTACAATTGTTCTCCAACATAATCGGAAACTGTTTTTGCTTTACTCATGTCGTAGCTTAGGCGTATTCCCTTAGACTATGCATACATTTTCAGGCTAGGGGTAACCCCATAGGCTAGGTTACAAGACCTACCTTTGCTATCCCTTTCGGGTACTAACCAGAGGCCAGTGGTTCTCGACTCTGCCTGGACATTGATAAGGTCCCTCCAATGATCGCTTAGCCTTATTATGTAGTAGACCTCAGGACAAATGCAGGACTATTGGCCTATTGGGGTTTAGGTTAGGGCTAGGCTAAATATGTGACCCGTTGCGACATGCAGCGCGAAATATGTAGTTATTAGGTTACATTTCTAAATTGATCAGAATATGGTTATTAAGCTTTTCCTGGTCCTATGATAATATGTTATTAATTATTACTTCAACATATTTGCGAATATCATAGGTGGAAGTGAGTGCGTGTGTGTACGTGTAAGGTGTGTGGATTGATTTGTATGAGTGAATGAATGCGTTTGTGGATTTGTATACATATACATGTCTTAAGAGTAGATGGGTTAACAGTTTCGACCAGTTACTTACTCTTATTAATTCCTCATTATCTTCGTAATTCAGCGTACTGAGCCATTTCTATAATATTATTCTTAGTTCTCTGATTGATTTAGAAATGATGATTCATATTATTCGGGCGTGGGACATACTATCAAGTATTCCTTATACTTATACTACAAAACCAATGCAAGCAGAACTATGTATCTTTTATTACCACAATAAAGGTTATTATTATTAATTTACAGCCAAGAAAACCGAGACATGTGCCTATCTCGCTCTTGTTACAATGATAATAAGGGATAAAATGGTACGTATTTACGTTTCCTTGAGTGTAGCTACATGTATGATATAAATCAATTACCTATTCCGAATTATTAATTAAACAACGGTTCTAACCAATCCATTTCAACAAAAACAAGTTAACAAGAGATTTGCGAACGGTGTTATCAAATTCAGACTCAAGTGTATATCCGTGTATTATAAATTGTTGGTACGAGTACGATGACGCTGTTATGACGTCGTAAAACGAATTGTAAATCTGTGAAGATCTGCAGACTCAAGCCGGCAAGTATGCGTCGTTATACGGCAGTGGTGCCTAACATTTTTCATCTTGTTACCCCTACATATAACTTACGTGACAAGATGTTAAGGCGGTTTTTTGTATTTGAGTGGTAAATAACATAACATAAGTGTCGAAGAACGTTTTAATACAAGGTAAAAAAAGTATGTATAGGACTAGTTAAACTAATTTGGATTAAACATGGAGGAGTTTTAATAACACAAGTAGGCAGCTCCTATTTTTTTAATTCTTTTGCATACTACTTGAGTTTACGAGTAACGCATAACCCGAAAAAGTTAGTATCTAATTTTTTTTTAACAGATACTAGTCCAGGTATGCTAGGAAACCCATGTGCGATTTATCAATCTATATGTTACCTACTATATAATATTTGCGATTATCAAATAACAGATAAGGGTATACGTATATTATCTATGCCGGATCTTGCTATATCAGTAATATTTTTACAAAAGTTAGACTGGAACGCACAATATCGTAGTGAGACGTTATACTTATAATCCGTGGCACCAAACAGTGTTTTAATTTTCCATTAAAGTTTAGTTAGGATTACTTCAATGGACCATATGTTTTATAAGATATAGGTGCAATACAATACAAATACCTACTCTTTATTGCACACCTCACACAATAAAGCAGCACATGCAAAAGGGAAACAAAGATACAGGGAGGCAAAGGCAGAACCACGGTCAGTTTAACGCTAAAGAGCGTTCTCACCCAAACAAGCTTTGGGTAGTGGAGAAATGAATTATTAAACTGAATAGTAGTGGTGCGTAAACTATTGCAACAAGAAGATAAAGATTACAAAACGATTCTAACTATATTTATTCAGAATAAAAATAATTAAAATATAGAATAAAAACAAAACAAGATCTTACTAACTACCTAAACCTAACTTAAACTAAAGGCCTAAACTGAATGGGCATGGGTCGCCCAAGTCGCTGCCACTGGGCAGAGTTCCCATAAGGCTGGCCGCGTTGCCTCGCTGAATGGCAATGCCAATTCGCTGCGCGAGGAACGAGCCAGCCCTACGGTCACCTGAGGACCGGATAAGCAAATAACTTAATCTTTTAAAAAGTTTAATTGCATCCGGTCCCCACGGACCCAGAGTCTCCACAGCAAACGCCACAAATATGTAACTATCGCCAAGAGTTGCATATTTGCGGCGCTTTGCTGATTCAGCCACGGCGGCCGCTCCACCGGCCCTCAACGACGTCGTACCCAAGTGGGACGGCGCTAGGGTGTCCACGCATGTGGCATCCCAGACTAACGGCCGTCCCTGTTGCCAGGGCACGAGAGTCAACCCGTCGGGTCTCTTGCCGTCGTCACGTGTAAGGCCGTTTGGCTCTAAAGTGGCCGGTACACTGACGCTGACCAGAGCCCGACGGATGACGTCGTTGAGGCAGGAGTGGCGGGACATGCGGCCAGCGCTTTTTGGGCAGGCAAGGCCGTGGTGACCTGTCCTGTCTACTGTTGAGCCACAGTGGCAACGATGAGGTTCCACAATATTGGCCCCGAGTCGTAAACCAACAGCCAGCCGGAAACTGTTGGGGTCTAATAAGTTCCCATAATGGGCAGATGGGTAGGCGTGGAGCCAGTGACCTGATTCCCTTTCTGATATTGCCAGCATACGTGCCCTTTCTGCAACCGACGAGGAGGTTTCGATGAGGTGCTCGTGCACCCGCCGACAGATAGGCAGGTCCCAGAGTTTTTGAAGATCAGGGCGGACAGGTAGTTCTTTGCCTGGGCATGCCAACTTCCAAGCGTCCCTGGCCTCAGACAAGTACGCTATCTCACAATCACGAAGTGATGGGTTTAGGATTTTTCCTGTGAGAGGTAGCGTACTATGTATCGAGGACAGGAACGCGGGAAGGGCGACGCTCGCAATTTGCCTTATGCCAATACCACCGAATTTAACTGGGAGGGTTGCCAGGAGAAACATTCTGCTATCAATTTTGATATTAGTAATTTTTTCTAAAAACGATTCTTAAATATAAATAATCTAATCTAGTGTACATTTTATAGTGTTAGTAACAAGTAAAATATTGTGTTTTTTTCATCGCTGGTCTTTAAGGCGTGCCACGTATCCAGCCCACTTCAATATAAATACACATATGTACTTAAATAATATATTAATAGACATACATCAAATATTGTGGGAAATGTCCACTATGACGAGAATGAGAGACGGATGTTAGTATTTACATTATATTTACACTTTGAACATATTATTATTTTACAATACACAAATCACAAGAGGAGCCATGTATGTGCTTGGCATCACATCAGAAGAAGAACAAAAACAGTACGCATGCGCGATACCATAACATCATAGAGTATTAACATATTTACAAAAAAGGTTGTCGCCAAATCAGCCCCCCCGGAGACCTTTAGGGTCGATAAAAGTCCGGAAAGTGTACGCGGCGACCAGAACGCGTTGTCCTATTTGGAGGCGCAAAAATATCGTTAGGTATCTCTCTCGGAACAACACCAGTCGATGTTTCACGAGAAGGAGCATAAGATGTAACAGAGGTAAAGTCCTCCATTAAAACATAGGCAGGTTTCAGCCTATCTACCGATACAGTAACTAGTTTACCAGCTATTTCTAGTTTAAAATATTTAACATGTCTTTCAACTACTTTATAAGGGCCAGCGTATGGTGGCTGTAAAGATGTCCTAACCAAATCTTGCCTTACAAATACATGAGAGGTGGTTTGTAAGTCTTTGAAGATAAAAACTTTTTCAGAACCATGCCGCGGCACAATTGAAGGCTGTAACTTCCTAATGTGCGAACGCAACCTACATAAATAATCCGCGTAATCAACCACACAGTTGGTTGGTTGTTCAAAAAAGTCACCAGGGAGTCGTATGGGCTCCCCATACACAAGTTCTGCGGTAGACGCGGACAAATCAACTTTCCACGCACTACGTATACCCAACAGCACAATCGGCAGCGACTCAGTCCAGCTTTCATTAACGTGGCACATAATTGCAGCTTTAAGCTGTCTATGAAATCGCTCTACTAACCCATTTGCCGCCGGGTGATAGGCCGTAGTTTGTAAATGCTGGAAGCCGGTTAATATTGACAGTTGTTTAAATAAATGTGATTCAAATTGCTTCCCTCTATCAGTCGTTATCTTAAGAGGGCAACCAAACCTCGAAATCCATGAAGATAATAACGCCTTTGCTACGCTTTCTGCCGTAATATCAACTAAGGGAACAACCTCGGGCCAACGCGTGAACCTATCAACCACAGTGAGGCAGTACCTGTAGCCATCAGAAATAGGCAGAGGGCCAATTAAATCAACATGAATATGTGCAAATCGAGCAGAAGGAACGGTAAATTGCTGTACGGGTGCATGGACATGGCGGGAAACTTTGCTTTTCTGACAAGATAAACACGCGCGCGCCCAAATACGGCAATCTTTTCGGACACCGGGCCAAACATAACGCTCAGTTACCAACTTAATAGTATTCCTAGCGCTAGGGTGACTTAGTCCATGCAAAATGTTAAAAACTTGCCTACGAAACTCAGTTGTAATGAAAGGTCTAGCGACGGAACCGGAAACATCACAAAATAATTTTGATTCTGCTATCTGAACGATTTGTAGCTTTAATGATGAACCTTTACGTAATAATGTTTGCAATTCCTCATCATTCGACTGAGAAACTGCTAAAGCATTAAAGTTTAATCCACCTGAAACAGCATCTACTCTTGACATCGCGTCCGCTACAATATTATCATCACCGGAAATGAATCTTATATCGGTAGTAAATTGAGATATAAAATCAAGATACCTAAACTGTCGCGGTGAACATGAGTCATGAGATTTCCTAAAAGCAGATACTATTGGTTTGTGATCAGTAAGAACAAAGAAAGGTTTTCCTTCAATCATAAACCGAAAATATTTTATCGATTCGTATATCGCCAATAATTCTCGATCATACGCACTGTACTTCACCTGAGCTGCCGTTAACTTTTTGGAGAAAAACCCTAGCGGCTGCCAGTGACCTGCAACTTGTTGCTGCAGCACCGAACTGATGACGTTTTGTTGAAAACCGAACATCAGTCAACCGGTCATTCTGAAATATTTTTGAGAGATTTTATACACAATATAACGTTTTTATTATATTTTCAAGGTTTCCACTGTTTGAAACAATATCATGGATGGTGGCGGGGGCGGTGGCATTCTGGGCGGAGATGACCGCCATTCGGGGAATAAAAGCCGTTTTAAGATGGTGTCTCGCTCACTCGCTGAAGAAGACGCGTTTGACGTCACACCGTTGAGAACAGGGACTCGGAGCGGATCTTGGGGCTCTCTGCTCAGAGGTTGTGCAGGAGGTGCCAAATCTCCGACATGACTTATCCCGACGTGGGTGAGGCGTCTTTCGCGCTGTTTCCGAACCCCAAAGTAGCCAGCTGGTCAAGATGTTACAGGTAAAAGGTTAAACAGCGTGCGCGACGCAAGCAGAAGGGCTACTACGAACTTCGAAATCTGAACTTCGTATCGTGCCGTCCCTTTCACTCTCGTGTTATACACTATATGGGTGAAAAGGACAGCATGATCCGAAGTTCGGAGTAGGCCCTCTGGACCGACTGCGACCGCTGCGTGACGCAAATGATGATAGTAATCACACATATAATAATAATGTACTTAATATAATTGGGTTGATACTTATTCATAGCGGGAACCCGAAGGGAGCGGTGAAACAAGTGGGCATCAAGATAATTCATCATTTCTTTACAGTACCTATTCAAATTTCATTAACGACGGCTCTCGTGTGAAGCATATTGTTTGTACCAGGGCTAGCTATTCGAAAAAGTTAGCCAAACAATCAGATGAGGCGATGTGGGTGTATTTCACAGAAATATTAGAACAAAAACACCGATGCCCTCAATGGGTAAATCCTTCGTTACTACTCTCTCAGAGCAGAGAGTCATCAGTTACGAGATTTACCACACGATAAGAGACTGCGGCATGTGTGAATTGAAACAATAATAATAATTAGCGAGACCCACAAGATTATAGTTAAAAACCGATACAGGTATCGGAAATTCTCTTTATAAACAACCTCTTGAGCAATGTGCACACGGTATGAGCTCGCTGCTCATGTGCTCGCCGTTGCAGCATCGTGTGTTTTAAATAATATTCACACATGAATGAACTGGAATTGCTTTTAGTACTACATGTCGTTTGGTACATATTGATTATAGACCGTGCATTTTTTTAATTATTTAAAAAGCAACTCACAAAAAAACCATATTGAGTGAGCACAAATACCTACTGGAAAACTGGAGCACAAGAAGCCAAAACGTTTAGTCGCTTGACCCTAAAGTCTACTTCATAATATATCTCCTATCCAATATCAGCTCTGCACGAAAAATCCGATTATCGTACCTGAACTAAAGAGAATCTCAACTCTGTATTGTGATAAAGCATTTATGTTCATAACACTAAAGTCAAATTCAGATTAACGTACGTTAATAACCTACATTCCGTCCTAGGATCTTTTCGGTCTAATCCCTATGTATCTAACAGAATTGAATACCTAGATTAGATTCTGATGTAAAAAATCGAGGTGGTTGAAAAGACATCATCAGAGAAGCCAAAGATTATTAGAGAAGTATAGATTGCTATATTTTTGGAAGTTTTATATGATGCATAATTATAGATCAAAGCCGCTAGGCCGAGCAGTCATTAGGTTCACGTGCGAAATGTACCTAATGGTTAGGAGAAGATTTGTCTGCACTTCTGGCATATACCTTCGTACTATTTTAATAAGGTGCATTTCCTTTATACTGAATGAATGTCTCGTACTTTTTTTAGGATCAATACTGTTTTTAATAATTAAACAAGATATAAAAATCATAATCATGAGTTTTAATGCCGGCCACAGAGTACACAACGAAATCAAGTGACAACTACGTTCGGAAACATCTCCCTTTCATCAAAGAAAACACTACGTAGTCTCGGAGGTGCTCCGGTTGCTTCTTAGCGCGTTCGCAGCGGCGCATGCTCTCTTCAGGCTCTGCTGAAGGTGGATGCTGCTCTCTGGGCTCGTCAGGACGCTCAGGAGTCGCGGGTGCCCTAGATTTCGCTGAAGGTTCCACTAATTCGAACCCTGAAAACTGTGATGGGTGATCTGGAGCTGGTAGTTGGTTTAAGTGGCTAGCTTCTATGTATTCTCCAGCAAAGGGCTTGATATGTATTCTAGTTCTTCTATATGCTTTATCCTTGACCTGGATAATGTATGATCTTTTATTTATTTTCTTGGTGACTGTGCCAAAACTCCACTTCTTATTTAACTCGGGCTGCAACTGAGTCAATACTTTTTGCCCCACCTGTAATCCCGTATCCCGTTCTCTTGTCATTCTATAGAATTCACCAACACAGTTCCTTGATCACCTCACCATCCTTTATGCCGACTACAATCCCATCTCTTAAAATGTCTTCCTCCAAATCTCCATCGCTACACGGTTTTATTAATTTCTTTAGAGTCAATAAATAATCGTCGAAACTTTCTTCGGCTCGGTTTCTCATGTTGAACAAGTATCTTGAGTATATTATATTCATTTTCTGAAAGATGGCTTCTTCCATTTTTCTAAAAATCGCTTTTTGGCTCTTTTTTCGTTCTCGGTTAGCCCGAAATCCATATACTGTTTCATTGCAGTATTTCCAATGGCGCTGAGGAGAAGACCGGCTTTAGTTTCGCTCTTCTCTAGACCCCAGATATGCATACCGGTTGCAACACTATAATCGTCCAATGTTATCTACTTCCAATGGTTGCGGCCAGGGTACGGACACGCGGCTTTTAACCTCTGCATATGTCATCACATTTTTCATTTGTTCTTACAGTATGAGCATGTTTTTGCATCACACTGACTAGTTCTGACTGCTGCTGCAGGAGTTTCTTGTCTTCTTCCACTTCCATTGTTTATTCACCACGCTGACACCATGTTTTGAATATTTAAACAAGATATAGGAATCATAATCGTAAGCTTTAATGCCGGCCACAGAGTACAATCTACACAGAGTACACAACGAAAGCAAGTGCAACTACGTTCGAAAACAAATACGACCAATTTTCGAAATATTCAAAGAAAATTGAGTATCTAATCATTTGACAATCTCAGAATTAGTTCAATATGTGTACATTTGTATGGATGGAATCGTGGCCGCTGCGAGTCTCAGTCCCGAAACGAGTCACGTGCGGGAGCGCTCAGTACATGTACTTCTAATAGTTCGCTTCGAGATGGCCGTCGCAAAATGACGTCACCGCTACAATTAATTAGTACGACCATAGAGTGAGTAGGGAAACTTAAAATGTAGATATGCGCGTCGGTATGTGAAAATGGGCGCGTACCGCGCTGATACCGTTATAGGTCGCGAAGTTTAAATAACGGCTGAGTGTCCGGGTTGCACGCGTGGAACGAAGTGTAGGAGAAGTTAGTATTTACGATACTAGGTATTTTAACTCCAGGGGTGCATGTGCGCGTTACCAACCCTTTAAAAATATACACTCCTTTCTTGAAGAGCCCCATAATGTATTTCAAGTTTGTACATACCCAAACAAATTAAACATATTTATAGATTAAAATAAATCAATAATTTTGCAACTACGCTAAATTTAATCAACATTTGATGATTAGCGTAATTGCAAAACTATTGATTTAATGTTAATAGAATATGAATTAAATATTATAAAGATACACGTATATATTTGGTAGACCGGACTTGAATTCGAAATATGTATTGAACCTAATTACTCATTCGCGCACTAGTCTCTGTCGCGACTGCTAGTTGCGCTACTGTAATTATTACACAGTGGTCGTTACACCGGCACGTATTGTATAGGGAGGAGCGCTCGGGCAAATGTGCTGTCTCTGTCGCACACTGTATTGGCAGGGGCGGAGTGCGGAGTAGAAATTAGCACTGCGGGGTAGAAATTAGCACTGCGCGCTCGAAGAACCGCGCCTTAAGGAAAGTTTTATGTATTGTGAGTTACGACTGAGAATTGGTTTCTTGATCACCACGCACAATGCTCGGCAAGCGGTACGACGCCGCGTGCTGACGTCAGTATATGTATAGCCAAAGTAGAACCAATAAGTTAATAAGTGTTTCTTATGTTTAACAGGTTTAGTCCAGGTTTTAGATAGGCAATCCCTGTGCGAGTTTTTCAATCTACATATTATCTAACTAACTAAGGTAATGTATGTCATTATCAAATAATAGATCTGATTATATATTGCTCATACCGGATCTTAAGTCATAGGAAGTGGCATTTGGCATATGGTGCGAGTAAGTTATTCGGCTCTTAGTGACTACGACTTAATTGCCTTTAATGTATCACTCAGGAGCGAGACTCTGTCATTAAGTAATAAAAATATGTATAGATAGGTCTGTTACTGGAGCCAGTAAAATTTTACGTACCTTATTTAATTTCTATCTAATTTTATAAAAGAGAGAGATTTTATGTAGGTGTAACATGAAGTAAATTTTATATAGTAAAAAATCCCAAGGCACAAAAATCTTGTACCGAGTTAAGTCCATTAATTTACGTGAATCCAGAGAAGCTGGTTCTCACTTGACTACGGACTAAAACTTCCCACGCTCCGTGCTGAGTGTGTCCAAATGTAATTACTATGCAGGTGTAGTGTCATTTGTGGTGTTTACGAATGATTGTTAATTAGTTGTGTTGGGCACGCCGTGCTTTCGTTTTACGCTTTGGATCCAACAGAGTTGATTTAAAATTAAAAAGATTTAAGGGATACTTATTGCAAATATTTCAAATGTAGATTTATGATAAGAATTGAATAATAAGAATTTGTGCAGTAGTTCTACGGTCTCTGAAAGCCAGATACCGTTTAAAGACTTAAATCTAAGTAAGATATAAAATTTAAAATGATTGAAATAGTTGATTTGTTTAGTCGTTCAACGGTACCTTGAATTCAAGTGCCGTTGAACGACTTTAAGCTGCGTACAATGTGTTTGATGAAGGAGTGAAAACATTGCGATGAGGTGTTCCTTGACAGTACGCTTGTTAGGTTGAACAGATCTAGTCCGAGACCCTCCGCACACTACTGCAAGGTCCGTCCTTTTGGCAGAGAATCGTGGACATTCATGGATTAGGTGATTTATAGTTTGTGGAATGTTTGCTGAAATATCGCACGGGCATGACCTATCTTGTGTAATTCCAAATAGTTTCAGGTATGTTTTGTGGAAACCGTGGTTACTAAGAAATTGTGTTGATTTGAACGTGGGTGGATGGTAGCTAAGTACTCGGATAGATCTTTGTAATTAGGGAAGATCGTTTTTGTGTATACACAGCTGCCCGGAGCCTCACAGAGCATTGCTCTTTTAATTTTTAGATGTTGTTTCCCGATATATTTTATATACGACACAGGAATCTGAATATAGTCGGGAGTTTTGTGTAAATTTGTCGGCTGTTTTAGCTGCCTGGTCGGCAAGCTCATTTCCCTCTATTCCGTTGTCTGAACGGTTGACTTAAAGACGACGACGACTTGTGACGGTTGGAAAAGTTTTTTTAGAAACCTCTATAGTTAAAAGCCTACCCATAAATACCCCACACGACTATATGCGTTAATTTTTTTTTTATTATCCCTCCACATACATGTATGGAGTGCCCCTCTAAATTACATTTTTTTTTTGTAACTTCACATCACTTTTATGAAGCGGTTCATAAAATACACCTTCATACCAAATTTTATAACTGTAGTGCTTATATTTAGTCTTTGAGTAAATCGGCCGTGACATACAAACGGATGGGCAGACATGACGAAACTATAAGGGTTTCGTTTTCGCCATTGTGACTACGGACTTCACTACTGAAAATATCTATCGAGCCGCCATTTTTACTCTGACCTCTTTTCAGAAATAGAAACTGATAGGTTGTGCAAAGTTCCCAAACCTAGAATAAAGCCATCGCGGCGGTGGTTAGGTGTTCTACACTACAGTAACTTGCTTCGATTTTGTTTTAAGCACCGCTAAGGTAAGGCCCTGCTTGTCTACGGACGGAAAACAAATGATAATCAGGCAATTTCACTTCATTTCATTCAGCCACTTTTGTACTTGGCGGTCCATACCGCCTCAACTGAATAGTCTGGGCGGTATCAGAAAGCTGTTAGTGTCAGTTTCGATTTTTTAAGCATCTACATTTAAATGAGTGCGTCCTGATTGGCTCGGGATGTGAAGAAGCGCGCCGGTAGGAATACAATGGGGGCTATCGTTTTTGTGTTCACCAGTTGGCGCCACTGTAGAGTAAGGTCCAGCTGTCAAAAATTGTTATTGGCTATTATGGGCATATGAACGAAGTTTACATTTAAATCATATTTAATACCTCAATACCGAACCGTAAAAATATCGAACATCCCGCATTGTAGCGCAGTCTCGTTTTGTTCGGAGTAAAAGAAGGAAATAAGTTTCCGAAAGACAAAACTGTCTGAAAGCACTGACAGTCATTGACCCGTAACTCATATTTGTCATGTCAATGGTGACTATTTTGCAATACCTGAGCTTGGGTATTGCAAAATAGTCACCATATTGTTCCAATTAGATATTAACCCGCGTAGCGCAACCACAAAAAGTGACATTTGACATTTCGGAGACCTCACGCTACACAAGCGCCTCTAGCGGCGAATTCATACGCGATAGCCCTCATTCTACACTGCATGCTTTCCACCCCGTTTCGCACGTACGACTATACTACTGCGCTAATGTGTCACTTACTTATATTGTAATGACAAGTAAAGAAATCTGGGCGACATCAATAAGCTCCTTGGAAATAACGGCGCATACTGGTTCGGAAGTGGCCTTATAATGTCTTACTAAAATCTAATTACAGCAGTGTGTGACGTAGCATCTACGGTTGCATTAAAATCACCTCGGGTTTTAATGCGACCTAATTTCCTAGACTTAAAACCCTAATGTCATAAGAATATCACGACTTTCACGTCTGTTTCAAGATCAATATGATAAAGATTATAGAGATATCCTATTAGGGATATCCTTTTCTGTAAATTAAAACAAATGGAATCGCAGCCGAGATGTTACTTGTAATAGAATAACGGTTTCATGTTCATCATTTGCTACTACTAGGGGTCCATAGGAACTCTTATTTACAAATTCTAAACTACAAACTTCAGAAGTTGAAAGCGTTAGTTTTCTCACATATGGGAGCAGCAGCTGGGAGCGTGTATGGGCTTAAAAGCATTTAAAAATATTATTTGACAATTTGTACCTATAGCTTTGGGTCAACAAGTTGCTTAATACTGTGAAAATTTGAAGACTATAGCTCCGACCGTTTAGTTTTTTTTTAGGCTGCCATACAGCTAAAGGAGCGTGCGAAAAAAAGAATTGACCTACCCTATCGAGTGGAGTATCGTTGTTTAGAGCTCGTCGAGTAGTCAAATACCGTATTTTCGGTTTTCAAAAATACTGGAAAACAAAGTAATGAACATCTACAAGTGGGAAGTTAATTATAAATTTATAATTAACTTTCCCCTTGATATCTCATTAAATATTGATCCTAGGCACAAAGTGTATGTTACAAGTTATTCACGAAAAACGAAACAAGGGACTTTCGCACTTCTACCTACCCGTTAGCTTTACTCCCATCCATCAGGACTTTGTGTAGGACGGTATGTTGTTTAAGAAATCAATACCTACAACTATGTCAAAATTCGCTTTTACACGAATTATCTCCCCTATTTGGCAGGTTCTGGTATTGGTTAGGTGAGCTATAAGGTAAAAGCTTATGAGCCAACGATCAGCGACAGCTACTCGCTGATAATGAGATGGGACTGAAATTGAAACTTGAGCAATAGTGGCCAAGGTAACAAGTTCTTGGGTGATCTTCAATGCCCTTGGACTGCGTTTGTGCCTTTATGTGATGTTCTGTTGGAAGTGTTGTACATTCCACAGTGGGTGTTATATTATACCTAATTACTTTATTTAGGATCACGATGGCATTTAATTATGACTGCTATGTGCACATATTTAGGATGTGTAAAAAAATGTTTTTAATTAAAAATATTAAACATGAGATAATGCATCCATGCACAACGCAACTTATCAATATAAGTACGAACGAATTTATTAATTTAAATTTTATTACACAAAACAAATGAGCAGGTACAAATGGCAGACTTAATGCCTCAAGGCCACAGTCACCAGGCATTTATTTAAATCAAATTAAATATCAATTCTGGATATTAACTTTGCCACTCGAGTTCAAAGGTTTGGGACCGAAGTAACTAATTCATTAAGTTAGAAGCTGTTCGTAACAGATATTGATTCTGTAAGTGGGGTAGCAACTATATAGCTTAAGCAGGTATATTATACATGTTCGATCCGTAGGGACCGGCAGGAATGACTTTCTTTACTACATCTTTCTTTCTTTCTTCAACATCTACACTACATGTACCTACATGTGCCATACAAAAAAGTCTTAGAAGTCTTCGAATTTACCTAAATTCGAAGACTTCTAGGAAGTTTGTGAGCTATCATCGCTGATCGGCGATTTTGTTTATGCATTTTCCATGGGTGCATTTTTCACGACAAATCGTATCGAATCACCATAACAATTGAACCTACACTAACACTTCCATTTCCACCAAGTCGGTATAACTGAATTACATTATCGCATGTGGATTTATACAGGATCCTTTAAAATTGGTTGTAATACGACTATATGACTTTTCAATTTAATTTTACACTCGAAATCAGCACAATCAGTCAAGTATCCCCAACGAAAGAATTGATCGAAAGATAGCTTTATTAAATCGGGCAAGAGTAATTCAGCAGCTGTGGTTGGCACAAATTAAATCCGGTCGTCGGCCGGTTTCATCGCAACGTTCTTAATCAAATGGAATTTATTTAACTTGGGAAGTAGCACGATATTGGCAGTATGTCAAAAAACCTCGCCCTCACCTTTGCGCTATTCTGACAAAGGCGGGAAAATTTGATCAAATATTTACTTAGGTCCGCTATACGAAAGGTCGCCTAAACGTGTGCTCCCGGCGCGGGACGGACGGGTCGGAATAGGCAGCAAAACAAAGTCTCATTAACAAATATTCTAATGAAGCGATGAGCTCGTAAATTATGTATGGGCGCCAAAACTGCGTGTTGTGAACACTAGGTACTCATGTGACTATGGCGGGAGTGGTCTATGATAGCCTTAAAAATCCGCAGTCGCAAACAATGTAGTTACATGCGAGTCTCGTGCGTGTGTTTTAGGACCTTAAGCCATCGATCACTAGTTACAAGTACATTATCAAATGAAGCTGCTATTAAAAGGAACCAGAAAGAGCAAGCGGGGCGGGAGCCATATATGGCCCTAAATTTCCTACATACGTCGTCGTAGCTAAAGAACAGCTAATAAACACGTCATAAGGTCAAATTGAATAATCGCTAGAACATATTTATAGAACTCACGACTTCGAACGTTTAAGTGCCAGTGACACTCATAAACCACAAGTGTTATAGCTTGCCGGGTTTGCCAGTCTAGGTTCCAACGGATTATTTTACAATTAGAATTCCGTAACTCGTTATATTTAAGAGCAGGAATTCATTTTGAAACAAAAAAGATTATCTCGCACCCACAACTTCCTCCCTTTTTCACAAACAAGACGTCGTGGAGTGCGAGTTCGGACTGGAAATCTCTCTCTCCCGCTATCCGCTTCTCATATCATAAAAGATTTTTACATCTCAAAACCCGTCTCCCAGGAAAATTCTCCTTCTCGTCTCCGACTTGCAGTAATAAAAACACACACAATCATCTAAATTATTTATAGAAAACCACCAAATATCACAATTGATTGTAAATTAGACAAACGAATCAAATCCATAAAAAGATATGGGTCTACACATTCTCATGCTTCAATAAAAAAACATTTGTATGCCAACTACATATACGGTGTGTGTCTACGACCCGGGCTTTTATAAAGACTGATGATAATATGCTTCGTTAACAATTGTTTGCACGTATTAGTAAATCATAATTATGTTAATTAACGCCACAATTAAATTTTCTAAATCCGCAACTTAAATGTAGTAGACGTACTGTGTAATTGTCGTAATTCATGTCGTTTATTCACTTGGTACAAGGCATGTTGTGGTACGGGGGTGAAAAACTGTGATAGCTAGCGTAGAATGTATTGTCGTCCTTGTCAATGCGTTTATGTATGGAGGTTTTAAATTAGTTGACCAGTTTTTTTATTAATTATTGACATAACAATTTCAAAAGTCTTTACGTCGGGTTGTCAAACTACAAAAGTAAATTATGTCAAATTTGATATTCGTTTTTCTGCAAAATGGTTTACGATGCACGGGAATTGTCCGATATGCTTCTAATTTACGGCGAAACACGCGGAAATGCAGCTCACGCCTTAAGACTTTATCGCGAACGCTTCCCAAACAGACAACATCCACACAATGCTCGAGTGATAACAGCGGCTCTACAGCGAGTGCGTGATAATAAGCCGATAGTCCCTGGTCAGCCTGAAGGGGCTATGAACGCAATTCTGCCAGTGCAACTTGAAGAAAGGATTCTCAGGCACTTTAGGCAAGTCCCAACGTCAAGTACTCGTGTTGCGGGCCGAATGTTCCGTAAGGGCAACAAAACTGTGCACAGGATTTTAAAAAGGAATCGCAAACATCCTTTCAAGTTTTTAAAGGTACAAAAATTACTCCCTAGGGATTTGCCAATAAGGCAACATTACTGCGATTGGGTTTTACAAAAATGTGTCGATGAAAATGACTTTCAACAAAAAATAATATGGACCGACGAAAGTACTTTTTCTCGAAACGGAATTACTGGGAAGATAAAGAAAATAATCCCCATGTGTTCCGAGAGACTTCTCATCAGTACCGGTGGACAGTTAACGTGTGGGCAGCTATTCATAACAACAGGATCATCGGGCCTATTTTTATTGATGGGACGACGAGATTTTTGGCCAACGTTGGATCGGACGCTTTGGACACAGGCACTGGCCGCCCAGGAGCCCTGATCTAACCCCTTTGGATTTTTTTTTGTGGGGTGCTGACAAAAATGAAGTGTTTGCTACCGACAGTGAAACTGTAGACATTATGAAAGACAAAATAACAGCAGCTTTTCAGCAACTGCAAGAAAGTATCGACTTTCAAACAATTCATAATTCAATTACAAGACGTTATGAATTGTGTCGTAATCAGGGTGGCCGACACATTGAACACAGAATAAACAGAGTTTAGCTGAATTAAATTTAAATGATAGGTTCGTATTTAAGTTTTATTGAATTTGTAGATAATAAAGTTTTTATCAAACGTGTACAAGTGCTATTTCATTGCCGTAGTTATCTTAAGTGCAGTTAGACTTGTATCGCTAACTCTTGAAATAGGTACTCTTCATAATGATCAAAGTTTCTGTTGACTGATATTTACACCTAGGTATTTGTCAAATTACTGTGCTTTACATTGCTGGCAATTAAAATTTTGTTAGAAAATTAACAAAGTCTGAAATTTAGTTTATAAATTAAATTAATATCATGGTTACATTATAAATATACGTTATATTAACTTCCTTTAAAAAAAGCCAGGGTTGTAGACACACACTGTATACATAAATCCAATATTTGACGAACAAAACGGGTAATTACTCGTTTGGCCATGCAACGGCAGTACGGGACGTCACATTTGAATGTCAATTAGTATGGAGCGTTTTCTGTGCGCGGCAGCTAGGACCATCAGTTTTGCCTTTTGTGTTGCTCTGGTTGTAGTTGGTCCCATACAAACATCGAATGGCATCGTGAATATTAAAAAAACATAAAACACGACTGCACTGGATAAAAGTTAATTAAAAAGATTAAAAAAAATAAAACCGGTCAAGTGCGAGTCTGACTCGCGCACCGAGGGTTCCGTACAAACTTCAAATTATCGCATGCCACCCAATACATGATGTCTGTTCGGTGTTCTAAGGCTAAACCGTTCTTGATCCGGCTGAATCGGTTTAACTTGCCTTCGCAAGTCAGGTACAAGTAACTCGTATATAGTACCTATTCGGCTGACAGTAGTTAGTGTTACTAGCAAGAATTGCATGAAATTTATCCACGCAATCATCTTCAATGTAATTATTTCCAATTACGTACGAAAAACCAGCGGCATCCATTTTAAATTTCCTCCTCGAGTATGAACTCTTAAAAGAGAATTTTCCTAAAACCCCAATGAAAACAGGAGAGAAAAGATCGGAATTTAATATCACAGTAGGTATCAATGAGTAAAACTATTATTAGACTTGAGAAACCTTTTTTTTAGTTTTTCCCTCTAAATTACCCACATCCACAATACAACTTTTCTTTAACAGCTAAGTAAAAACAAAGCTCAAAACTAATATATACCACGACTATTCGATATTTTTTTTCCCCTTTTCTTTCAAGTAATACCACGACAATCAGATTAGACCCAAAGAGAATTTTTCCCTTTTTCCCACACAACAGACCAAACTCGTCTTTAGAACAGAACAAGACAAAGAACAAATTTAACCAAGACCACGAAACCACGACTGATAAAGTACGCGTCTCGACCACATTAATTCAGGAAAAGTCTTAACAACGCGAAGTAGCGATGGTTACAGCGCCATATATTTGAGCGACGTAGTATATATGCCGGTTTTTCAAGGATAATTCTTTATCACGTGAACCGATTTCATTTTTTTTTTATTTGAAAGAAGGTACTTTTAGCATAATTTCATAGCAGTTTACAAAACAAAAATGAAAACTTAAATTACAAACTTAGTATAGAAATGATTTAAGACGATTAAAAAAACAAAAAGCTAGATAGAGATTTAGTTATATTTTTCCTGTAATATTTATGTTGATATCAACAATATATAATAATTTCAATTTTTTTCCTTTGTAAACTTCAGAGATAAGGGGGGATGATATTTTACATTTTCCTTCATAAATCGAAAATGACTCAACGTAAAAAAAAATGTTGCAGAATGTGAAACTCAAGCCCTTTCAAATGACATCCCACTTGACACATTCACTAGACTTTCAAATTTTGAACCACCTATCTGTCATTTTTCACAGAAAATATAAAAAAAATATTTAAAAAAAACATGTTTTATGCATGTAGGTTACCCTTCTTTATAACTGTTCCAAATTTCAAATCGATAGCTTAAGTGGTTCTTGAGATATTTAGCGATGTGACAGACAGACAAAGTGAAACCATAAGGGTTTCAAAATAAAGAACTTAAGGAAATCTTTTTTGCTCGCAGTCGGGGGGCCTAATTCAGTGCAGTCGTGTTTTTTATTTTTTTAATTATTATTTTATTTCGTAGTTTTTGATTGTCAGTTTAAAGTATGTTATTCCGTAAAATCATGTTTTAAATACATGCATCATCATCACTACATAGTATAAAACAAAGTCGCTTGCTCTGTCCCTATATCCCTATGTGTGCTTAAATCTTTAAAACTACGCAACGGATTTTGATGCGGTTTTTTTTAATAGATAGAGTGATTGAAGAGGAAGGTTTATATGTATAATAACATCCATTAAATAGTGCACCCGTGCGAAGCCGGGCGGGACTCTAGTTATAAATATTTTTGAAATCGTCTATTCAAATGCTTCATTTTGATACCCCACCTGATAAGATCGATTTTTTTTCTTCTTCAGAACACACAAATTGGAGTACATAGACCGCCATATTTTTTTTATGAAACTTTAAATTTGTTACTATGTTACTTGGGATGCCGTAATGATTTCAACGATACCTCACAGATCTAAATCGGTTAAGGCATTGAGAAGTTCGGGGTTAACATCTCAAATACATACATACATAAACCCTGAAAACATTACACTCCTTTTTTGGGCAGTCGTGTAAATAAATAGTCATATGGCCTGTTGTTCTCAAATTTTCAATAAGTGTTTCAAGTTTTCATATTTTGTGCATTTCGGAAGATTGCGATCCCCTGTCACAAGTATTACTTTCCATATTTTCTAGGAACTGGGAGCTTTGTGAATGGTTACCTATTGTTTAACGAAAATAAACAGTTCTGATTTTCATAAACCAAATGCCAGTCCCTGATTCATGACCCTCTTGGGCTACAAATGGCTTGAAATCGTCTAAATGATAGGGATTACATGTCTCGCACTATGTAGCACTTAGGTCGTTTTAAATATTAACAAATTGCGTCAATACGGGTCGGATATCTAAGTCAATTTTAACCTTTATTATCACTGCTATAGACATATTTTAACTAAAACAGTTATGTTTGAATCTCGAATAAACTGTCATTTATAATAAAAAATTAACTCTTTTCATCACAAAAAAAAACCAATTGCTTGTCAGATGTCAAGTGGTCATTCAATAGATTTCCACCATCCATATTGTCAGACAATAGACATTTCGGTGAGAGTCAGGATGGCGGGTGTGCCTAAACAAATATGTAAATAAAGTGTACCAAAAATTTGTACTGAATTTGTACTATTTTGTACCACTTTAGAAAAAAATTGTACTCTTCCGTATTTAAAGTTATTACAAAGTGAAGGTACACCCGCCATCCTGGACTCGTCGGAGAAACGAACAGGGGTCCATTGCTCAATGGTCCAGTTCTTGTGTCGCTCAGCAATTATCCGTCGAGCTTCACGGTGTATTGGGAGCAGTTTCGCTTCCTTGAGTCTTCTTCTAACAGTCCATGAGCTGGCAGCCACTCCCCGTACCTCCTGAAGACGTTGCTGGACTTCAATTCCTGTCAGGAGGCGATTCCGGAGAGCGGTAGTGACGATGAATCGATCATCCCTCAATGATGTGCACCTCTGGCGGCCGGTCCCTGGTCTTCGAGCAAAGCTCCCAGTCTCTCGGAACCTCCGATAGAGTTTTGAGATGGCAGACTGGCTCAAATTCATCATGGCAGCAACAACGCGTTGGCTATTGCCACTTTCCAGCAAAGCGAGAATTTGGGCGGCTTCAGCTACGGTGATATCCATTTCCTTCAGGAGTTCACTTGGTGATTAGCGAAGATGTGTACTGGTCTACTTCTGATAAGCGACTGGTTTCCCCTCCCCTACACCCTTTTTATACCCTTTAATGGGAGTTCAGTTAGTGCCCTCAGCAACGAGTAAATTTCGACCAATCGGGAAAATTTGAGTAAACTGAAAAATTTTCATCGTTATAAATTAATTTTAAAGCTTAGTTCAGGAAATATATTTTTATCAGTACAATTCTGAGAAAAGACTTAAATTTCAAGATACGACCGAAAAACTGAAAAATGCGAAGTGATTCCGTTTATTTGCTCTCGAGTGTACTTAAATAAAAACTTCATTTGGCTGACGGACAGACACAGAGCGATCACATCCATTGGAAAAAAAAAACGTTACGGAATACTAAAGATGACTTCCGAATTTAATACTAACTTCAAACTTTATACTTTGTAACTAGGTGCAACGTGAAAACCCCAAACTCGGTCCCGTCATAATTATCAAGTCGGTACTAATAGAGTTTAGGTTTATAGGACGCTAAGGGCCATGATCCACAAAATTTTAAAATTGACATTGATTCCATTAATGATTTTGTTTTGTATCCAGAAAATGCAAAGGTAGGAAGCGAAATAAATGTTTGAACGGAAACGGCACAGTCTTAAAATACGACTATATTGTCCAAGCCGAGAACAAAGGTTGGCGAATTAAATGCAAATCGAATCAAGAGATCATTTGGCGTGTTCAATGCATTGTTTTCTATGATAATTTGTGGAAAAGTTCATTTGTTTGACATTGATATCTCAAGGCTACTCTCTGCCTAGGCGCGCGGAGCGCAACCTACTCACTCATTAACCGGTATTTTCTACTTCTTCGAAAGCATACTGACTTCACCAAGAGATTTTTACTTATCACTACACTGCCAATATTACATTAATACAATAGTATTTTGTTGCCTAGAAGCAGGGCGTACCATCAATTACGGCATGCAATATCAGACGGTTTTTCATTTTCGATATTGGCCCTCAATTCCGTAATTCCGGAACTGGTTACGGAATTGGGATTTACTTTTTTCAACTAAATGGGTGTCACAAAAATGTACTAAAAATATGAATGATTATCGTTTTATAGGCAATTTCACTTTTTAACTTTACCACATTACATCAAAAGCATACAAACACAGGCGAGGTGGTGATGTTCTTCAAGAATAGCGACAACACCTTACTGAACAACTACCGAACCATAACGCTTTTGAGCCATGTCTACAAGCTGTTTTCAAGGGTCATTACGAGCCGTCTCGCACGCATCATCATCATCATAATATTTAAGAGCTTGGCTCTTGTCGGTGGAGTAATTGCCAGCTTATTCTACATTCAGCTTTGTCCTTCACTTCTTTGTATGACGTAGCATTTATTTTATGTTTTATTTGCTCCATGTACGTCATTCTAGGTCTTCCCCTTTTCCTTTTTCCCTCTATCTTTCCTTCTATTATTGTTCTGATCCATTCGTCATGGCGTATGAGATGTCCTATCATTTTTCCTCTTCTGTTTTCTATTATTTTCAATAAAGTCTTCTTCTCTTTAACTAAGTTTAGAACTTCTTCGTTAGTTTTCTTCTCTGTCCAGCTGATTCTTTCCATCCGTCTCCAACACCACATTTCAAACGCTTCTAATCTTTCACGGTCCCTTTGCGTCATCGTCCACGTTTCGCAGCCATAAAGCGCTATACTCCAGATGTACACCTTGATTAGTTTCTTCTTAGTACAACTTGATATTCTAGTTGTAAGCAGATGTCTCGCACGCAGGCTAGATGAATTCCAGCCCCCCGAAAAAGCCGGTTTCCGAAGAGACTTTAGTACCATAGCCCACAAACCACATCCATAGGCTCCTTTAAGTTATACAGAAGACTGAAGAGTACCACTTGCACCAAGTGTTTGTGGACTATGAGAACACCTTTGATTCGATCGAAACCTGGGTAATACTACACTCTCTAGCGCGGAGTCGGGCAAGGAGATGTTATTTCTCCTAAGGCTGGGACTGCCCAGCTTCCGTAGCTTCCCGAACACTGGTTCGGGAAGCTATGGCACATCTTTTCATCCAATATTCCGCGTCTCAAGACGAGGGTCTTTGACCAGCGCGTGTTGCCATTGATGACATATGGCACTTAAACGTGGTCGCTCACCATGGGCCTCATAAGAAGGCTCAGAAAGTGACTTTGAAAGTGGGGAAAGTAGGACGTAGGACTGGTCTTTGTGTTTTGGCACTCTTTGGGGAGGCCTATGTCCAGCAGCGGACGTCTTTCGGCTGATATGATGATCTTCACCAAAATGAAATTCTGAAAACTGTAATCAATGTATTGCTTGGTTGAGTGGACAATGCTGCCGGTTGGAGATGAACCTCCTCAAAAGGAAGTCTAGTTCGTTATCGGTTCAACGATCGTCGTATCCAAAATCCGGATAGGAGGAATTATACATGATGGTAAACCAATAACATTTTGAAATCTATTCACAAAATCTTTATGAGTCTAGTGATAGGCGAACAATTTCTCAGTTTTACATTAGGAACTTTAAGAATAAACATGCAAAACCTTCTGGAAATTCATCAACTCCGAATTTCCGATATTCCGAGTGTACCAATTCCGGAATTGCAATATCTGAATAATCGTCCGAGATTCCGGAATTTCGAAATTCCGGAATGCAAGCCCTACCATCAATGCAGTATGCATCAGTACCGCCCCGCATCTGTTCATCCCGCTCCAATCAGGAAACACTCATCTAAATGTGGGCGCGCAGTAATGAATCTGTACCGACTTGGCTGACAGCTTACTTATTGCACCGACCCCGCACCGCCAAAAGCGGAAGTAGCCTAATAGGTTTCCAAAATTAAAGAAGAAAAGATAAAAGCAAAACCAAACATGATCATAGTATAAGCAAGACCACATAGCCAAACTTGTTTATGTTTATCTTTGTATACCCTATTAATTTTTAGGTATACCAAATACCAAGGAAATTATAAAAAAATTTAATTACGAAGTCTTTCATTATTAATACATTTTCCACCTATGCAATGTAATAGTTTCTACATCAAGGTCTTTTTTACGTGGGGAAAACCTGCGATTCAGGGAAGCCTACGGCGAATAGTTCGTTGACACTGCTCTTAACCCATTCAAGGCCCATGACGCCACATACGCGTCATGCCTCTATGTACGATTTTCGCTACAAGGTCGAAAAATGCTGCTACTCGCTACGGCGTAGCACACGTAGCGTTCGTGGGCCTAGAATGATACCATTCGAAGGGTTTACCTTGAATTGCCGATAAACTTTGATCGAATATCACTTCATCTTAATTTTTTTAATTTAAGATTAGTTTGTTAAGAATGTAATTAAATATATTTTTTCACTGAAATAAACAGTTCAAATTTAAATTTTTTATTTTTTTTTATCAACAACCTTTCAGATGTCGGCAGAGTCGGCACGACTAATAGGCATCTCAGGCGACCACAGGGCTGGCTCCTTCGGGACACAAAGACTGAAATAGACCGATCCTTTGTGATCAGGGATGAGTTCTTGAATATTTTCAAAAAATATTATGATCTACGGTCTCATCAGGATACGCAATCTAATAGGCTTTTCCTAAACTACAGAAATGGAAAATGTACCAGGCAAGTGATTGGACGCCATAAGATATTATCCCTTCCGAGACAAATAGCCACATTTTTGAATTTAGAAAACCCAGCTCTATACCGGACATAGCTTCCGCCGTACATCCGCGACATTTCTAGCAGACTCTGGAGCCAGTCTACTAGTCCTCAAGAGGCATGGTAGATGGAAGTCCGACAAACTCGCAGAATGCTACATAGAGGATTCCATTGGAAATAAACAAGAAATTACAAAAAATATCACAATTGTCCTGGAATCCAAAAATACCACAGCCGAGTGTAATGAATTTGTACAACACCAATCATTATCACACCAGCAGCGTCCATCACTTTACACAAATCCACAGCCAGGCAGTTCCCATGACCCTCCAGTTTTCATTGAGCATCACAGTCCTCCAAAATTCGAAATTGCTACTCTGCCAAAATCTTCAAGTACACATTTTCTACAATCTGCCCCTTATCAACCGCCAGTACTTTCGAGCCAATCTCAAGATTTTCACTTGTCTGCACTTGGTGAATCAGATCCTCAGTCACCACTCGCATTGTATGTACCTCGGCAGAAATTCAGCAAACCAACATTAGTGTACCTGGCAAAACAATAACAATATCAATAACTAATTGCCCTAATATGGCAAATGCCACATTTAATGTTACCTAAATTAGTCAAACCTTGTTAAATAATCTGTTTGTTTGCGTTTTAGAAGTCATGCTTATCTTTAATGTTTTGTTATTCTAAGCATCTTACAGCCCGAAATGCGTCGTGATGATCGTGTTTTGGTCTTTTAAACTATTATTCATCGACAGTTTAGACTGTAACGCTAAATTGTTTTCTTAAATAAGTTACGTTTATCTACATCTACCCAAAATTATGAGGTTATAATTTTTGACAATTAACAAGAATTACAAGCTGTCAGTGTCGTTCCCTAGAATAGTCGATCCTAACGTTTCGTTCAGAAACGTGCTTTCGTACATTTTAGCATATTTTTGTAGTACTAGTAGTGTTTTATATTCAATTCGAGTTGGATATTGAACGAAATAAATAGTAATATATGTGTTAGTTTGACTTCTAGGAGTTATTTTAATTTATTTCATTGCATGTTTGAGAAAAGCACTATACATACCTCGGCGTGAAAATAAGTTGCCAACCTCGTAACTATCCGGCCTCGCTACGCTCGGCCATCTATATGTACTCGGCCGGCAACCCCTTACTTCCCGGCCTCTGTAGTAATGTACTATTACTCAACTAAACACATGAAATTAAGAAAATTATGCAAACCATGCTTAACGTACCAAATAAAAAAGTAAGTACACATTTTACTTATAGTTTATGAAATGTCACAAAACAATTTCGATATGGTGTTAAACACAAGTTTAACATACATTTTGAGCAGCGAACCGTAGTTTGCCCCTTTTTGCACAATTTGCACCTCATTTCAGCCCCGAAAATGGGGAAATGAGCGTAATTATCAAACCTTACACCCGCAGTGGGCCTGGGAACTACGGGAGCCTTTATAGTCTTTGAAGGAGTGGGACATGAGATGCCGTTGGTGAATTCTGAAAATGGTCGGCGACACTTCAGCATGATTTGCACAATGTTGTAGCGGATTTTTTCAAATTCAATTCACGCAATCTGTTTGGCCGTATTGTACCTAGGGAAAATATCCACATTTCCTTGTGTAAATAGCATATCAGCTCCAGGCTCGTAAAAAAGTTGTCAAAGTATACGACTGGGCAGGCAGGCTCTAGAATGCTTTTACTGAAAGCGATAACGACCTTGGCTCCAAGTCCCATACTTAACTCCACCGGTGAAAAGTTATTGAATCGAAATGTATCTTCACCTGCATATATGATAAAATCATATATGACACCGGATACACCCGCACGTACAAATATTTTGAAATCCCACTTTTTGGGTTTATTCTTGACGTATTGCCTGCGGTCGCCGGCTTTCTTGCCCTTATACGGGACCATCATTTCATCGACACTAAATCTAGTTTCATGATCAACCTTGAGGAAGCTTTCTCGTACCATCTGAACCAAGGGTCTAATTTTATAGTATCGGTCACCGTTATCAAGCAGGTTTTCATTGAAATGAATATAACGATGGATCGATTGAAACTTTTTCAACTGCATTCGTATCGCCAGTAAGCACGTATCTGTATTCTTTTGACCAATAGTCGGTATATGCTGGGACCTTTACTATGAGTAGGTTTATAGGTAGGTTTAATCTTTAATGTCATCTGTAGTAACATTTATAGACTTTCCAGTCACCTGTGTGGAATATAAATTTGTCTGATGAACTATCATATCCACTATGTTTTCTGATAGAAACATCTCAAAATATTGTAGTGGAGTTTTGACTGAGGCAGCGGCAGGTAATTCTTTATCAACTATTTCGGAGCAGTGGAAAAACTTTTTATTGGCGCATTTAAATTCTAACTGCTTTTTTACTAGTACTACCCGGTTGCCACGTCGTGGTAAAGATCCTGTTTGCAAGCGTTTAGCAACATGTCGACCAGCAGCACGCCTTTTCGATCGCGTAGGTGGTGGATTTGTAGATGGTACACCTGTCGATGATGAGACTGGAAGCGGAGGCTGTTCAAAATTACTCATTATGTTAGAAGGCATTTGACGTGACGTGTGACTCGTTAAAGCTGAACCTATCACTGCAATTGGTTTTAGTGGTGATGATCTTAAATATACCATTGGAGTAAGCGGGGATGGTTTTGGTGCAGCGGGACTAAGCGGAGATGGTATTGACGCAGTTCGGATGTCAGTGTCTTGCAACTCAGGTATGTCATCGTCTGATAAAATGTGCAGATTTTCAAATGAAGATGGCAATGAAGTTGCGGGAGAACTATTATTACTATTATCGTTATAAGCATCAAGTCGCGCCACAACGGATGGAATTTCGGTTCACTAATGTTTCGGCGAAAATAATTTAGCAAATTTTTAACTCGCAAACTTTGTATCCCATATTTTGATTTGGGCGAAGTTTTATTTCCCAACTCAACGTTTAGCAACGATATCATTTCCCAACTAATGATTTGATAAATTATTGTTAGGCAAAATATTACCTGGGATTTGTTTAAGATGTCATTTATGTATTCGTCAAATGTATTGATTGGCATACCATACTTTTAGCAACATGCATACTTTTAGCACTGATATCATTTCCGAACTAAGTAATTATTTGATAAACAATAGGTACCTAGTTCGATAGAATAGATGGTTCAAGTTGCAGTATGATTGTATTTTATTTAAGTGGGTAGGGTGATGCATTTGCACTTATATTCAATATACCGAAAGCTAAATCATTAGGTATTTAGATTTTAGTGATTTGAGCCTATGTTTATCTTAGTAGTAAATTGCCCAATTGTCATTTGTTGTAAGTGTTAATAACAAGTTTTTCCGCTCTTTTAAATAAAACAAATAACCTCGAAGACGGAAGCGGGAGCTTTGCTCCCGCTTCCGTCTTCTAACCTATCCGCGATCCGAGTCGGTTTTGTCACTAAGTCCCTGTTGAAAGCACAATAGGTAGGTGATCCGATGTCCTGAGGTATTTTTGATTTTAAAGAAAAGTTATTCTTATAAAACACGCTTATTTGATTGTATTATAAAAATGTTGCCTAATAAGAATAGTAATGTAATGCTAACAGTTGATTTGCCAAATGAAACTTCTGCAAAAAAGTTGGGTGCGAAGTGAAATTTGGCGAAACCTATTTCGCCGAAAAGTCATTATACCAAGCAAATCATTTACTTCATAATTTTTTGCCACATAAAAGTTTGTTGAAGTGAAATTTGGCATTATAAAAATGTTGCCAAATAAGAAAAGTGCGAAGTAAAGTTATGCCAACGGTTGGTTTGCCAAATGAAACTTCTGCGAAAAGTTGGTTGCGAAGTGAAATTTGGCGAAACATTTTTCGCCGAAAAGGCAGTATACCTGGAATTTCTGGCTCCGAATCAGATGATTCATCTATATCAGACTTGATTCCCGTCTTCGGTATCAAAGCCAGTATTTTTTTAGCTGTGTAAAAAGTCGGTCGCTTGCCTCCCTAAAAAGAAACCTAAGAAGCAGGGAGTGATTCCAAGCATAAAAAGCCATATTTTATCAACGTGCATGTACATATATTATTTAGATACCAATACCCAAGTTCATAATCATGCCAATTTCGGTAAAAATGAGGTGTAGTTATGACGACAATTCATTGGCAATAAGATAATATGATTCTGTACTAAGGTATCGATATTAATAAATTATTCGGGTTTTAGGTGTAAAAAAAAAGAAACCCATAAACCAGGCAATGTGTATCACAAGATACGCTCAAAGAAATCCAGAAACCACCATGAACTTGGCTACATTGCCAAAAAATTATTAAAATTAAAATCCAGGTTTTCATAACTAACATAATAATAAGTAAAATAAATAAATAAATAATAAATAAAGATTAGAGGACAATCTTACACAAATCGAACTAGCCCCACAGTAAGCTCAAGAAGGCTTGTGTTATGGGTACTAGACGACGATATATTTAATAGATATAAATACTTAAATACATAGAAAACATCCAAGACTCAGAAACAAATATTCATGCTCATCACACAAATAATTGCCCTGACCGGGATTCGAACCCAGGACCGTCAGCTTCACAGGCTAAACCGGTCGTCGGTAAGTTTAAAAATAAAGCTCGTTTTCTCAATTTTTGCATGGACAAAAGACCATAACTCTTAATATTTAGTGATATTCTATTTTATGAAATTAAATGCTCTCTACAGGTTGTCATAGTAACGTAAATTGTCAAAAACGTTTTAGGGCGAGTTTATGTCAGTTTTTCATTTCCTTGATAATTCATTTCGTCGAAGAATTTATACAGTTTGATTTGAATCACGGTTTTTCATTTGATAAATGCGTCGTTTAGCAGGTGGATTATATCACGGAAATACTTTTCGCAATGTATTATTTCTATTTCACATTGGTTTAAATCACATAAGACACCCTTCACGTAAAACTATTTCAATATGTTATATTTCATATACAAAAGTGTTCAAGTTGTAAAACTAAACGCAATCCACTCGGCCTGCGCGCATGTAGTTAGTTTTAAAGTGTTTATCTAAATAAACGCCATCACCAAACATAATGAACACATGTAATGCTATATAATGTGTTGCAAGATATAAAAATATTACGTGTAGGCTTATAGAGTGGATTACTATGGTTTTATCAAGCAAACAAGCATGCATGCATGCACAAGCAAGCAACCATGATTTTTCAAGGCGCATAAAAAATACCTAACACCAGAAGACTTAAGGCGGGAGCGAAGCGAAGCGGAGCTGGATGGTGATGGAAGATGATAATGTTTAAGTGCTTAAATTTGTCTGAAACAAGTTAAAAGTTTAGTACAAATGGTAAAACCTACATACAAACTTGGTTATCGGGCGAGCGAGCGAAGCGACTGAGCGAAACCTTCCGGAGCAAAACCGACTCTAATGTTGTTACATTCAGAAGACTAACTCCGCTTCGCTTCGCCATGCTTGTTTGCATGCATGCGTGCTTGCTTGCATGCATGCATGCGTGCTTCTTTGCTTGCATGCATGCAGGCGTGCTTACTTGCTTTCTTTTTAGGACAGTAAATTTTAGTAATAACAAATGCACCGCTCAATGAAACGTTACTGCGACGAAACATTGTTCTCGGCAAGAATAATATACGGAACGTACCATCTGTGAATCATGCTTCGATAAATGAATACTACGATTAACGAATATTTTTATGAAAGGTTATATTACGATTTGAGAGAAATTCGAAACGATTTACGATGAAAAGTAGTTCGATTATATAAAAAGCAAATAATTGATGATTAAGTGATTAGAAAAAAAAACAAATGAAATTCGTGGAATAGTTTTCGGAAAAATTAATCGATGTAATATGTGTCGATAAAATAATAGACACCCCAATACTTCGTCATACCCTCTGAACGTTATGTCGATCATAGTTCAAACCACACGCGTGGTCGTGCCGGAGGTTTTCCCCTGGATTTTCCCCCAGGCTACTCTCCAACCGCGCACTCCTATCGCTTTATTGGGCCCGGCCAATAAAGCCACAGTCAGACAAACTACTCATAAACATACTACTCTTAGATTTATAGTTGTATATGACAAGTTCATTATATTTGATGATAGATCATATCAGATTATACCAAATGTTGGTATACTAAAGTTATGTACACTACATTATATCCCTTAACCGTTGTGTCAACCAATAGTATATCAAAAGTTGTTGTACTTATAGACCGTTACGCACCCCTTTAACAGTATACTAAAAACCTGCCTTACTCGATTTTGATTTCATACAAAATATTCATTTTGAAAATTCGTTTACTAGAAATGTGTATTGGACATCAACTAAAAATGTGGTATTAGTAATAATACGTCGAATAAATGAACAGCATTGTTTAGTAGTTGTCACTTAAAATACTCGTGAAGCGGGTCATGTTTAGTAGTTGTCACTTAAAATACTCGTGAAGCGGGTCATGTTTAGTAGTTGTCACTTAAAATACTCGTGAAGCGGGTCATGTTTAGTAGTTGTCACTTAAAATACTCGTGAAGCGGGTCATGTTTAGTAGTTGTCACTTAAAATACTCGTGAAGCGGGTCATAAATCAAGTAATTTTCGTTGAATAAATTGCTGGGAAGCAACAAAATTTGAAATGATTGCTCAATAAAACAGAATAACCCCGAATGAAAATATGATAACTAAAAATTCGATGAACCGTTGTCGATGAAGAATTTGTCGGCAAAACAAGGGACTCATTCAAAGCCATGTAGTGATAAGTGTGCTACGCCGCCCGTAACCTCGCCGGGCCGGTGAAACCGCCGGGTTATCGAAATAATGTAATGTTTTATGATTGTATACATTGTTTACCAGTTCTCTATGGAATGACGGTTCCTGCCACTATATTTATGATTAGCCGGTCCGTTTTATATGTAGACCCTAAAATCGCAAACCCGCCTACCGGTCCCTGGGATCCCCGGGCTCAATACAAAAGAATGCTATTGTTTATTTTTTTCGCCGGCAGACCAAGTTAAGTAGTTCGGATTTATTGCTATTTTATACGAATCAGAGTAATGATAATCCGAATTTACAATTTTGAAAAACTTGTGGTCGCTGCGCACCACGCGGAATTTCAGGACCTCTCTTCTTCAAGTATGAGTTTCTCGATAGTTCGCGTGATGCACAGCAAGTACAAGCTTTTCGAAGTTGCAAATTTAGATAACCACTGTCCTAACTGGTCCAAAATAAACGTATACTAAAAAACTAGTACTTGAAGCTTTATCACTTCAGCCTTTTGTTATGGTCCAACCCGCACGTAATCTCTGCATGTAGAGAAAAGCGCCGGTAGGGGCATGTGCCATACGTAAGTACGGTCATGGAGCTGTAAAAGCGACATAACTTATGCTACGCCGTAGCAGCCTGTAGCAACCGGGTAGTCGTGTCAAGGTCGGTAACCACACCTATAGCTCGTACTACGGAGTGTTTTTTATTGTTACTTCTTACTTCATATCGCATTCGCATTTCAATTTATTAGTTTGTCTCCACGTTTACAGTATTTTTATCTCACGAACGCGGGTTGTGGGTTGAGATATACATGCTCATTGTCTATGTGTGCGTCAGCGTTGGAGCTAAAGTCCACATTGTGTATGTGTTCGTAATGTGTCACAATTACAACTATGGCTAACCCGCTCTCGTGAGATAAAAGTGCTGTATGACAAGTTACCATGTCAGGTAGTAAGAAGTGAAAAAATTTACCCCAAGTTGCTACAGACTACGGCATAAGTTAGCCTCGAATGTATATAATTATAGAAAGAGAGTGACGAATTATATAGCTGAAGAATTTATTGCGCTCTCACTCGCGCTTCGTAACCGACTAATTTATGAAAGCCGTGCTTCTATATTTATCCGTTTATTTTAATCCTAATTGTTACGTTTCGGTCGCGTTCACGTACGGGCTATATGCTGCGCTACATGACGAGCGACCGACGACGAGCGACTGACGTTTCCCGCCGTGAGTCGCCTAACTAAAATTACCAAACAAATTTATAGTACAAAAGAAAGGAAGGTGACGAGAACATATTATACTACTTTCTCAAAGGAAGCTTGCAGTATCTAGCAATGTAGACTCACGGATATTACCCAAATACCCATAGTCTCATTTTTTTAATAACGCCCTAGCTTAGCTTATTATCAACTCGGTAGTGACGTTGGCTGCGAAGCTGAAGGTCTTTCTTGTGCAAATATTTGTGATGGTCACAAGTAAATTATTTTTCTCAAACATGCTCGGAAAGGTCGTATTTTGTTTGAAAAGTGAAGAAGGGAAGTGCATAATTTTCATCTGCCCAAATTTATAAAGTTAAAACTCTTCCCTGTCAAGGCATTAATATACTCCTAGGAATATACCAAAACCCATTATTTCCCTCTGCATGTCTCTTTTATAATCTTTCAGATGCATAGTAATTCGGTAAGATTTGGGAAATTTTGCGTTCAGCCAAGCAATACGCTCGTTTATCAACACAGTGTGTCCGTTCCTTTCTTTAGTCTACTTTGTAAATTGTCTGTGGTTAGAAAAATAGAATTTATAAGTACCTAATTAAATAGACAGGCAATTGCAGTTTGCAGTTGTAACGTCCCCCCCCCCCTCTCTTTAATGATAGCCTCCTACTTTACCTAACTTAAGCCTAATAATGCTATATGTCTTGGAATACACTAAGTGATAAGGCCATGTGATCGTCTAGTTGAGAAGATAGGTACCTACGTTGTTTAATAGTATCCAAGTTCTTCTAACATGAATGAAACCAGTGACGAGCCTTAATTAGTTTTATTAGAGGTTTTGTTTAATTCATAGAGAAATATATCCTATTCAATAATGCCTAGCCTAAGAAGGAAAATCTAGTATAATGAAATGTAGATTTAAGGTTTACTTAGTAGGTTTGTAGATTTTATTAAGTTATTATTTTTATTGGTTTGAGGCCGGGCCCCTCCGTCCGCCCGAAGGATTGCTATCCTCCTCCGGTACTAACCAGAGACCAGTGGCTCTCGACCCTGACTGGACGAGCCCCCTCCAATATATATATTTTTAAAACACTGTACGGAGTGTGATGACAAATGTCAAAATAACTTAAATTATTAAACTATAGGAGAATTCAGCCAAGTATATCTGATCATATTGTTCCAGCACTCATAGAAGTAAAGAGACGAAAAGAACCCATATTGTAGTTCTTAGTTGAAGGATCGGTAGCTCCCTTGAGAGGTTCCGAAGAATAAGAATAAGTGACTCTGACCCGTTTCGTAGTCAGATCCACAGTTGCTAACTAAAGACTTCCGTGCTTCCTTGAAAGACTAGAAGGTACAACCATGAGTTCTGGAATGCAGTGATTAGATTACCCTTAGGAATACTCGGGCATAAAATTAGGTTTAACAAAAGACTGAACCATACGAATATGGCTCCTTTTAGCAAGTGAATCTACTAGCGCTTCGAAAACCGCGCCGCAAAGTGAGGAGAAACGCCGCAAGACCTCATCTTCGGAAGTGGGCGAAACTCTGAAGTTTTCCCGCCAGAATCTGGCCCAATTGAAACAAACCTACTATTATTTGTGTATGAAGTTATCCTAACACTATCCCACATAGATTTAAACTATTGAAACCAAGATCTCTTACCAGATCCAGTTTCAAAGAATGTGAAGTCCCTAGCTAAGCTGTAAGAGTTCAGTCGGCTAAACTGAGGATTGCAATACTATCAGCCTGTGTAGGTTGTCTCCCCCCACTGGTCCGAAGACAGGGTACAGTGAGTAAGACGCCCTATTATGTATATAAAGGTAATATATAAATATATTTAACAAGACCGCCTCTCAACTACTGCACAATTTCAACGAGCGAGGATTACCCCTCTATGCTGACCCAAACTATGGCAGCCTCGTTTACGTTGTCAGTTGGGCATTGAGGAAGCGTAAGGGATTTAATCGTCTCCTGTGTTGGTAAAAAGGAAGACGCCAGACCACCCTTAGATCTGGTAGCTAAAGACTCTGAGTCATGCCCATTAACACCGCAAGGCGGGAATGACTCCTCAGGTAAACTGTCAACCTGGACAAGATTCTGGTTTGTATGTTTCTTTAAAAATATCTCAAAACCCAGTAAAAATATTAGATATGCCAAAGAGCGATTCCCCATCACGAAGATAAACTTCTCATAATGACGAACCACTCCAGTATCAATAGATCCACCCACCAATGTTTCCACTATGTAAACCAGAGACCTTGTCAGTCTGAATGTCGGAATCTAAGTGCCTCTGTAGACGTTTCCCTTCCTATTTATACCCAAAAATGCAGGACAAATACGAGACATTTTCAAACATATTCGAAACGTATTCTAAACAAATGCAAAACAAATATTTTAAAAATAAATACGCGACATGACTGTAATTAATGTACCAGGTTAACATAAAAGATAACAGTCTGCATTAAATGCGAGACAAATACGAGACATTTTCAAACATATTCTAAACAAATGAAAAGCAAATTCTAGAAAATACTCGACAAATGCACGACTTGATTGTAATTAATGTACCAAGTTAACATAAAAGATAACAGTCTGCATTAATCGCGAGACAAATACGAGACATTTTCAAACATATTCTAAACAAATGCAAAAGATAATAGTTTGCATTAAATTTAAAGTTAGAATGTGTCAAAATTGTTGAGGAACTTCTGCGTCTTTTAAAATATAGCACTAGGATAACATATCAAACTAGTAGTTTATATTAGATTCTTGTTCGACATGACTTTTTCAAAGTTAACATATGTCAAAACTATTGATCGCTGTTTCACCTGATCTGTTTTGTGAATTATAGCACCAAGGTATCATGAAATCCAACAGTTGATTTTAAACTTTATTTGATACGACCTTTTTGAACGATAAAATTTATTACGGTTTGTGAAATAATGTATTAGGGTTACATAAGTTAATAGTAGCTTGCGTTAATTATTGTAAGATAAGACTATTTCAAAGTTAGAATATATAGGAACAACTGAACAGCGATTAGAATTGATACGATTTGTGAAGAAAAGTACTAGGGTCACATAACTCGGTAATAGTTTGCGTTAATTATTGTTTGATGCGGTTAGTGTAATCAATTAAGTTAACTCACAGTTAATTATTTTCAGGTATAGATTCCAATTAGGTCTGTGATGCATGGTCGTTTCTAAGACTGACCCTGTTATTGAAGTTTCTATCCATAGACATAGTTTCAATTAGGTCTTTGATACTTGATCGTTTCTAAGACTGACTCTGTTATTGCAGTTTCTATCCAAAGACATAAAAATAAAATCAAAGGATAATCTATGACTAGATAATGTCATAAATATATATGAATGGGCAGGACGTCCCATTACACAGTGCGTGGATTTATTGGATCTACATTTTAATTTCAAAAATGAGTTCGAGTGAAGAGAATATTAATGGCACTCCGCCTAATTTGAAGGAGATCTTTCTAATAAAAAGACAATTTGCTTGTATCAAACGCAAAAAGTCCAAAGTTTTAACCGCAAACAATATAGAAAAGTTCATAACAGAAGTACCCGATGTCAAATAGTTGGCCATTAAGGTGAAGCTACTTGGTATTTTTTTGTATTATGTTTTACGGTGAACAATATTACGAATTTTGTGTGTCGGGAGTATCTAACTAACACATCTTTCAACAAATGATATCGAGAACCACGACAATACCATGATAGTTAAATTGTGCGACAGTTATCTAAAAATTGTACATCTAATAATATCAAGCCTATTCGTTCGGCCTTCAAACACGAATTTAGGTCGTTTTTTCCTTAACTACAAGGACGGGAAATGTACTAGGCAGGCTATTGGGAAACACAAAATCGCTTCCATGCCTAAAATAATACCTATTTTTTTGGAGTTGGCCGAATGCTATACCGGATATTTTTTCCGACGGACATCAGCGACCCTTTTCGCTGATTCAGGAGCGACCTTAACCACGGTGAAGAGACTCGGTTGTTGGAGATCAGATAAAGTGGCTAAAGGGCACATACTCGTAGAAGACTCGGTTGACAATAAAAGTGAAATTACTAACAAAATAAATTAACAAATCAGACTGCAAACATCTCGCCATTTGTGCATCCGCTGCCGAAAAGTTCAAATCCTTGTGAGCTTAAAGATCTAGCCGATCAGTATATTGCCTTGTCAGTCTAAAATAATGGAAAAAGCCGTGTGTCAACAACTTATACATTACCTGGAGAGTAACAATATCTTACCGGACGTGCAGACAGGTTTTAGAAAGGGTCGTAGCACTGTGACTGCCCTGCTGGATGTCACTGACAACATCCTGTGCGCTCAGGATCAGGGAATGTGCACATTGCTGGTACTGCTTGACTTCTCCAGGGCCTTTGATTGTCTGAATACTGATATACTGCTGTCCAAACTTAGCTACTATGGATTTGACCGTAACACAGTGGGATGGTTTAATAGTTATCTCAGTTACCGCTCTCAGTACGTTAAAATCAATGAAGTTAACGGCGGTATACTGACTTCGGACAGGGCAGGCCTTGCTAGTGGTGTTCCGCAGGGATCCGTGCTTGGCCCGATCCTGTTTATTTTATACACAGCTGATTTGGGATCACACATCACACACAGCAAGTTTCATATATACGCAGATGACATACAGGTTTACATCTCATTCAAGCCCTCTTCAATCAATAGTGCCATAGAGAAACTTAACCTTGACCTCACACAAATAGCTTCCTGGGCTGCCGCAAACTGCTTAGTACTTAATCCTGACAAAACTAAATATCTTGTTTTAGGCAGCAATAAACAGGTAGATAGGTTCATGCCTACAATAGATATTAAGTTAATGGACAAACCTATTGAGCGGGTATATGAAGCACGAAACCTGGGCCTCTTATTAGACTGTGGCTTACGCTATGAGAAACATGTAGCTAATGCAGTCAGTAACTGCTTTTATAAACTTAAAGTGTTATATAGAATTAGGCCCTTTATTAACGAGTTTACGAATGGAGTTAGTGGAGTCACTGATCTTATCTAAGCTTAATTATGTGGATACTGTGTTTGGTCCAAGGCGTCTTGCAAAAACAAAAAAGCTCATCCAAAGAGTCCAAAATGCCTGTGCGCGCTTCTGTTTCACCATTCCGTTGAGGGCTCATGTCACACCTTTTCTGAATAGACATAATATTCTCAAAATGCACCATCGCCGTAAGCTCCACTTGGCCTGCTTGCTCTTCGGAGTAGTTAACTACAAAGCCCCTAAATATCTCTTCGATAAGCTGTCTAGCGCCCGGCTGCGTGGTGGCCGGCAGTGCGGGTTGCAATTGCTAACCCCTCGCCATGCATCTGCCGCTTTTCGTGGTAGTTTCCGATTTGCAGCGACCAAATGTTGAAACTCAATCCCTCCGCCTATTCGATGCCTAAAACATATTCAGTCTTTCAAAATCAATATTAAGAAGTTTATGCTCGAACATCAAAAGAGAGAGGAAAATTGCAGATTGGAAACTAGCTGTCTTTAACAATAAGTTTTCATTATCTTACCACTGGGTTATGCACCATTTGCATGATTGATTGATTGCTATTCTCTGTCTCGTTTTGTGACTACAACGCAGACATTTCATTTGCTTTTATGTGTTTAGTTTTAATCAGTAATTTTAATATTGTCATATGACGCCAACCTAATAATGCCTCCATTTTCATTTCACGAAATCGCGTAATCTGTCACTGTTTTAGTGGTTGTCCGCTGGCGCTAGTTGCGACTCGTGACAGACCACAGATATTTAGTTTGTTTAAGGTCGCGTTCATGTTTGTCTGTTCTTGTCTGTTTAAATTGTAATTTATGACATTTATTTAATTGTTATGTTGTTTGTGACTTTAGTGTTTTTTCTCTTTCGTGGCTTCTCGTGGTCCCAAAGGAAGACCAGCGCTAGCCAATGGCTAGCACTATGCTGATTTGGGGCCATTTCGTGGCTATTTTCTGTATTTTGGTGTTATGTGATTTTGTACTGTGTCTGTGCCACGAATAAATGTTTTTTCTTTCTTTCTTTCTTTCGCCAGCATTTGCAAGACACATGTGCTCAAACTTCCACTAATTCATTTCTCGTGAACATCTACCGGTGTCAAGTACTATGCCCTCCACTTCTCGCGACAACATCAAAAGTGTCTAATGGTCCTCAGGCCTCCACTTGTCACCATTTGGAAGATTCTAGTTCTGCCAATTTCACTTCTCGCCCACAACTGCCAGAGCCTTGTATTCAAACTCAAATGTCTAAACCTTCATTCAATAATTTATTTACTTCAACGACTGAAACTCCGGCCTCTCGGGCGATAAATTCTCAATAGCCTTCTGAAATTCAGCAGAGCAGCATACACGTCCCCGGAAAAACCATAACATTTTCATTTACCGATTTCCCTAATATGTCAAACATCACATTTAATATTAAATAAACTACATTGTTCTTTGTAAACGTATTTGTATTATTTTCGGATTAAATTACTTGTATTGAATAATTAATTTAATTTCTATTTCCTTACAATGTTTGACGAAAGTTTGTTTGATATACCTCCACGGAAACCGGGATTGCCTAACTCGGTCTCTCGCCAGGCCGAGGTTTGCCGAGGCCTGAGAACGACATTGTCAGAGAACCCCTTACTTTCCGAGTCTCGGCAATAAAACTAAAAAAAACTATACTGCTAAAACTAACTATACTAGTAAAACTAAGAATAGTTTCAATGCAACCTACTATTTGCAACGATTGTAGAAGAAATAATATTAAACTGTCGTTATTACAGGAATGTCTTCAATATCATATCTATGTATTCGTTATGTAAAAAAATATAATCAGTTTAAGGTCACGTTCATGCATCTTGGTACGAGTATAACACACACTCAAATGGCAGACTCATAATCGACGCCTTGTTGAGCTTCAACTAATAGAATTATAATTTAAAATCTTCAATTTTAACCGTTGGCTCATGAAGACACCTATGCGTAGGGGTCACAAAACCGCTAGTACTTTTGAAAATCGGTTTTTCGGTTTTTGTACATTACAAAACCGGGTTTTCCGGTTTTTCGGTGATTTTTCGGTTTTACATATAAAAAGTGAAAAAAACTGCATTTTATGAATTTCAACTTTAATATTCAGTCATTTAACAATGGATATAAAACCTTTTTTATATCTTATAATTATTAGGAACAAAAATTCAAAACAAAATAACTAAAATAATATCCTCCATGCACTTCTGGAGCCTGCCACAAGTATCAGAAGTGAATGTCATGAACGACACTACACAGCTCATTCGGTCAGAAGTGTCAGAACGGAACGGAACGAGTGAGTGAAGTGAAGTGAATGATATTTTCTAGGATTACAGATTAGGCAAGTAACACTCCGAATACTCCGATCATGGTTGCCATTTTGATGTGATTGTGTTGCAATAGTTAAAAAATATCTCGTTCGGTATGTTTATTTTAAACCCGCACACACTTTGTTTTAAAATGATCTTTTGTCATGTTAATTAACTTACAGATATTGTTCTTTATTTTTATTTACCGTGTATTCATTTGGTGTATGTTACATGCTGTGGTTTCACTGAAATGATTCCAAGTTTCCAACGAGGACCAGAGATGGCAGAGATGTTGTATTGAAAAACAAACTATACGTAGGGTAGGGCAATTAGCTAATTTTTATTAATTCAATTATATGTTCTATATTTACTGATAAACTAAAAAGTAGAAATTACAAATAGAAGAAGAAGTTATAAGTAGTAATAAACTGATAATCAAAGTAATACTTACAACTATCAAGTATTTAAGTGTAAAACCGAAAAACTCGAAAAACCGGTTTGTTCAAATTTGAAAGCCGGTTTTCTCAATCGACGAAAAACCCGGTTTTTCCGGTTTTTTCGGTTTCGGTGAAACCGGTTTTGTGACCCCTACCTATGCGTTGCGTCTTGGTGCGCTATACGCTAAGAGTGCTTAAGTAGTCTGTTTTTCGGTAAGACGTAGCACACGTAGCGTTATTGGGGCCCATAAGTTGGTTTTATTTAGTGATTCATTTAGTGACGTGGTGGTAACGCAGCACGGGGTTGCGGTAGGTGCGCGGTTCGGCGGCGGCGGGCGACGTGCCCGCCTAGTCGCGGCAGCGACCTCGCTCAGTCGAGACCTGTCGCTCGCCGCGACGCCCGGTTCGCGCGCGCTCGCGACCATATACGGGCACCACTCAATACTAATACAAACTTACCACTTACACTTAAACTACTTCGCAGCATATACAGCGCTCTTACAGTTCGTAAACTATTATCAGAATTAAGTAATTACTTAACTAATCTAATTATAAAGCAACTAACTTAAATGAAAAACATAAACACTGATGAAAGAATCCATTAATTAAAATAAAAAGCCAAACGATTAAGTGATGTTAAAGCGAATTGACATTTAAGCTAGCTTTGTACTTGTTGGAGGCTAAGCACATGCTTATAGCGATTAGCGATTAAGTGCTTTCCCGAGAACGTTGAGTTGAGTGGTGCGTGAAATGAGTTACTTAGTAAAGAAAGTAAAAGCTATTTACTAGTTCTGTACATTGGACGCTGGAGGTGGTAACTACCAGCAAATTAAACCTATTTTCTTACAAAACATTAATATTGTAAGTACGTAGCGCGAAGGAGATTCTTGTTGGTCCGCCCCATACCCTACACCGCCACTTGAAAAGCTTCGTCTTTGTTCTAGTCTGCGGCTGTTATAAAAGTGATTGTAAAAATGAGTCTTGTCCCAACCGTATGAGGTAACATGGCCGCTGTAAGCAGATACAGTTCATACAACTGCTTGACCGGCTGGGACAGCTATGACAAAATACCAAGGTAGGTTACAATTTTTCAAATATTCGAATGCATATATAGTAGTAGTTACTCTGAAATAATTGCAGGCATGCCGTGGCCCCAACTATGCAATCACATCGTCAATTGTTTATGCATTTCAGAAAATCTAATACAATCTAATTTACGGAACGATCTTACCGACGTCGGTCCGTATCGATAAAGTCGGTCGGTGCATAAGTAAGTACCTAAAACCCGAAATTTTTTGCCAGAGCGAAATGTTTACTAAACATCCACTTCTAAGTCTTTATCGTACAATAAATGATTTTCATACTTTATACACTTACAAGTGTTCACTGCGTTCTAGAAGTACTTTTGTCACCAGCTCAGTTCTTAACTCTACCTTATTTATATGGCGATTTAGGTGACTATATATCTCGAACATGTATGAACAGACTTTCAAATACACGTCCTATAACATAATTGGTTCTAATCAGATTTGAGAATATGGAAATTTTACTATCTATTTCAAAGCACGCGAGGCCAAGCAAACGCGTGCTACGTCGTGTTCCTACTAAGGAGCGGAAATGGAACGTAGAAAGAAGCATGACTATTGTTATGTGAGTCAGTGGCCTCGAATAGGTTAATGTCTCACAGAGTTCAAAGTCAAAATTACTTGATATTCGACGCATTTATTTCCCCGCCCTTATGTATTTTTTTTCAATATGGGTAGGTAAACAGAGCAGCTACGAGCTGCAAAATATTAGTCTACAACCACGTGCCTGCGCGCGCAACAGTTATCAATTTAATTTCAATTCAATATATGTACATATTAGTCAAATAGGTTCATATAATTTATACTCCTATTTCCGCTTTATATTCACCTAACACTTAACACAGAACCGCTAAGCGTAGCTTCCAGTTATTCTTCACTATCTGATTAGTTACAAATAAACTTATTGTTTGAGAAATTAAACTATTGACATTTCTAAATTTAAACTTCGGAAATGTACGTAATTATCGCTGTTGTCACTGGAGAATGCGCTTTCCTCTGTTTTAATAGACATTTGCATTCACCTACCCACGTCGCTAATTGTAAAGCCTCAAATATTCACACCATTTCAGCTGGTGGCTAAACCGGGAATACCTCAGTACCTAAGTTAGAAATGTTAGATTGTCTCCGTATTTACGGAATTGACGCGAGCGTAGTAGCTCATATTGAAATACCTGATACATACCTAGATATTATATTTGCATAATCAATGATCACACCTCGTACATAGACATTTTGTATGTCGCTTTGACCACACCTTATTACACAACACCTAAGCTATACATACATGTACACCCACAACTATATATAGAATCGTATCTGTGCATACTTAATAAGGCGTCACAAGTTAGAGAATTCTCTATAACTGATTGAACATTGATTCCAGTGCCATATTTACCTATTGTAGGTTCTAAGATGGAGAAAATGTGATATTGCAGTGATAGGTTGCTAGGCCATCGCCCACAACACACTACAACTCGGTTCCCACAGTCGACTCCTACGACGTCCAACGGTACCCGACACCACACGGGGAAAAATTAATAGCAAATAAATGTCAAATTTTGACAGAAATGTCAACAATAATGAGAGCCAATTTTATAAATTTATGTAATTTATATTAACGACTAAGGATGATAGATTGTTCATTTGAGACATTATTAGTACAAATGTATACTGTAGTAATTATTATCACCTTGCCTTGAACTTTTCTCAACTGAATGAATGGCTAAACTGTATTATGATTTAGATCATCTCTATCCCTCAATATTGTTCACAATTTTAAAATGTTGTATTTGTGATTTCCTCCTCCCTCCTCTCAAATTTTGCCTTGTAAGCGTTTTGGTGCTATACTGTCAGCTTATTATGTGCGTTGAAATAAATAAATCACGTCATAAACGAATCTAATTTTATCTAACATCAGGTGTGTTTCTCAACCTCTGAGGTGTTGATTATCTCCTTGGCCAGGCGGGGCGGGGCCATACATGGCGCGCGAACAGGCGCATACGCCAATACGTATAGGGTAGCAATCCTTGATGGTAGTGTAGGATTCGAAGCGTTTATGAACGCGCATTAGGATTTCATACTCGGCTATGTATAAATGAGGCCTAACATTTCCACTGCGAAAATACATGCACTTACAATAGTAAGTAATAGTAGTAACTAATGAGCTAAGTAATAACATTAATATGATAATATCCGTCACGTGACGATAAACCAGAGAGAGAACGTTTTATTTCACTAATTATTGATATATGCATTGGCACATGTTTACATTCATGTTCACCTGTTAGAAGCCTACAATTTAATCACCAAGAACAAACTTCTGCTAAACAATATATTACGCATAGTGATATGCTCATTTGAATTCTCATTTATGCAACCACTAAATTAGTTCGGGTCAAACTAACTCAGTTTGCAACTAGCGAGTAGTTAAGTAGTTTGTTTGTCTAAAACGGGCGAACCGTTTTCATTACGTTTCCGCTAAAATACGAGAAATATTCGATATGAATCAATATATATATAAGAATATGAGCAGTTTTAACATCATACTCGTATGTTGTTATTTTGACTTCTCCGTGCGTGATCAAAGTTAACAAGTAAAATTCTTGATTACCTTAAATTTCTAATAGCTACTTACAGCAAACTTTTAATTTTAAAGGAATACGACATCATATAGGGATGGCCTGTTTCATATTATCACACAAAATATCAACAAAATAATAACTTCATTAAAACAACAATAAATACAAACCGACAGTGAAACAGCGCAATGTAGGTATAACAAATTTGTTGGATAATCATCGTCGTGTACAATTGAAATTTATTCACATATTTTTAGGTTTGCCGGATATTTCGAATGTGTCACAAAATCCTTGTGTAAATGTGTGACAACAACCAATAAATAGTGTGTAAAAATCATTCAAGTTATAAGTATTTATTAATAATTCTGCTCTTTGTTTCTTTTTGACGAAGCAAAACACTGTTTTACATATGTATATCGAGTGTACGAAGTGAAAATGAAAACCGCATGTCCCTGGGGTATCTACGCCCTGTTCGTATCTGTCCTGTCCCACGCAAGCGCAGTCAACTCGCTTTTAATGGCCTCACTTACTGTAAAACATAATGTTTAACCTTTTATAGTTCTGTTTCTCGTTTTTCTCAATACATAAAATGAAGATACCTACCCTATTATTATACTGAACAGCGACTATTGGCGTAGTACATTACTGCAGACCTCGGGAAAGAAGGACTTGCCGGGTGAGTAGGTATAGACGGTCGACCGTAGGGAGACCGGATAGTGATATGAAGCCGGCAAGCTCTTTTCACCGCAAGGCATGTAGTGCTTTTCTCAAACATATGCAATGAAATAAAAATATACACTTCTCAAAAAACAAATTAAAATATAATAGGTATGCATTGTATTTGATAGTCTTGTAGGCAAAATAAGTGGAGTACTTTGTGTACTACCTATCGAAAAACAAATTCGGTGAAAACACAAATGACGGGGAATTATTCCAGAAAGATAACTATTAAAAATATATAAAGTCGGCAATAATAAATTCAATAGTATATTTTTCAATGGAGCCTTCCAGTACTTGACAATGATGACATACAGGCAGTATATTCGATTTTCGAAATAAAATCACTGAAATAATTACAAAGTATACTGAAACAGTTCTAAAATACAAAATAATGCTGCTTGCTGTTAAATATAGCGTAAACGTTGAAATTAGGTATGGTTTGTAAAAGTTTCGATTTTATAACCCCCTTCCTTCGTGTTGAGTTCTACGAGTGAACGACATATTTTAAAAGTAAACCATATATTATATTTTAAAATTACTCCCTTGGGAATACTACAAAGCTTTTACTCCCGCGGCATTAACTTAAGCCAGTGTCCTCCAGTATGCTTTCGTACAATAAGAAACTTTAGTGTGATGAAAATATTAATTCGTCAACATTATTATTAGTTTGTTTGTAACACAAAGCGGTTTTATTAGGCCGGCATTGCAATTATGCTTTGCCTTTTGTCTGCTTCGCATACCATGTAGGTAATTTATATAGAATGATTTCTTAATAATGTGATTCTGTATATCTTAACTAAGAACGTGTTACAAAAATGTAGCCAAATATTACCCTTCAAGTATTTTATGATCAACTTTATTAAATCCTTTTTGGTTTGTTTCAGAGTACGTGTGGAGTACTACGTAAACGAAAATACTTTTAAGGAAAGACTGCAACTATATTTCATAAAAAATCAACGATCAAGTAAGTAATTCTAAAATATTACTGCATGGTTTTATTATTTATTCTATACACTACTGAAACATTTATTTCCTGCGTGGCACATTTCTTATGGCTGTAAAGTACAGCACTACCATTTTATTAAAATTCAACAACGAAAGTAGCACAATCACGAGCAAAAATAACGGGTAGGTACACTTTATATTTAATTTCCATAGAAAGTGTACCCGTTATTTTTGCTCGTGAGTATATTAAGTATTTCATTTGCTCACGGATTGGTGGGATCTCGCTATGGCGGATGGCTCCTAGCCGGCACGACAGACGAGCAGCGCCACCCTACTCAAGTGTCGACTTAACTGACATCTACCCTCTGCATCGAACATTCACAATGTTATAATGACATACATTCCTAGCCAATTCAAATAATATGGAACATCTAAAGCAATTTGTCGTCGCCACGAACATAATTATACAATACGATCAATCAGTTAAATTAATCATGCATATTAACAATGGTAACAAAGCGAAATGTCGTGTTAAAATAACAAAAGAGTGTTTTAATTTACTTTTGTACGCGTGCTACTTAAATAAATAGGCGTGCCGTGAACAAAGTATGTGCTGAGTACATAAGTATATTACAAGTAAAGTAAGCGAGTAGACAAAGGAAGCAAAACCTACACCGGGGCGCACCGTCGGCCGCTAGCCTGGTTAGCACGTGTAGACTGTAGACCCAATATGCTATACAATATCTTAAAATGTTCGTATAGATTCGATAGTCAACTAGTCTTTTTATATGCCCTAAATAATATCGATTTACGCAAAGAAAAATCGGAGATTACGTCCGCCGTCATGACGCCATCAGAGTAGAAACTGAGAAACGTCAAGAAAATGAGCTTTCACAGTCCGTGTCGTCGGTGTTTCTGCTATCCTGACGTCATTCATAGTAAAAACTGGCGATCGGCGTTTTCGGTCACGTGACATACAGATAATAAAACTACGATTTTAATTGTCAAATTAAAATTAAATCTTGTTTTTATAACAAGAAAGGTTTGTTTTTATATTCGTATTTGGTAAACACTATATAAAAAAATACTTTGACGATTTAATTTTGATAGATGAAAAGTCTTCTCTTCATGACTCCTAGCGAGCTTCAGGGCTTCCTTTACATAAAATAAGTTCAAGTTAGTGAAATTATGCTTATGAAATGAAAATTTTGCGAAACACTACATCCTATGTAACGTTTATCGATGAAATAAGGGGTACCGTCTGAGACTTAAAGCCAGCTTCTCGTAAAATCTGTGATTTTTAACATGGTGGTATTCTGAAATACTACACATTAAAAATGAAGAAAAAAATAGGGTTTCAACTAGAGCTAGGAGACCGTTACGTAATTGGATATATGCGAAAACAAAAAAAATTAACTCATTTTATTTCAATTATAAGTAACTTTTTGAATAGAAAATTATACCAAAATAAACGTCTTTGATAGTGTGAGAACAATCGGGAATAATATTTTTAATATACTAAGACATGTATTTTTTCACCCAAAATCATCGAAATTATGTATGGCACAATTTACGCCCGCTCGGTTCCCGCCGCACCGCGCCAGCCCCGAGCGGGACGCATCGGAGGTCGGACGTATGTACGCAATTTTATGCAGCGCTCCCAGCGATTTAATAAAAATAAATATAGAAAAATTAGCGTCACCTAGGGTTCCGCAGACTGAATAAACAGAAAAGCTTAGTGCCATAACAAATCAAATTCCTCTATTTATTACATTAATAACACACACGCACAGCTACACACCGTATACTTCTATAGTTACACAGTATAGAGACGAATAGTACAAGCACTTCATAATTATTCTATGGCATAACGACGGCGCCGACCTTATCCGATTCCGATTACGTTTAAAATTGATATTTGAGCGTCCGTCTGACGTCAGATTTAAAAAAAAAAGTGGCGGGCATTTTGATTTTGTTTATTTAAAATACGATTACGTTCAAAATCGATATCTGAGCGTCCGAGAGGCCACTTAGAACGAATCCGACTAGAGATTTTTAAAAGGAAGCGGCCATCTTCATTCATGTTTATTTAAGGCCCGATTACGTTAAAAAACGATATATGTGCGTCTAAGAGGGCAGTCGCCCCTTTTAAGAATATGACGTCAGATTATTACCAAGTGAGATCTTGGACTCTCAGATATCAATTTTGAACGTAATCGGACCGTAAATAAACAAAATCAATATAGCCGCCACTGTTTAAAAATCTGTCGTCAAATTCGTTCTAAGGGACCTCTTGGACACGCAGCTCAGATATCTATTAGTAGTAGTAGTAGTAGTAGAAGTAAACACTTTATTGCACAAATCAAGTACATACTAGAAAACAAACTAAATATTTTTTTTCTATTATATTGGTTTTATTTTATAGGTGTATAAATTTTTAAAGGGTCGGCAACGCGCATGTGACACCCCAGGAGTTGCAAGCGTCCATAGACTACGGTGACCGCTTACCAGCAGGCGGGCCGTACGCTTGTTTGCCACCGACGTGGTATAAAAAAAAATTGTCTCGCAAGAGGCGAGAAAAGCAGAGTACACTCCTCGTTAAACTGTTTTTGTCTTGGGCGCGCATAAATCCCTCACTACACTCAGGACTCAGTCTTAATTCCCTCGTTTCGCTCAGGAGTAAAATCTGGAGTCCTTCGATCCGTTCAGGATTCCATATCGCGCCCGTGACATAAAACAGTGCTTTATCCCCTTGGTGTACAATCTACTATAACATCGCTAATCTATAAAGATGGCGCTTAAAGCTATCATTTCTTGGTTCTAAGTCAAGGGATTATATTTTTAACGTCCTAAGTTTTGTGCTCGAGACGGTAGCGGAAACACCTGAGACATTATTTACCTTTATATGCTTCCTTGAATACCATTGATAAATTGTGTTAATTTGTGAGGACACCCAAACTTGGACATATGCCTAAATATAATTTTTACTACATTGACAGCTACTTAACTCGTCAACGAGTGACTTAAATGGAAAAAATTTTTTAACCTCTATATCGTTATTAAAGACCTAATTTGCAATTTCGCGAGTCTTGTAAGACCGTCTTTTTTGAATTTCAACAAAATATCTCTTTCCATTCACTAGATTTTAACATGCGAAAATCATATTTTTACCACTGACTCACTTGTATCATAATTCATAATATTTTTTATTTTTTAAGGTATCTATGATAAATATTTTTTTTTACTTACAATGTAGTACATACACATAATTTAATATATTAAAAAAAGCGTTTCACTCAAAAGTGTGAACTCTACTTTCTCAACTACTGGGTATCCTTTATTTAATCGACAAACGTTTCGTAGAATATTCATTTCATAAATATACCTTTGCCACCAGTTTCAGCAGATTTAGTATAGGTCGTTTTGTACAAGGTTGTAACTACTATTGTCGTGTTTCACATGTCGCGGACACAGCTAGTTAAGTATATTACTGACTTGGAAGTTTGTAAGGATGGAGTGAAGCAAAAGCTGCGTAACGAACTAAGTACATTACGGAATGGATGAAATGACTATGTGTTGAATATAAACTTATTCGAGTGGAACCCATTGGGGTTCCACCCGAATAAGTTTCAGTCTACTAGCGAGCGTGTGTTTACATTCAAAAATACCCCTTTTAGTTTTCTCCTCCTTATTGAAAATACCGCAGTGGTAAACAAATTATATTCTAGGCTCGAGTATACGTTTTCAAAGGAATATTTTCTGATTGATCAAACAGTAACTAATTTTAGAGAAGACGACCTAAAATCTGTTTCAGCGCCAGGGTACGGAGCTCAACAGCATATACACCCGTTGGAAATGTAGGTTAACGTATGCATGGTGTAACCCTATTTTACGGAGTAGTATGCTAAGTGCGAGTGAGTAGTTTCCGCCATGACATGCGATAATAATTTCTCTTTGTTTCAGGTTTACGTATTAGAATAGCGAACTTATTTTTCAAGCTTCTGGCGTGCGTGTTGTACATATGCCGCGTCGTCGCCGACGGAGATCCTATTACTGCTTCATGGTAATTTTTTCAATATATTTTTGAATTGTCTTTTCAAATGCTTCATTGATACGATCTAATTTTCTTTTACTTCATAATACACAAAATGGAGTAAGTACATAGTCCGCAATATTGTTTTTATTGCAACATCAAATACGTATCCTATGTTACTCGGGATGATGTAAGGATTCCAACGATACGTCCAGCAGGCGAATCACGTAACTTTATGTACTAACGGTAGATAGATTTTACTGTAAATTTTGAAGTATAAATGTATGAGCTGACAATTAAAATGTGACATTAAAATCTACCTAACGGTAGTACAAAAGTAACATGATTACCCCGCAGGGAAGTATTTTAAAATTTGGCGCTCCGGGCCAATAGGCGACGTCGCCCCAGAAACCAAGAAAAATATTTGTTAATTTTTTTTTAAATAACGTCTACATTTTTTTACGGTGAACAAATTTATTTGCAAAGTTACAATAATATGTTAAGTTCATAATTATTACATATGACTGCGTCCATGTTAGACAAACTGGAGTTTTGGGCAGTCGTGTAAGACCGAGAATAACGTACTTCTGTAGAGCAAATAAAAGAAAGAAAAAATGCTTCAACATACAGAGAAGCGAAGGATAAAGCTGAAGGCAGAATGAGCTGACAATTACTTAACCGACAAGAGCCAAGCTCTTAATATTATAATGATGAACCGGTTAATGGCATTATTCGATATCTGGTTATATTTCGTATTTATTATCCAAGTATTTTTGAAGCATGGCCTAGAAACCTACATAGTGAAAGTTAAATCCTACTAATAATATAAATTCGAAAGTTTGGATGTTTAAATGTTTGTTACTCAATAACGCAAAAACGGCTTATCTGATAGTTATGACACATAAGTTTATAGCCTAGAGTAACGGGTACTTAAACTTTGTATTGAATTTCCATAGAAAGTGTACCCGTTATTTTTGCTCGTGAGTGTAGAATAATTTTTAACTCGAAAATCGTTCTTCGATGTGATGAAATAGGGAATAGGGAGTGCAAATTAATGCGGACGAAGTCGCGGGCAAAAACTTGTTTTAAATAAAGGCTATATATTACATTAAAATAAGCGATGTTGGTGGAGTCCTGGTAAAAATGCGACCTTTAAATTTGAAGGAGCGACGCCGACACTACTCGTTACACAACGCTGCGCCGTCGAGAGCCATCACTTGGTTCTACAGGGAGACGACGATGAGGCTTGTAGCCGCCACTAGCTCCACAAGCCACAGTCAAAACACTATATTCCTTATTGTGCGCGTTTCACCATGTCACATACATAGTAGGTACATACAGAGTAATAATAAAAAGTACGAATGAAATGGTACACAACAGGTACATTTTTTAATAAAAAGATATTCCTAAACAATAATTAAGGAATGACACAACGATAGTAATCGTTGCTCGAAAGAAAAGTGTAGCCTTGGAAATTCAAAGTTTCTGGACATTATAAGATTATTTTTTAAAAACACGATTAAAAAAAATATCTGTAATTTTTTTTAATCGTTGTTGCTAAAACAACCAATTTTAGCCACCAATTCGCATAAATTACAGGCAGAACTATGCGTAAGTAAAGGTACTATAATAATAATAATACGAGGACGGAAGAGCGGAATGGAAGAGTAAGGAGCTACACCGGCAGTTCCATGCACAAATCCCTCACAGGTCTCGGTGCATTTAGTACTCATAAGTTGATGGCAGTATTTATTTGGTTACTTACCTATCTCCAAAACCTTCCAAAAATCGATAGTTGTTTTCTTGACGGTGGTACAATAATCCTGATTTAACAATTGTAATGCTTGCTTCCAAAGGGGGCGTTCTACTAACATACCGAGAGGTGCGTTTGTTACGTATATTGCAAAGTGCTACTACAGGTTTGTCATAATAGGATTGTTGCACCAAATGACAAAATCAATAAATACGACTGTGTTCGAAGGAGTAGCAGGTATGAAAATTAGAATCAAATGTTGAAAAAAGCAGCGTAAGGAAATAAATAATCACAAAGTTAAATTTTCTAGAGTTTTAGGAGGGGCATCTCCTGTCCCCTTTGCGCAAAGTGTACTTCGTGTGGAACGATCGTTATTTAGACGCTAGATTTGTGACGTCACATCTGCAGCGCTTTTTTTTTAAACTATCTTATCTAAATTAAACTATTTAAGAAAGACCAAGATTTTATTGTTCTCAACTCATCAACTAAGTATCCCATAAATTAAAGCCACCTTTGTTGACAGGACACATAAATCGTGATCTGTCTGGCGACGATTTACGTCTTGTGTAATCTTAATAATAGGAGTGAACTAATTGTACTTAAACACATTTTTTTTATATTTGACCGTTAAGCATGCCAGCGTGTGTCCAGGAAAAATAAAATGTATAAAACTTTGTATTAAATTTCCATACAATGTTTACCCATTTTTTTGCTCACGAGGGTATTTCCGGTGTTCGCCATTTATTTTTGGTCCGTGTTTGCGAGCGCGAGCCTAGACATAACTTGGTAGACAGTATTATTCAAAATGAATTTTTTATTCACAATTTCAAGTCTTATTCCACCACTACAACAAAGCATCAATAAAATCTGGAGCGCGCTCAAAAGTGATTCGATCTACTAATCCGATGGAAAGCGATTTCAAGTCGCGAGACCCCTCTTCCCAGAAAATGGGATCGCTTTGTCATTGAGTAAGTAGTATATATAATTACTCAAAGCGCTTTACCTATCCATTCAATGGTTACATGAAAATTACTGAGCAAACTTTGCTCCTTAACAACAACCTCGAGCTTTTGACGTCGGGCGGTTTTACCGATCCGAGCACGGCAGTGAACTTCAATATTCCCAGATATGTTGGTCAGTTGAAATCTAACCACGAACAAGAGGATACTTTAGTATCATTTTAAATGGAATAGACCCCAAGCTCAATGGATAATTATTTATGTATTTATCGTATGGCAAATATTTCGAACAGTGAGATCTTCGAGAAGACAGTACGGTTGCCAGTTTTTGTGTACTTTTATCACCACCCAGTGGTCACGTGTAGGGTAGCGGTGGGTCAACGGTGGGTACTCCCTACGGACGTGGTGCAACTTCGACCCACTTGGAATTAAGCTTGTCAAGTGAGTGGGCAACTTGACTGCTAGAAGTTCTCGAGCCGCCCGGAGGCCTCTAACTCGGCTTAACCACTGATATCATAGACAGCAGCCGGGATCAACGGCTTAACGTGCCTTCCAAAGCACGGGTGCGCTCAGATAATAACCACTCAAAGCGGTCACCCATCCAAGAACTGATCTGGGCCGAAGTTGCTTAACGTCGCATACCGAGCTTACTTAAAGCATAATCATTAGTCGTGATACCGATGTATCACGACTAATGATTATGCTTTAAGTAAGCTCACGACATCAGCAACAGTCGTTAGATAAAACTCGATACCACCAACCGCGATCTTTATGACGTCATAGTTATCCCCTCCACTACATTCGAGAGCGACAACCGTGCTTTTCATACTCTGGAGACGTCACTGAAACCAACGATACATGTGACTGTAACGAAACTAGAAAGTTCTTAGACCTGGCACACGAGATAACCACATATCGATTTGACGATCTTTGTCTCAATAATAGACTCTGCAAACGATATAAGTACCTAATCAGAAGTACATACAGAAGTACTCCTATGACCATTTTCCTCACCGTTTTCCTGCTCCGCTGGTTACCCGCACCCTAGGTTAGGTATCTCATTATATTTTTTATCTTTAATTTTATATTTCACTTTTTATAGAAATATTGTTATAACCCTGCCTAATATTTCATATTTTTAACATATTTCTGTGCTTTTATAAATTTATTTTGCTCTGCTGTCCGGTACGTTAGAGCTAAAATGTGACAGATATTTTGTGCACATTTACAAACAAAGGCAGCATCCCAGGCTTTTGGAATGTAAATACTGGCGATAGTGATGACGTCATGCAAAAGGGCATCGGATCCCCGGCTCCGGGTTAACGGGTGGTTATATACGCAATCAACCATCTACATAGTTTGTAACAAATCATAGAAAAATGTGTAGAATATAACTACACAATTTACATTGCTTTTATCGACTTTTCAAAAGCATTCGATTCAATAGACCACAATTATTTGTTTATAAACAAATATAAATAACGTTAGAAGAGAAAAATGTGGAACAAAAATATATAAATATACTGAAACACATATATGGCACCAGCAAAGCTTCGATAAAAACTGAGAAGCAAGGAGAGTCCTTCAAACTACAACGGGGTGTAAAACAGGGTGATCCGATTTCCCCGATAATATTTAACGCCAGCTTGGAAGCAATATTTAGAAAACTATCTTGGGAAAGAAAAGGCCTCAATATAAATGGTACATACTTAAATAACTTAACGTTTGCAGGCGACGTAATTATTTTTGCCGAAGACCCGACGTCTCTAAGTAACATGTTAAAGGAGTACAACGCAGTTTGTAGAGAAGGCGGCCTGGAAATGAATCCCAATAAATGTAAAATAATGACAAACGGGAAGAAGTACGAGTACCTATGATACTCGTACCAAATGAAATTGAATACGTCGAAGACTTCATATACCTCGGGCAAATGGTGTCTTTCAATAATAGTCAAGACAAGGAGGTGGGAAACAGGATAAGCAATGCTTGGAAAAAATACTGGGCACTGAAATTTATAATGAAGAGCGACCTTTCCATGAGTATAAAAAAGCTACCTTTAACAAAGCAATCTTGCCAACATTATCTTACGGCGCACAGACATGGAGCTTAACTAAGAGACATATAAACAAGCTTACAGTATGTCAAAGAGCGATGGAAAGATCCATTTTAAAGATTACTAGAAAAGACAAAATAAGAACCACTATCATTAGAAATAAAACAGGCGTGGAAGACGTTTTTCATTCCATCAAAAAAGCTAAATGGGCATGGGCAGGACACGTGTGTAGAATGCCCAACTATAAATGGGCAAAAATATTGACAGTGGCAGCCGAGAGATAAAACTAGAAGACAAGGTAGACCTAAACTTAGATGGAGAGACGAGTTGAAAAACTATGATAAATATTGGTGGAGAACAGCTAGAGATAGAAAATTATGGGAAAGGTTGGGAGAGGTATTTTGCGCCTAAATCGCCATGAAGGTGGTGGATACATTTTATTAAATAAATAAAGAAAATTGTACACACTTATTTAAAGGTGTTCGCAATATACAATCAAAAAACAGAATACAAAAATAACAGGTAGATTAGAAAAAAAAACTATAAGGAAAACTACATGTCAAGTTAATTGGTTATCGTATGTTTTATTACGAATGTAAAAAAGTGAAGTGAAAAAATCATATATATATTTATATTGTAAAATACATATGCATGAAATAAAGGCTAATATTATTATTATATACGCAAAAACATTTTCACACTATGTATGTTCTCTGTATGTATCTACGTATACTCCATTTCAAATGCGCCATGGTATTTGCGAAACTTTGTATCTTCGCTGATTTATGAAGGTATCTTCGATATTCTATGCAGGTATCCTCGCAAAAAATCAATGCAATAAAAATCATAGCTATTCCACCCATATAAGTTCCGAACAGTTCATTTATGCATACGCGCCTGAATTAGACATCGTGAGCACAGGATGTCTTGGCTCCGTAATATGAGGGAGTGGACGGGGATAATAGTAGATTGTATGACAAGGGTCTAAAATGAGCCATATTACCACGAGATAGTTATTTTCCCGAACGAAGTGAGGGAAAATAGTTCGAGGGGTAATATGGCTTTTAGACCAGAGTTATACACTCTACTTTTCACTTCGATTGCGAGAAAATAAATAAACAAAGGTTAACCCACCCAAAATTCACAATAAATTCCACGGCGAAGATATATGCTTTTACAGCATGTTTTTTTTTATACTCCTTTGACACACAAAACATAGACACTGCGGTTCGCGCGCAACATTCACGCGCGAAAAAAAGCTAACTGACCTGCCATTGAGCACTTCAAAGTGTTGCTCGAACGATTTAACCACTTTTTTAATTATTGTGAAATAGGGACTACTACAAACTTAATCTTTAGACTCTTTAGAAAAAATAATTATGTTTCCAGATTGGTCGATTTTAGTAAAGCTGTATTATGGTTGGTTAATACCCAATACCAAATATTTTTTTAAGAGTTAAATTAGTGTTCTGTGATTGGTGAATTTAATAGGTGAAGTATTTTGATTGGTCAAATTCAAATGTTTTGTAAATCATAAATATGTATTCATATTTTCCCTAGGGGTTAAATGTACTACTTTAGCCCCGCTTGACAAGTCTAATATGACACACTTTTCGAGCATGAGAAGTGAAAAGACCGTTAAACAACTGTGCAGATTGGCACGTGATAAGAAGAAATTTAAAAACCTGACTGTCAAACTTCAGTAATGGAGAGGCACATGAAGAAGAGCACAGTTTGAGAGTCGCATGCGGCTAATTATGATGACCACTATTATGAATAATGAATTGGTGATAATTGTGATCCGAAAAGAGGATGGGGCACACACACAGATTATCCATAATGTTTACTGCTACATACATAATATGTTATATATATATCCCTAGATTCCCTAGCCTTTCTAGCTACTGATCTAATAGTTTCATGTTACTCGTATATTATTTTTGAAAACTTTCCATTTATTCAGATTTTTGAGTTTACTGTTTAATGTCCATCATAATATTAGAAACAAAGACCATTACCGCATTCGAAGCGTTATAAAAGTGTACTTAATCCGAGAGTAAATGTACGTTACTCGCCCGAGCATTAATAAACGCCGCCATAAAACAAATGGTTCAAAAGCGAGAACACTATAACTATAAAATAGTTATAGGAAGTATAATACTCGTACAAAAGTTTCAAACATTGAGTAAAGCTTTCTTACAAATTTCTTCATCCATAAAGAGGGATTAGAACAATCAGGTCATCAATCACTCGGCAATGTATACACCATTACTGTTATATATAAGAAGAAATTTGATCTTCGTGTACCTACAAATAGGTTAATATTTCCAACAAAACTCATTCACAATCTTTTTTGTTTTCAGTTACGGATGTAGGGTCGGAAATAAGACTGAATTTGAATATTCCGCTAACTTAACGGAGGAAGAGTTTCAAGAACACCCGATTATCAACTGGGACGGCATACTATGGGTCAATAGACCCCTCTACCTGTGGATAGTACAAGTCATACTTGCTATGATCTCGTTCACGGAAGCTATACTATTAGCTTATTTAGGATATAAGGTACAGTATGGCAGCTCCCTTGAGTAGTGTCAACGTCGAGTGTACAGTCAGCATCAAAAGTAATTACGCATATGCGTCAAAAATCATTATTGTAAGGAAATAAGAGCTTTAACTCCTTCGTATGCTGACTGTACTTACCAACTACCAACCATGACCAAGTCAGTAACATGAAAATAACAAAAGTAGGAACACTAGGAACGGTCTAATTTTTTGTCGCTTTGGTAATTCTATTAACAGAATCTTAACCAGTACATATTTTTTTAATAAGTCCAATGTTTTAATTTTCATCAGTTATTGGTTAATAGTGTTTTTATACTAGTAATTTGTACCCGTGGACTATGCGTCGCCAGAGGGATAAGTTACGTTTTGCGGAGTGCAAAAACTACAGAAAGTCACAAACAAAAAGAGTACAGGGTTAGTTAAGGTTACTACTTACGAGAACAAATAAATACAGATTCATCTTTCGTACGTTTGAAACGTGACGTAATGGAGTAGCTGCCTTTAAAAATAGTATTGTTGATAGTCTTTCCTTGTAATTGTAGTTTTTAGAGTTTAGTACCCGAAGGGTCCAAACGGGACCCTATTGCTGTCACTCACGCGTCCGTCCGTCCGTCGTCTGTCACACAGGTTTCACGGCCAAACGGTTGGAGGTACAGTCTTCAAATTTTTACATTATAATCATCTTATTGGCCCAAAGCCATACTGTCAAAATTCATTTTTAAATATTTTTAAGGGGGGCTCCAATACATCTAAAGGGAAGTGCGAAAAAAAACTTTTCGCCAACCCCACCGAATGGGGTATTGTTAGTATTGCTAATAACTCCTGAGTCTTTTGAGTCGAGCTCTTTATCGAGTCTTATCAAGTCCTGTAGTTACACCTCTAGCTCAGAATTTCTAAAGGCTCGGTTTTATAAAGATCCGTTAGACCTTATGTCGGTTTGTTATGTCAAAAAATGTACTGAGTTACTGCAATTTGATCTAACGGATCTTTATAACCCCGCCTTAATCTAAACAAAACACTAGAATTTTTATATACCACTCGAGTCTCTACAGAAGATTAAATTATGTATCATACAATAGGTACATCAATTTCAATGAACACTATATAGAGTTAGCATGCAACTTTTATTTATTCTTATCTTTATGAATATGTCTACAGGGAAACATCTGGCAGCAAGTTTTATCATTCCATTTCATTTTAGAAATGGTAAACACAATACCATTTGCCTTAACTGTAAGTATTAGTGACAAATCTAAATTTGTTGAACACGAAGTATTAATTAACGAAAGTCTTTTCAGAATCATAACCATCTATTTTTTTTTTCAAATGACAGCTGCCGTTTCCACCACTTCGGCACTTATTTATACCTGTATTTCTAAATTGTTGGCTGGCAAAAAGATCTCTCGAAAATATGTTTGTAAGTAAACTTCGTTGCTTCGTTTGATTACGAATCATTTTCGCAATAATAAATTTAAATCTTGTTTGTATTTTGCAGAATGACCTTCACAGAGCGATGCAAAAGTCTCAATCTGCCCTTTCACAACAACTGATGATTCTATGCGTCACACTTTTGTGCCTCGTCTTCACAAGGTTAGTAATAATTATAATTTAAAAAGTATTAAAGTACAGTAGGTAGTAAAGTTATAGGACATAAATACATGTTAAAAACACTGGTAATAGACATATTATGATGACAAAATTTCATGATTCATGCCATTCGAACCAGTTTTTAGAGACGATGAAATGTTTGTATGTGATCAACTACAATTAGAACAACACAAAAGACGAAAATGAGAGGCATAGTGCGAGTAGGTACAGCATAGCAAACCAGCATTGAAAACGTTCCCTACTGATTCACCCGCAGGCGTGACGTCAGGCCTCGCCTCGTACTGCCGCTGTTTTTTCGTGAAATGTTACATTTATAGAAATAGTTGCCATACAATGTCTTTTTTATTGAAACATGAGAATTCTATTGGTAACTTTCAATTTACATTTGGCCAATAAACAACAAAACAACGTTTATGCGAATCTTTATAGTCCCGTATCTTTTTATTTTATGATTATAATTAATTTGTCTAATTCTATATCTTGCAATAATTTGATGGTTTTCTATCCATATAGCAAAACTATTTTATAATAATATGTAACATGAGTCATCATCCCTATTATTAAAAACAAAATGCAAGATCACTAAGCTATGAAATAAGGTTCCTAAATGTATAAGTGCTTAGTAAATGATATTCGGCTTTCAGGTAAAATCGGACGTAATCGTGTAATAGAAAAAGCCAATATCTCTTTCATTTGTCAGTTTTATCAATTCTGACAAGTAGTAAATGAAGTTAGGGTTTGTATTGATAAAGTTTTGTGAGAACAGCAGTACCAATCACATTCGCGCGTCACTGCCTATACCCGAAGTCTCATTCTAAAACCCGAACGTCATTTTAAGAGCTTAAAGAATGTAATTTATTGTTAAAAGCGGGTAGGTATACTCGGTTTTTTTTTTATCTTTGAAGTACTATGATATACTCGTTCTATGCATGAAACAAATGAACGCGCCATACATTTGACTATGAGCAGTACTTTATAGTTTAAACAAAAACAGAGTATAGTGCAGTGCATTCATCCATTCTTCATGAAACCAAAATAGTTCTGTGTATGCGCGATATTACGGCGAAATAATTAGTTAGTGCATAATTTCATTGTATCTAAACGAAGCGCTATTTTTGAAATTCAATTATTCACGTTGAATTTCGAGTTCAAAGCTCAATGACCTAATCCATCAAGATCCGTGGCATAAATTGTGAATCTAAAAGAGTACTTTTGTACAATAACAATTTAAAGTGTATTTGAATGAACATCCATGTTAACCACTTTGATCTCTGCTGCCTACTTGCTTACATAAACATTTGTAAATACCCACATTGAGATCGATTGTGCGGCTTCTAGATGGCCGTTTGTGATTTTTTTTATTTCAGAATATAACTGCCATCAGTTTGCAGCTTTAAATTGCATTTATTATTGAATGCTTATTTTTTTCTATTCGCTCATGCAAAGCATACTTATACGATCATTTTAGATTTAGATAAAGATCCATGGTTGCTTCGATTTTCCGGGGAGACAAGGGTTTTTGAGACTTTTGTTGTATACAAAGAGTTAAAAAATATATATTTTTATACATCAAAAATAAATAAATCCTATTCTTTATTTATAAACATAATATCTCAATAACGCAAAATATCGTACCATTGCCTAATATTACTGGTGTTTTTCTTCCTGTCTCATAGCCATGGGACAGCCTGTATAGTATACAATACTTCGAATACGTTTTATTCAGTAATAATGCCTTGTACTATCTATAAATTCATATAGACGTCAGTTGCTGATAGGTATTTCTTATCTTCTAAATATCACCAGTGGAAATATTGATTGTCCGGACTTTATAAAATTTCATTTAAACACGCCTATTTGTTCTGACATACACCTCGCTATCGCTCTTAAATGTATATACCTCATCTAAATACAGGCAAAATAGTTTCTTGAGTCGCGCTAGTCGTAATCTGAACAGCTGTCCAGAGAGCTGGATAATGTTTTGGAAACTGTTGGTTTAAATAAATAAAATGGTTCGGTATAAATAAATAAAAACATTTGATCACTTGTATAAGCACATTTTTCTTCAAAATGTTTCGATATTTTCTTTGTTAATTACATTGACAACAAGTATGATACCATACAAAATAACATTATAATTAATATGAATTAATTAATTCAAAATACATTCTTTACACGCCACTGCCGATGTTATAGACTTTACATAGAACAGTCCCGCGTCACATGGCACTGTCGGAAAAAAGCACGCGTGTTATATAGAGTTATATCGGCGTCGAATTATGGTCATCTACCCACCAAATTAAAAAATGCAACATCTGACAACGGATTTAAACGCCAACTTAGAATATTTTTATTGAATAATTCATTTTTAATTTTGTAAATGACTTCTTGTGAATTAAATTTGTTTGACATAGTATTTCTAAATTGACAGTTCTGTTGTATTTTCTTTTAATGTATAATTGACTCATATTTTTAGAAATTACCTGACCTACAATCATTACTTAAATATTGTGAGAAAATTGTATAAATGTCTTTTTCTTGTCATTACCTAATAAATTATTTCATTTCATAAATTATTTGACGATCGTAATATATAATCGAATAAATTGACTTACAATAACATATGTATATTGTATTTTTATATTATGAAATAAATAAATCTAAATCTAATCTATATTGGATTCGTAAACTTAGCGGAATGTATTTGTTAAATTAGCGTAGGGTCATATAATGTTGATTGTGATTGTTTAGTGAACATAATATATTACCACATTTACAAAAAATCAGACTCATCCCAACATAAAACTGTATCCAAAAATGTTTTATAGGAGATAATATATTGTTAATATACCTAAGTATGATTTTTAAAACATAAAGAATACCAATTTCCCTTCTATAATACGTACGTATAGTAAACTATAACCAGAAAGAAACATACTAAGTATAATTCACAATACGGGTGGTACTCACTAGCTATATTTTCAAACATAAATACAAGTAAAAAACCTAGACGACAGAGGCCGTGGGCAGAGATGGTCAACATTTATTCGAATGACGAATAAGAATAGCATAATTATTGGCGAATGACGAATAAAATTATCGAATGATTATTCTTATTTGAATAATTTATTCGTGAAATATTTTATTCGCGAATAATTTATTCATCAAATGAATTGACACGAATAATTATTTACTTGAATAACTGAAGAGTATTTATGTGCTTATTCATGAATGTGTTTTAACATTTTTATATTCCACCTTATTCAACAGAATCGACAAAAGTATGTAATAATAGAAAAAGCTAAAAAATTACTATTATGTAAATACATCCAATAAAAGTCCCGCTACAAATTTTTCCTCTCATTCCTTCCTTTCTTTTATTTGTTTTCTAAAAATCATAACTAAACATAACTGAGACTTGTTTGTACCAGGACTAAGATTTTGCTTAACATGAAACATCCTTCCATCCCACGTTTAGACGAAACGAAACGAGTAAACGTGGGAGGTCTGGGAGAATAAGACAAATGTTTTATGTTAAACTGCAAACCTTAGCCGCTTTGGATAAAAGATTTAGGTGTCTTGAGTCGTATCGATTATCGATTTTAACATTAATTTATCCCTAAACCCTAAGTCCCTTTAAACCATCTTTAATGTGTTAGAACAAAAATATATCTGCCACTGAAAACGTCTCATATCTAATTATCATTCGTGATGTTTATCTAGACACACGGCAGCGTGTCAAGTCAAGTTCAAAAGAAGAAAACTGGCAATGCAGCGGCCGTGTGTAGTAATCCTGACCTTGAATTTACATCCCAAGTGAAATAAATTTCAGGCTTTGCTACACAGAACTTGGCACCCATACAGATCTCAATTCTTTTGTCGGCGAAGTCAACAACGACGCATATTCTTAATTTTGAACTTGGCTCTCATTTCATATTTATGTGTTTGATGGGATTTGAAAATAATACCCAGTAAATCTTAAATTTTATTGTGGAATTTGTCCGAATAAAATAACGAATGAATAATTCCTCTTTTGTAACGTGGTTCATTGATTTATTCGCGGATAATTTATTCACGATTAAATTATACACGAATAAAATTATCGTTTATTCGAATAATTATTGGAATGAAAAATTATTCGAATAATGCCCATCTCTGGCCGTGGGTTATATTCCACTAACCATTTCGGCCAAGTTTTGACCCCTAATAACTTAAAATGTATTTAACCTACACATTCGGATTTTCGAGAGTTGTATATTCAATTTATTTAATTCAGACAATGTCCATAAAAAATGTTAGTAAAAAAGCCTTAATTACTATGTTAGTATTACATCTTATTCACAAAAAAATATAAATACTCCTCCTTCTAGACTCCACGTGTATGGAGTCCCAATGCTGTATATGTATATGACCTTCTAATTACGGATTTCAAAAAAAACCTCTACCATTCACGAGATTTTGACGTCCGAAAATGACTATCAGTCAGACAGTAGACTGGCTGACACACTCACTCACTCATCAAAAGTTACGACTACTTCCAGGTGACCTAAAAAGTTGAAATTTGACATCTAGATAGGTAATTGTGTGTATACAAAGGGAATAATCTACAAATAGGGTCAAATCTTGTAATTAAATTATAAACTTTTCTATTAAACATTTGACACAAAAATGAATTATTTGTCAGTAATTAAAAAATGGGTTTAGTTTCCCGTCTCGGGAGTGCGGGAGTGCGAGCAATATGCGCGCCTGCTACATTCCTCGAGTTGAGTAGGTAACCGTTTCTTAGGCATCTCCTAAAGGAAATCTTTATTTTTGATTACAAAAGAAGAGTTCCCGACATTAGTCAAAATGAAATGATCTAGAAGGTACGTCAGCGTTTCAAAAGGATAGTATTTTAAGACATAGCAAAAAAATGTGCTGATTGGTGCACCAGCTAAAAGCTTTTAAAGGAAGGAATTCCGCAAATTACGTTTCCTATACAAACTTTCATCCCTTGTTTTTCCTCCTTAGGGAATGAATTTTGAAAAATCCTTTCTTATACAATGCCTACGTTATAAATGTAGCCGACTGTGCAAATATCAATATTTAACGTTAGTAGTTTCGGCTCTGCGTTGATGAGTCAGTGAGGACTTCTTTAATATATATAAATTAGTGTAGTTATATTTGGGCGAGTACCAATTTATTAATAAATATTTTGTGGATAATCTTACACAAATCGATCTAGTTCGCAAATTGATTACGTTGTGACACGAAAATTTGGCACACAATTTATACGGGTAACGTAATCAATAAAATTGTAGACGAAGCTTTTGCTTAAGCCGTCGTCTCCCGGCGAAAAACAATAAACAATGGCATTCTTTTGTAATGAGCCCTGGGATCCCAGCGACCGTTACCTACGATCGGTCGGTACGACGGGTTAACTATGATCCAAAAACAATAAACAATGGCATTCTTTTGTAATGCGCCCTGGGATCCCAGCGACCGTTAACTACGATCGGTCGGTACGACGGGTTAACTATGATCCAAAAACAATAAACAATGGTATTCTTTTGTAATGAGCCCTGGGATCCCAGCGACCGTTAACTACGATCGGTTGGTACGACGGGTTAACTATGATCCAAAAATTTGGTCGTCACCCATTTACTAAAAGTATCGAGAGTGAAACTCTAATTAAACCTCTTCCCCAACCACAACTGAAGAAATATGAAATGAGGGCCAAGTATTCCAAGATATGCAGTTATTTTATTGTCTACTTATTGTATATTCCACATTTAGGTATATTTTCCTTCAATCGTGTATCCATACTTGCCTTTATTTCTTACAAATTTAACTGTTATTGTGTTACCTAGGAAACTGGTCATAACTATAGCCCGGTATTTTAGGGTTTCGAACCAAAAAGGTAAAAAAGGAACCATTGTGATTTTTTAACTGTAAAGTACTGCTCATAGTTAAATTTATGGCACGTTCATTTGTTTCTTGCATAGCATAGTACTTCATAGTTTAAAAAAAAAGTATACGTAGTAAACGACTTGTATTGGTCAACAGATAAGTTACCCCATTTGAGGCCCACGCTCGCTGCGTGTGCTACTCCGTCGCGATTAGAAGCATTTTTCTGCCTTGCAGCGGAAATCGCACGTAAAGGCATGAGTCATATGTGTCGTCATGGGCCTTGAATGGATTAAGTGACGGACATAAATATATCGTGCCGAAACAGTAACGCTTTTCTACTGGATATATATATATTACGCGAGGCAGATTTTTGTACACCCCATCAGAGCTACAGTTATGGTCCGATTATAATAAATGATATGTCATAAGATTCGTCTCATGCTGGAGAGTTGGATAAAATTCTTATTTTTTTAAGAAAAAGGACTTTGGCCGCGTGACGTCACGCGACGTGACTCCTGTTTTGAATTGACATAACACAGTAAAAAAATAAACAGTAACTGAACTCAAACCTGTAAGTAAGTTCTTCAGTATGAGAAAATATACGGTTTGAGTCGACGACGTATATCCACAACCCCAAGAAAATTAACAAAATACAAAACAACGATCTTTTTACAATGTTTACATGAATGACAGACGAATTGTATAGTTATTTAATTCAACGTCAACATTTAATTTTTTTTTTCTTCTATGCCAGTATTAAATTATCATGACCTTTTTATTTCAATAAAAATTATAATTATACAAACTCTTCACATATTCAAAATTTTGAAAGAAAACCTCTTTAGGTTTAAGCCATTCATTGTCATGGACGTCCATCTCTGTTATAGTCTCTTGGCATCTTTGTTGGCCTTAACAGTGCCTTGCGCGCCGATAGGATAGAATTCCTATTGGCCGGTTGAGCCTTTAGAAGACTTTTCTATCCTCGGGATGGCAAATCGCCCGGCGGACTCCCTTTCCGGGTGGAGGCCCATTGTATTGCTGGACGAGACCGGGAATATGTTGGAAAGAATCCTCGCTTCCCGGATCAGGAAGCAATTAGAAAATGCGGGCCACAATGTCACTCCAATATCATGGAGTCCCTCCTTACCTGAGGCGCATCGTGGAGCGGGTACTATGAAGAAAGGGGAGTTCTCACGATGTTCTTCGGAGAGCCAGTATGATAATATTATGACGAGAAAAGTTGAGGGCCACAGGTTACGGGGCAGACTACCCGCTAGATAGAGCACCCAAATCACTGGTGCTCTGCAACTATATCTGCACGAGGCCATCCATAAGGTGATAGGAGCCTATGGAGGAGTCTGGTCAGTAATAATTGGACATTATGTGCTCAGCGTCGAGGGAACGACTGATGATGATGGTGTGCCGCATCCAGGCTGTCCGGATAACTTAGCTAGCAGTCTACTTTAGGCTTCGCTTTGATCCGGCATAATGTGACACTGATAAGGAACTGTCGATTTTAAAGACCCCTTTTTCAAATATTGTTGGTGTTCCTAAACGAGGCACAAATTACAGAAATCCATCTATACCTATACTTGTTCCTTTACGGAATAACTATCGGATTTTCCGTATTTTAGCGGCGTCGGGACGCCGCTACGGGATTCATCGTTTCATTAAAACTTCGGAAAATTTAACACAAAATGTGTGTCACTCGTGCGTGTGCGTCGCTATTATAAATGCGGCATAATAAATTCGTTTATGTAACCTTTTAACACATTGTTTTTGGCTCTTATCCATTTTGGAGAATAAACATGGAAAAAGCTTTAACAGCCTGTATTCGTTAATAGACCGGATGAAATGAATTGAGTTTGGATCTTACTAGTCCATGTTCAAATAACGTATAGAATGTTAAAAAAAACCATTCAATTATGCGTTAGTGTCGAGTATTTTCTGTAGACACATCCTAAATTTTAAGACCCAATTTTGATGCTGGAGGCAGACGTGTACTTACTAAGCAGTTAATTAATATACGCATTGTCTGACAGGAAAGACGTGTACTCTCTGTTCCTGATTTTTATTCCAGAGTACTTTTTACATTAATTACCTTACCCAGTGAAAATATATCGCTTCTCAAGCATGCAATGATATATTGACGTTATACTTAAAGATTTGTTTAAAAGGGTCTAACGCAATATTTATGTAATTTACCTTTGTTACCGACGTTTAATCTTTAAGTATGTTTACAAAGCGCGAGAGTTTAAAATGTTATATTGACTTTATGTTCGTTATAGCAGGCTACGAAGTATCATTTTTCGGGTACGGAGCAACGAGCATCCCATATTGAAATTTCATACACCATTGCCATTGCTTAGAATTTAATTTGGATTTTACTTGACGACCGCTTTAGCCTAGTTGGTAGTGACCCTGCCTTCGAAGCTGGAGGTTCCGGGTTCGAATCCCGGTCAGGGCATGTATTTGTGTGATGAACACGAATATTTGTTCTTGAGTCTTGGATGTTTTCTATGTATTTAAGTATCTATTTATCTACGTATATATAAGTATGTATATCGTCACTTGGTACCCATAGTACAAGCTTTGCTTAGTTTGACTAGGTTGATTTGTGTAAGATTGTCCAAAGATATTTATTTTATTTCTATTATTATTACTTATATTTTTTAAATTTCATTGCATTTTTCGAGAAAAGCACTATACAAGCCTCGGCGCCAACAGGGCCGGCAATACCCTATTTCGCGGCCTCTGCAGTAATGTACTATTATTAATCCGCATTGCATTAGCCGAACTCCACACACAACTAAATTGGCAGCCCTTGAAAAATAAGTGTATTAATTTTAATAATGTTATTTTTCCTTTAGAGGTAATGAATTGGGTTTCTATGACATGACCATCGAAATCACGTAAACTCACGTAACTAAGATTTTGATTAAAATTTTATAGCGTTTTTCTTTGATTGTTAGGGGATGTGGACTACTAATTTTGATACTGTAACCTTTCAGTGTATGTGGGATCCAGCACTTCCAGAGGGCGGGCCATCGGCACCTCAACCTGTTCCAGGCCACGTACTTCGTGGTGGTGACTTTCTCCACAGTGGGGTATGGGGACTTCGTGCCCGACATCTGGCCGTCGCAGCTCTACATGGTCATCATGATAGGCGTCGCGCTCGTCGTGTTACCTACACAGGTAAAAGTCACTTTTATTTTTGTAAGATCATGAGAGTCTGCCGACTGTTGGGCCAACCGTCGACCGCACATAGATAATAAACTTGCGGATATTATCGACGTCGGCCTCAAGGGCACGAGACACATGGAATACGTTCGTTATTAATTTCTAAACATCGCGGCTAATTGACGTACAATACAAAAGCCGCAGCTACATTATAAATGCGAAAGGAACTCTTTTTACCTTTTAGGTAAGAAATGACCATGCCCTTTTTAGGGTCCTGTACCCAAAGGGTAAAACGGGACCCTATTATTAAGACTCCGCTGTCCGTCCGTCCGTCTGTCTGTCTATCACCAGGCTGTACCCCACGAACCGTGATAGTTAGACAATTGAAAATTTCACAGATGATGTATTTCTGTTGCCGCTATAACAAAAAATCTAATTAACACAATAAAATAAATGTAAATAAAACAAACGTGTGTTTTTTGCCGTTTTACATAGATAACAATGCGGAACCCTTCGGACCGACTCGCACCTGGCCGGTTTTTTCGATGTCATATTCTATCGAGTGAACTATATGTGTATATTAAAGTCACATACCTATTCTAAGTTTTGCTACTCGTAGGTACCTTGATAACAACGAAAGGACTTGAGCCTGCCTTACCTTAAATCACTGAACCTACTTATTTTGACGATGGTATGCATAACAATTTACGAGAAGTACTTATCAGAAACGAATCAGATTTATGTCTTCAGAAAACAAGTTTCTAATGAATCATTGAATCTACGCAGACGAGAAGTTCACACAGATGAAAAGAAAGCTCAGGCTATCGCTAAGAAAACCTTGATGTTTTGGACATTAAACGGTATCCACTCTATATTTCTATAACTTACAGTTCGAGCAGCTGGCGTTCACTTGGATGGAACGACAGAAACTAGGCGGATCCTACTCCTCCCACCGCGCCCAGTCCGAGAAACACGTGGTCGTGTGCTCCACGACACTCCACGCCGACACCATCATGGATTTCCTTAACGAATTTTATGCTCACCCTTTATTACAAGATTACTATGTAGTATTACTATCGCCAATGGAACTAGACACCACTATGAGAATGATTTTACAGGTAAAATCAAATTCTAGTAAGCTTAGGGATCAATGTCGTATTTTTCTTCCCTCATTTGAGGGCACCAATGACTCTTTCTCATAGAAGGTGTGAAAGCTGTATATGCCAATCGGTAGCAAAATTATTTCCGTTTTGGACGTAAACACTTGAATCCCTCGCTACGCTCAAGATTTTACTATAGAGTCCTTCGCTATGCTCAGGATTCTATTGTAGAGTTTTTGCTTCACTCGGGATTCAATATTCCTCCCTGGCCGTAAATATATCATTTTGCTCCCTTGAGACACAATGATGAAATAATTCAAATAATTTCATTGAATGATGAAAATGGCACCGACTATAATATTAGAATTACCGAATCTATCTCATTAGATCTACTGTGTATCTAATGAGATTTTTTTTACCTCAATTTTTTTGTTACAATTCATAATGAATCTATTGGGATGTTTTCTTTCATTAGATACATTTTAGCCGGGGGCTGTGAGGAATGGATCTGGTGACAGTTTATTTCTCATTAGATTGAAATCTAGAATCGATCTAACGAGAAGTTAACAAAAAAAAATTGTTTATCATTGCATTAATAATATTTTTTGTTTTTTTTTTCCTAATTTAATTCTACTAGATTAATAAATAAAATAATAAACTAATGAGAAAGTTTGTAAGGGTAGATATTTATTCCTCAATCAAACTAAACAGTCGATGTACCTACAGTTTTGATTAAAATATACGCACCAAGTCACGTTGATAGTAACATTACATAACGACCATTTAAATTGGCTTCGTCATAGTCGCTTCAGTGTCTTAGTGCTAATCGTGGTCTTCTTCATCAGTTCCCGTTCACCAAATGCTACTTTCTGAATGCAAATGCTCGATTTTAAACCGAAAATACTAAAATCGGTGTATGTTTCCCTTGAATTATTGAGGAGTTCCCTCAATTTCTCCAGGACTTCATCATCAGAACTGTATTCTGGTAACATCGGAACCAACCTTAAGCATATACTTTCAATTCAGGGAAGAATTTCCAAAATCGGTTCATTAATGACGGAGTTCTGAGGTACCAGACTTATAAAAAGAACATACAACCGAATTTAGAATCTGCTTTTTTGTAGTCGGTTAATTAATACCTTTAAATGCCCAATTCTTATATATCTCTACTATGTGGGGGTTTTCGAGGGTGACCAATTGATCTTAGCTAAGTCTCATTCCCGGAAAAATGCCGAACAAAGCGCGGTCTCCCAGGTCCCGCGGTCTCACTATATCCTAATAAAAATAACTGGACACAGCGAGGAGGATTTATATAGAGGTCTGTGACCCGTGTGATAAGTAAATCCAATACCTAGGACCGGGTTTTATAAAGATCCGTTAGAACAAATATCAGATCAAATTTTGGTAACTCAGTAAACAGTACATCTCTTGACGTAACTTGCTGACATAAGGTTTAACGGATCTTTATAAAACATAGCCTGCCTTTATGCAGATTGAGCCGACTAAATTAAAAACATGGCCTACCGTTTCTTCTGCGGCAATAGGGTGAAAGCGATTATTAACCAAAAACGGTAAAAATCATCTTGTCGAATTATCGATTTACCGATAAACTAGACAAGCAGCCATTAAGTAGCAAAAACTCATGTTCCTAAAAATACCTATGTAACGATCGTGTTTTAAAAGTGAGATAAAATACTTTTTTTTTTTAAGGTGCCAATTTGGGCTCAACGCGTTATTTATATACAAGGCTCGTGCCTAAAGGACACGGACCTGATCCGAGCGCGCATGAACGAGGCAGAGGCTTGCTTCGTCCTAGCGGCCAGGAACTACGCTGACAAGACCGCCGCCGACGAACACACTATACTCAGGTATTTCTCGGTATTTTCCATTTTTAATTCCTGATCTCTGAGCGGTTGCTTTGTTGTGTAACAAGTCATAACCCAATTACGCTATTTGTAACATTTACTTGTTTTAACAGATCTTGGGCTGTTAAAGATTTTGCACCGGATGTTCCTCAGTATGTGCAAATATTTAGGCCAGAGAACAAATTACATGTTAAGTTTGCCGAGTTCGTTGTCTGCGAAGATGAATTCAAGTACGCTCTGCTGGCAAACAACTGCACTTGCCCCGGCGCATCCACCCTGGTAACGCTGCTGCTGCACACCAGCAGAGGCCAGTAAGTAGCCAGACGGCAACTACAATTCTGTGGCATTTCCAGGCAAAATTGAGAGCTTTTACTAATAATTAATAAAGTCGCCTTTTTAAATGGATCCTTAAGCCATCACCAATGCCAAACTGAGGTACATTTTTCCGGACGACGGAATGACGCAATTGTTTCATACCTGCAAAAACCAAACAATACCTAATATTAATAATTCTCTTAACAGGGAAGGGCAACAGTCTCCAGAGGAATGGCATCGGCTATACGGAAAGTGTTCCGGAAATGAGATTTATCACATTGTTTTGGGGGACAGTCGTTTTTTTGGAGAATACGAAGGGAAAAGCTTTACATACGCAAGTTTTCATTCTCATAGAAAGTATGAATAATATATATTTTTTACAATTGTACTTAAGTATGCTTTTGAGAAATTTAAGGTAGCTAACAATGTTATTCAATGCTTTCAAGGTACGGTGTGGCTTTAGTGGGGGTGCGCCCGGCAGAGCTACCCGAATTTTACGAGGAAACCATACTATTAAACCCTGGGCCTCGTCATATCATGAAAAGTAGTGACACCTGTTACTATATGAGTATAACAAAAGAAGAAAATTCTGCATTTGTTATATCAGACAAACAAATCGAGATCAAACCCGCCATGCCGAAAGACCAAACTGCATGTAGTCTGCTTTCGAACGACAAGAAGCCCGGCGACCCGGAGGAGGGCTCTGGCCAGCAGAAAAACACTGACGGTAGTAACGTCGCTCAATACGAACTCCCACAAGTGATTCTCCAAGCTCCCGCGAGTTCCACACCAAACGCATCGCCATCACGCATCAACCAAGCTAATACTGTATCATCCGCTAAGTTTACTGTCGCTGGCTGTGAGTGTCACAGTTGGATAAACACGCGAAGTACACCGAATATAACTTCACATACCGCTTCTCAACACGTGTATTCGGTCTACTTTATATTGCATTTGCTTAAGTCGCTATGTGTCTTGCCCTTATAATGAATGTTCCAAGAGAGAAATTACTGTTAACTGTTAATAAAATAAGTGACATATTAGTCGGTGTCCCTGTTTGGAATATTTATTAGAGTGCCTTTAGAGTTGTCCTTAGTATCCGATTAGTTTGGCCTATGTACACCTTCTGGAACATTTTTTGAATTCAATCCCTTAGTTTTTTTATTCCATTTTACTACATTTTTGACATCACTTTTGAAACACTGTTTTAAAATAACTTTTAAAGCCAAAATGAAATAGATGATCTCTAGAACTCAATCAACATACTGAACAGAAAAAAAATACAGTAAGATTGTGCTAATCTTACATGCACCAGAAAAATGTACATTCACTGCCACTTGCTATAATTGATTGAAACAGGGGTTAATTTGCAAATCTCCATGATAAGTATATAGAAAATATATTCCTTCACTATTCCACTGAAAAGAATATTCTTTAACGATAAGCACCTCTATAAAAATGATATTTTCTCTAGAAAAAGCGACTTGCGAACTTATACGTTTTCGACTTCTTATTAAGGCATCGAAATATTCCCGAAGGTGTTACATTGATCGATTCTGTAAACAGGTTCCCCAAGGTTTCGGTAATTAATTTCATATATTGCACCTACCAAACGTGGCAATGGAAGAACATGTAACATAACAAATGAAGTTATTTCTTGACAAGGCAATCGTCCGTCATATTGCTGGGCATTATATCTGCGCTAATTGACAAAAGGGGACATAATATTACAACTTTGACGTCTATTCTATGTCACTTTGATTTCATGGAGTCATGGCAGGCAGAGAAAAGGATGGCGCCTATTCATGTCTTTACCCCCCTTTGTTTATTATCCTGATCGGCTCAGCTAATTTCTATTGCCACGATTTATAGGTCACATCCATAACAAGTAATTCATGATTTACATGATCTTAGTTGTTTAGTCAGGTAAGTAACCAGGGCCGCTATGCTTTTCATCATACTTGACAACGGACGTAATTCTTATTTCGAGAGAAAGTGGGAATACACTTATGGCATGCTGTGGACATGATACAGTACAAAATTGGGCCTCAGAACAGGGATACTATACACTTTGCATGATAGAGGATATATATCACCGCTATCATGTCTCTGTCTTTCAAAATCAAAATAACAGAGACATGGACATACAATTGCGGCTCTGGTTAATTTAAACGTGACTGTTTACACACTAATTTAAAAAAAAAAACTAAATGAAAGATCATGTCAATCTGTAATTAATACTTTCAGCAACAAAAGTAACACTACGGGTATATGAAGACTACAAAAGGGTTCTTTTGTGCAAGTACTTAAATAAAATAAGATTGTTGACGTTGAAGTCGTGCTGTATTCAGACAGAATGTAGGAAAAACAATACAAAAATTCCATATAAGCTATAGACAATTATTGATGTTGCTATGCTATAAAGTTCGTAGCAGCCCGCGTAGCCACTTTTGCTGCAGAATGTATTTCTTATCTGTGTCGGTGTTTAAATTGACGATGCCCTTAAGACAAAAGTAACACCTAATAAATATTAGGTACATACTACGTGCCTGTACACGTGCGGGGTCTGAATTTTTGATAAATAAATATAGTTCGCCCGAAACCTAAAATTATTACGTAATTAGTTTAAGAATCACCCATCGTCAGCTCGCTGGCTAAGCTAGCGTTAGCTCGATTTTCTGTACTCGGGAACTTGCTAAAATCAGCTTACCGCAGCTTTTTGTCAAAACGGATCATTATTCAATGAAGTAAGAAAACTAAATTATTTATTTTAATATGAAAAGACAAAAGAGTAATCGGATTAATAATATTTTGTCTTCTCAGTAGTTCTATGCTACAGTCTCGGACTACTGAGAGTTGTAGCTGATATTACCAAATTGTTACCATTGGTATCGCCGGGATTTTTTTGTCTCCGACCCTTGGTCCACTTGACAAGTTCACCTGGGTGGACTATGTCCTGATTGTTCTGACCCTTCGCTCTCAACAGAATTCAACAGAGATAGTAGATTCCCATGAAAATCTTACTGATTTCAACAGGGTTCATGTGGATATAGTACGTAATGTTGTTACCGTTGAAATAGGTAAATAAAATAATTACATAAAAAAGACGAATTTATTAAAATGCTCAGATGCAATTAACTTGTGGTAAATAAGTGTTTATTTTTTTAAATATCAAGTCGCGTTGTATTTATCATGCTGGAAAACACTTAATGTTCATTTAAATGGATTTCATTGCGTATATTAATGTATGCATACGACATGATTAAGTTGTTGTCAATCTGTATTATTAGCAGAAAGAAAACTGTTAACGTTAACAATGAAAATGCTCCTACGTCGTTTAACATTGAGTTCTCAGTTCGCCGTTGTCTGATATATGTATGAATTAGATAAAGTACACAAAAAACAACATTAACATCATTTGCAATTTTAAAACTACAAAAGTTTTGTCTGGCATATAATTAGTTAAGGAATTTTGTGTTATGCATGTTTGGTTTGTATATTTTATTCATTTGTTTGTTAAAAATTTGGTTTAGTGCCGAGGGTTACCAGCCATAATAAATCTTGAAATGACAGAGTTGTTTGACAAATTCATTGTAACAATTAACTAATTCCTCTCATTTACTTTTTCAATTACTATCTGGTAACCCTTGACGCAGAGGCCATACAGGATTAAACCTTTAATTAGAAACCCGTAAAAACACATTTACCACGGTTAAAATGTGTTACGATTAAAAGGACTAATGATGGCTCCATTCTGTGGAAAGTGCCTTTTTGTCTAAATATGGTGAATCCATTACAAAATTTATTTCATAATTAATGGGCGATCGCTGGAATTGAAGACAAAGTTAAAGCCTGAAGTAACTTTAATAAACAATATGTAGTGTTTAAGCGTGACCGTGACTCTCTTTACTCACGCTTATTGGTGTCAAAATTCTGCAATGTTCACCATACCAAAACCTCATTTGCACCTCCCTCGCATTCCAAAAAAAAAAACAATTTAATAATACAATACTTCTACCAGACAGCCTGTATTATAAGATAATACCCGTAAGATACATCGCTCACTTGGTGCATTGTTCTCATAAGAAATTCGTGATAAATGAAACGGAAAGAACTCTGCTTTGCAACAATGCGCCACGTGTCACGTTCCAATTCGATCCTAATCCATTGATGTGTTTATGTATAGCGAATTTTTATTGTCATTTGTGTGGGTCTTGGTGCTAATGTTATGCAAAGTAGATCGAGATTTATGATGCCTGGTAATCCGCTCATTTTTTTTTGAAGTGACGCATTTGTATTACTTATGTGAAACTCATTCGACATAACATTGACCTACATGTCATTGTCACTCGCTACGATTTAATTATGGAAACTAGGATTATAATTAAGTGCTACTCGTATATATATATTATAATAATTACAATAGTGATAATATCACAACTCATGTTTATCTTGTCGCACACAGCGAAATACGGCGAAGGCACATCTGGTTCTGACTCGAGGACGTGCCTCAAAGACTCACCCGGCACGGACAGTGCCACGGACAGTCATCTACTATTGCCCAAACCAGATAATACTAATTTCCTCAGTCCAGATGCCCTGAACTACCGCCGAGGTATGGTATTATGGAGTGTTTTTTTTTAATTTTGAACGTGCCGTGCAATTTTGCGCGGGGCTCGTGCTTGTCAAACAGTTATTTTTTTGACTAGACACAAATGCGGAAGTAATCAAGTAACCTCCCCCCCTTGTTGGTACTCAATATAGACGTTTACCTATATTTCATAAACGACAAGACAAAATGGTGTTTTGCCCGGGAGCGGCACTTGTGACAGAAAAAATGAGCGTGGTATTTTATTTGACACGATCGCAGGCAGCAGGAGGCCGTCGATACTGCCAGTGCCGGACATGGTGACGAGCAGCCTGCACATACCGAGCGACGCGGCGGACGACGACGCAGAACCCGACGAGAGCGAGGATGAACTCGACGACGACGTGCCGTGGCGCTCGCCCTCCGAGAAAATCGCGTAAGCACCCACATGCCTCCGGCTTCACTGCATCTACATGCACGCTATAAACGCCGTTTCACATTCTCTTGATTCTTTCTCAATTACATTTTATTAAAACTTTAGTACAAAATAAACAGATTAATCTAATTTTAATATATCTTCAATTCTCACCACAAAAAATCTAAAACACTCATTGCTTATATATTTTTTTCCTAAGTCTGTGATAATGGTAATCTTTGATTGCCTAATTGAAAATCCATTGACACAGAGAAGTATTGTTTTTGTTATCCTTGTTTTAGCCTGTACAGTCACTCTAGATAGCAGAACCGGATCACGCAAGCTGCATGACTCCCGCACAATACGTTGTTCCTCATTGTTCTTACATGTAAGTGTGTTTTGCTTAGCTTTCATTGTATTCTTTTGGCATCGCTTTTTACATTTAGTTATATGATCACATGTATGTGTAAACGGAATGCTTGGTAAATAAAAATAGGATACATTTTCGTATATTTAATAAAAAATATAATTATTTTACTTCCTATAGTTGCAAGGAATAGTTATTTTGAAGTAAACAAATTATATTATATAACATAATATTGACCTAATAAATATATAACTTTTTTCATGTGATTTATTGAATCCTACCGGAGTTGAATTTAGAAGCATATATTACTAACAGTTCAACATGAAACCACAGCTAAAGGGCCGTGTACAAGCATGGTGAAAATGCCTTGGGCGAGTAAATGGTTCTTCTTTTGCTGGAATATATTTTTCTTAATGTATGTTGTAATTTTACCAAAAAAGTACTAACACTAACATTCTTGTGGTTTTTGAGATATTAAAAACCGGCCAAGTGCGTGTCGAACCACGCACAATGAAGGGTTCCGTACCAACACCTACTATAATCCACTTATAGTCCACATTTAAAATCACTATCCAATACATTGAATCTAAAAAAAGTCGTATCGTCATAGGGAACTCACGGCACTTACGATCTTGTTTTGTGCAAGACAGTTGTGTGATGTTTGGGCAAGACAGTTTTTAAGCGAAAACTCATAAACCGTAAAACCTATATTGTTCAAACCAAAAATCGTTGAAAGTATTTACTAATGCACACCACCTCAAGTTTTTTCAGAATTTTAAGCTTTATAGTTTGTAAATTAAAGGGGGGGGACACTTTCTAGGACTTTGAGAGCTAATATCTCACCAACGCTTGCCTTAAATGGACATTTTTTTTAAAAACCTTTATATTATTTTTAAAGGCCTATCCATCGATACCCCACACGACTATGTACGTTGAAATTTTTTTTTCATCTACCGGTTACATGTATGGAGTGCCCCCCCTTTTTTGTTGTATTGTAGTGCTTATAGTCTCCGAGTAAATCGGCTGTGATATACGGACGGACAGACATGACGAATCTATAAGGGTTCCGTTTTTGCCATTTTGGCTACGGAACCCTAAAAAAGAATATATTTATTTTTTGTTTTGGAAAGTGCAAAGTTCATTTTTCAAATTGTACAGTATTATGTACTTATATTCGATAATAGTGATAATAATCACGCAGCTTAAATATACATTTCTGACAAGAATTATAAACGCGGTCTTATACAAATTTGTATTGAATATGAATTTAGATTGCACTGTAATTATTTTCGTGGCTCTACGCCTTCAATGGCGGGAAATTAGTTTGGTATAAAAACAGTCACAAGATTCACGTCCTCGAGTCAGAACCACTTGGCAGACAGTGACTTATAAGTCACTGTCTGCCAAGTGTATTTAGTGACGAACAGGAAACACATGTTGTTACAACGATAAGGTAACGTTACACATTTTACCGTTCGCACTCTCACTCTCAATACATACGTGACTGGTACAGTACACATGTTTAGCACTTTTCAGATCCGAAATTACACAATTTCCCACCATTCAAGAAAAAATCGTTTAGGTGTACTACACTACAGAACTTGCTTGTAAAGTTTTTAGCGTTACCAATTGCCTTATACTCATTTGTGATGCTCATGATGGCACTTATGCACTGCCACTATGACTTACTTTAAAAACCGGCCCAGTGCGTGTCGGACTCTGCACATTTAGGGTTTCGAACCAACTGCAAAATTAAGTTGGTTTTAATAGGAAAAATCAGTAAATTTCAATGAAATCATTTGATTTATCAATACATTTAATATTATTATCGAAAACAATGAATATAAAAAGCAGAACAAACTAAACTAGATATAAAGTAGTAATAAATATTAAATAAATGAATTCGTTAATAAACTAAATAGAGAAATGCCTCATGACATTAAGTCCGCCTTTTGTACTTATATTGTTTGTGCAATAAAATTTCAATAAACAAATAAATATCTACTTACTAATAAAAAATGGGCGCTAGTTCAGAGCTCAGCGGTAGGGTGCCCAGAAGGCTGACAGCATTGCCGCGCTTCACAGCAAGACCGATGCGCTGAGCGAGGTACTCGCCAGCCTTCTGGTCACCCGTCGCGTCGCCAAGGCGCTGCAGCAGCTCCTTATAGGTGCTGTGAGCGACAGGTCCCCACGGCCCTAGTGTTTCCACCCCAAACGGCTCATACATGTAGGCACCGTCAATGTCAGGTACTTGTCGCAAAATCCACGGCTAAATTGAAAAACTGAACAACTAAGTACACTTTTCAAAATGAAGGCTTAAATGTGATAAGTACTTACTTCACGAAGATAGCGATAGGAGTGATCCTAGTTTGGTAAAAACCATAGAAAAAAAAAAATCCTCGTTTTTAATTATCTTAAAAAAAAACACAAACATTTTAGGGCTTAGTAAATATTTGGGGAAATTACAAACATACATGAAGGCAAAAAGAAAACCCATATCACGTCGGTGGCAAACAAGCTGACAGCTCACCTGCTGGTAACCCATTTTATCGCTAAAAGCAGTTTCCCCATGCCTACGCGGCTATACCCATTTATTGGAATGCATAAATCCACGCCAAGGAACCCCGAGAATGCATTGTGTTTTTCCGATGACTTCACCATAAGACTAACTATAGTTAAAATGTACAATCAGCTTCAAAAATGTTATAATTGGCATATTTGTAAACACCTGGTCTACCTTAATACAAATTAATTTAAATAGTCCAGCAATGGTCAGGGATATGTAATTTCAACTACTTAAGTATCCTATAATAAGATGCCTACCTCTGGATGGTGGGTAGTCGAATGGACCATTCGAGTGGGTAATCAGAAAAAGACCGGGCTCTGGGTCATAATTATGGGTAAAACCCGGTCGAGCAAAACACAGTGCATATGAAAATTTTTTTTTACTCGTACAATGATGATAATTATACTGTTGTTTAATCAAGCATCTTAGTATTCTGCGCATATGCAAGTCTTGTACATTTATGCTATTGTCGACGATATTTTAAAAATACACAAATAGGTATGTTAATTTTATCTTATGCAATTGTGTGCGTTGTGTATGTGTATAAACCCCTGAGCATATATCCCACTCCGGCCCGTCGGCCCGTCCCGTTCTGCCTCCAGCGATGACGTCACTACTAGCAGCTTCTCCTCGCTGGCGGGCAGTGAGACGCCGCACAGCGCCTGGCGCAACGACTTCACCAGGTGAGCCAACAACCGCAGCCTCCCTTTTGACATACACGGCACACTCGCCCGCTCCTCATACATGATGTCCACTCTCCCTCCGATTCATGCGATAACTGAGTGACGGGCACATTCATCTCCATTCTTTACCTAATGAGGCTCGGTTTAGTAAACACTCAGTAGACCTTATGTCTGTTATTAATGTCTCACACTTACATGGCTAAAAATATCCCTACTGATGCTCAAACGCCTGTAACGGCTCAACTCGACAATAGTTTAATTTCGTTGTGTTAGCAGATATTTTCGAGGTCCGTTTGAGTCATATACATAGGTATGACGTCAACGAACTACTTGGAATTTGATATGGCATCAAGGTCTTAGGTTGATCAAGGCCCATCTTTTTATTACAGTGATTTGCAAGACTCAAGGATAAAAGTAATGTCTTGACAAAATAGAACAGGCATGTACCTTATTGGAGTAAATTTGGCTATTTTACCCCACATTTATAATTTCAAGTCTTGGGTTAGAGAGAGAGAGAGAGAGATCTTCTAAAATTAAATACTATGCTCATAATTAGGTTATAATTATTGTGCTATCATAAGGAAAGAAACAAGTGCAAAATATGTTATAAAATTTCCCATACCGTACACCCACTCGACAGCATACTTGTGAATAGGGAGAAAAATTACCACCACTACTCCCTCCACACGTCTATTCGACTTTATCCATACTTTTAGCAACAACGGTAGGTATAATGCTTAACTTACGAGCGCGAGGTAGGTAACGTAAATTATCCCGTTAACATCCCTAAATGATATCTTGCATCGTAGTTTTTATGAATTCCACTGCACATTCCTAATGTCGTTTTTTTAAGCATGAAAACATCCATGTTGTATGTTAGCATATTTAGAGATTGAACGGCATATAATTATAGAATAAGTCACGGTGTTTAATTCTACTACACACTTGCACGTCAAAACAAAAGGAAGTGTAACGATTTCAGTTATAAAACTACCTTTAGTCATAAAGCATTTTAATGTTTGGCTTTTTTCCCAATAATACTTTACGTATGTTGGGAGTAGGTTTTATAGTACCACTTCTACGGAATTTTTATTCGTATTTTATAACCCTTTTACGCTTTTGCTTTCGCCGAAACGGTAACTTTGTCAAAATAAACAACAATACGAAAATGCTGAGTAAACTGCTATGCTAAGTTTTTTCAGGATTGTAAAAGGCTTTCCCCCGGTGTCGCCGTTTATTGGCGTGAGCCCGACTTTGTGTTACCTCTTGAAGGAGAAGAAACCGCTGTGCTGCCTGCAGCTGGCCCAGGTCTGCGAGCACTGTGCCTACAGAAATGCGAAGGAATACCAATGGCAAAATAAAACTATCATTCTCGCTGCAGACTATGCCTCCAATGGTATCTACAACTTTATCATACCATTGAGAGCGCATTTTAGATCGAAAACATCTTTAAATCCAATCATACTATTGCTGGAAAGAAGACCTGACATAGCGTTTCTAGATGCGATATCATACTTTCCATTGGTTTACTGGATGCTTGGATCTATTGATTGGTCAGTACCTTCTTTCAGTATTCATTTAAACAATGTACATTTGGAATCTATAAACATTAATCATTTCTCGTGATAAACCGATCAAAATCGCTTAACACGTTAACTTCTAAAGCGTAATAAACATCAGCAGAGAGTACAATTTTGTACCTTTTGGGGTCGTAACTCTTGGTCCATGGGGTCCTAGCGCGCATAAGTTATTTAGTGGAATCGCGAAGCGTTTGGTTGACGTAACTGGTAACCGATGAGCTGGCGACTTTTTCGCACATCGTATCAGCATTGCGATACAGCGAGGAAATGCCGCCAGCATCCTCGGTTCAATGCCCCAAGGGCCTGTTCTAGATTTAAGTTAGTTTTTATATTATTTCAGTTATCGTTATTTAACTATTATTACCATTAGTAAATAAATAAATCAGCTTCTATCCATTTGCTATTACATTAACTTTGATCAGTCCTAAACTGATATTACTGTTATCTTGATTATTTAAATTATCATCGACCCGCTGTCTTTTTACATGTTAAATCAAAACAATACGTATTTACATTTTTACAGCCTGGACGATCTGCTACGAGCAGGAATAACGTTGGCAGAAAATGTAGTAGTGGTAAATAAGGAACTGTCGAACTCCGCTGAAGAAGATAGCCTAGCAGACTGCAACACCATCGTGGCCGTACAGACAATGTTCAAGTAAACGAAGTATTCTTCTTACTCAACTTTATTACGAACTGATTTTGGTTTGGCAATGCAGTTACAAATATTTTTGTGCAACAGCGAATAATCCTATGTTATTGATATATTACTCAATACTCAATACTTTATTGCAATTTCACAAAGTAGTTGCGTAGGTGGTATTACATTATTTTAAGTGGCAATTGAACATCTATACCAGTATATATAGCATATTTCCTTTCCAGGTTTTTCCCATCGATCAAATCAATAACGGAATTGTCACAGTCATCCAATATGCGTTTCATGCAATTCAGGGCACATGACAAGTACGCCTTGCATCTATCGAAAATGGAAAAGGTTCTGGTGTAATATGTTACCTGTTATATTATGTAGATGTATGGTTTAGCATTATAGAAGTATGCGTGTCTGTATGCAGTTGGAGAAGGAGCGGGGGTCGCACATCTCGTACATGTTCCGGCTGCCGTTCGCCGCCGGCTCCGTTTTCTCCGCTTCCATGCTGGACACTTTGCTCTACCAGGCGTTCGTCAAGGACTACGTCATTACTTTCGTCCGCCTGCTGTTAGGCGTCGACCAAGCTCCCGGATCTGGTTTTTTAACTTCAGTAAGTTGTATTAAAATATTGAGAGTCGCTGCGCTAATATATTTGAAAATCCTATGTGCCTATTGCGAAATCACTAACATGTGCGCCTTCACCTCATCCTCATCATTTTCACGTGCGCGAAATGTATCTTATTAAAGCGAATGTTAAATAATAAACAGTTAATGTAAAGGTACTCAAATGTAACCGTTAGTAATAATAAACATTATTGGATTTCTAACAGATGAAAATAACAAAAGAAGACATGTGGATTCGTACGTATGGTCGGCTATACCAAAAATTGTGTTCAACATCGTGTGAAATCCCAATCGGGATCTATCGCACACAGGACACGAGCCTAGCCGATCCCTCTCACCACGTGAGTATGTCGCCACGGACTCCGTCAAACTGGTTTTGGTCACGCCTGGCGAGAATGCGAACATCGCGTCCATCGGTGAGTCGGTTACCTCTACACTCAAGTTACTTTCCTTAAATACAGTCCTTCTCTTCCAAATACTGTTTGAACGCTACTGAACCAACACCTAATTAATAATAACATTCAATTTTTTGCCCTACAAAATGAATGTATTCCAGTAGTCCGAGTCCTTGGACTGTATTTTCGGGTTTTTACTCCTTTTGATCTTGAATCTCGGGGCGTCACACTTTTTCTCATGGTTGTAACTTGTCGACACACATTTCAGCCTAATAACACTTGTGGCGTGTCTATAATTAGTTAGTGTTTACATAATAACTTTATATTCCTCACGCGAGACAAATTTTCTTATAAACTACACGTGCTTATTTTTTTTTATCGCAAACTGCTGTTCTTTAATAAAAAATCTTATTGCTTTGCGCGGAAGTGGAATAAGTTATCAAAAATATCCAGAAATATTACGATTACATTGGACATTAGCAATAAATTGCGTCAATAACTTGGCTGAGGAACTATCAATACATTATTGGTGTTTAACTCGATGATCGCAATCCCGCCTCAGTATGGTATATGTTGTAGACGTTTGCATGTTCGTGTTAGTGGATATAGAATGAATCCTTTCGACAATTCGATACAAGATGTAAATTAGGGCAACTAATAGGTAATCAAAATAATAACATAGAGGATACAAGGAGTATAGACTAGAGTGTAGTTCTATCCGTATAGCAATCACAGCTGCATGTAATCGGAAAGAATTACGATCGAACCCTGGATAAACCTCGATTTGACTTGACATTGACTCCTAAATGCTTAATCTAGGACTTGCCAACAATTCTACAATATTTATTGCTTTTGCTTTCTGCATGCTAATCCATTACTGTACCCAAAATAAGGGTTAGATAGTCACTTAAAACTCAACCACTAAGCGACTGCCCACATTCATCCAGTCAATGGGGGATTATGCCTTGTAAAAGTTGGAGTGGAAAGTGTTTTGATTTATATTGGTCAGGTATCAGAAATGAAAAAAATCCTACGTTTCCGGCATAAGCCTTAACAGTTATTTCTACGGGTAAAATGTGTAAGGAGTTAAAACAAGATATATGTCCTTATATCTTGTTATATATTAATGTTAATCTTACAAATAAAAACAACCTCTCGTCCTAAATATATTATATACCTTCTCCGTTCCGTCGTAGGTAAAAATTATGAGTGGCGGAAATAATTAATATTTTTCAAAATTATCTCGAACTTAATAAATTTCGATTCAAAGTTATTTATATGCTATAGAGCTTGTGAGTTATTTATTTACGTTACGAATGACTAAAACGAACACGAGAAGTTGCTTGTGTTCGTCATATTCATTGTAAAAAGTAAGTACTTTGAGTAGATACAGATACCGCGAATAAACGGCACTTCAAACGGCCTTCCATTGAGCGCTTCAAAGCGTTGCTCAAACGATTTGAAATCACTTTGTGAAATAGCAAGTTGTGAAAAATAAATTCAGTTTCCCGATATTAAATACGACAGGAATATTTGTCAAAAGTTGCGATTGAGTACGAATTTATATTTCAAGTATTCGTAATTACAAGATTAGTACTTAGTTCTATGGCCGTCCTAAAATTGGCTATCGCTAAACTGACCATCGGACTATTAAATTAATACCGGGCCCCCTAAGACTTTAACTAGAAGTACGAACCAATTTTAGAGACGATCAAATATTTGTATGGAACCAACTATAATTAGAACAGCCACGAGAAAAAATAATAAAAATCAAAGTAAATCGTTACTGCCGAGCACTGAAAACGTCCCGTAATAGACAGCGACATGTGATGTGACGTCACAGTTCACAGGCCTCCCTATCAATGTATGAAAAAACGAGTAATTTGCTATTTTAGCCTGAAAAATAGTGTCACACAATTTATTGTTTACTGAAACAAGAATCCTGATGGTAGTTTTTAAATAAAAATTTAACATTTTCGAAATTTTCTAGTTTTATCTTTGAAGATGTTGATCACTTGTATTGATTCACCTACTTTTTTGTGATAATTTGATGGTTTACTGTCTATATAGTGATCTTGTTACTATACATCCCGCATGTATGTATATTCCTTATAGGTCTCATCTCTTTATCGCTAAAAGACTTACACATTCTTTAGTTCAATGAACTTAATAGAAAGTTATTTTTTTCATAAAGGGCTAGTTATTTATTTAAGATAACATGATAGTAGGTATACCTATCAAGGCAAATATTGATGGCCTGACAACAGAGTCCGCATACAATACAATAACAAGGAAAATTAGATTTGCGCAATCGCAGTCCATTTAGCGTTATCGTAGCATTTGATATTTTGGGTTCCGTAAAGGTAAAACTATGTCATTAAGGCCTTTGCCCCTTGGCCTTTTTCCCTTAAATGTAACTCCGTTAGCTTTCGAGCAAAATTCTCACTAGGCAAATAGTAGGAAAACAAGTGTGACACGATAGTTGCAGCAGGACGAGGGAGGAGGAGGAGGTTTCCCGGCCTGCGGGCGCCGGGAGGCCACCGGCTGCCTCGGCGGTTGCTACGGGGAGCGTACGCCGGCGGTAAGCCATTATCGAAGTCCTTTCACATGGACCTCCTCAATACCGCCTATTCATTTGGGGCCTCGTTGCAGAAAAAGATTTTACCGAATACAATGTCTGAATGGTTTTTTGTTTAAGACGACTATAGATTTTAATACTTACTATGAAATATTCTATCCGATTGAGTTAAATTATGTCTGAAAAATAAAAGCTACGTGTACCTACATAATATAAATGAATGCGAAAACAAGAATTTTCACGCTTTACAACAACTGTTCACCATTAAATTTGGTATAGAGATAGTTTGAATCCCAGGAAATATCCCTTAAATTTGTATAGGAGGGCAATAATTAAGTCTAAGCCTAAGGCTACGAGTTTTACGCGGACGAAGTCGCGGGTAAGAAGTAATCGTACCAACATAAAGCATTTATATGTATCACTATTCCTTGTGAAAGGACTCGCGGATTATTTTATTGGCAATATTGACGTGATCACGTCGTAAACGAAATTGGCGTAAAACATCACTTATTGTTTCTTAAGTTGGGAACTTGTTCCAGTTTCTTTTTCTTTAAATATAAGGCAGAACTAATGAAGTATACAAGTTATAATAATTGTTTAAAGGGCGATAATACTATTCTACCGGGATTACTACAGAACAACTCATTGCATGTCATGCTCAAGTAAGGGCCGCATAAGTATCTTACAGAGTAGTTACTGCCAATTTAGTACTGTTATCTAGGTAGGTATTACATAAATTAGAAAAGTACTTACATACACAAACACATAGCACTAAGTACCTTTACTTCTAGATTTAGTGGTAGTTTTTAGACCTGCTTTAGGCAACCTTGTGCGTGTCTTCGCACGCATACCATTCAATGTATATAAGTTACCTCTGAACTTTGAATAAACATACGTATACATTTTACAACACAAAAGTCATGAGCTATGCATATCAAATGATTAGTAATTTGTGCATGCCACCAGTTTAAAACAGCAGTACTATAGGTACCTGTATACACATGTACATACAAATGTTTAATTTTAATGTAAATATCGTGCCGTACGTACAACGCCGTAAGTTTTTAATATTCTTCTTACTCGTGCAAATTACCAGTCCTTGTTTTATCAGCTGACTTGATTTATTGAGAATATTAATCAATCCACAGTATTCCACAAGTCTCGCCGATGAAGCAAGAGATAATCATGCGCAACAAATAGAAAGAGCAGAGATCGCCAACCTAGTGCGTTCGCGCATGGAATCGTTGAACCTTACGGGAATTGACTACGACGACGTGAGCGAGAAGCGGAACAGCTTATCCTACGTCATTATCAATCCGAGTTGCGACCTGAACATTCAAGAAGGCGATATCATGTAAGTACATAGTAATATACTTAGTCAAATTATATCGAATACAAACGCAATCAACGTTATTCTTGTAATTCGAATTTAATAACATAATACACAAGCAACAAAAATTAATCTAGGAAATCCTTAATTCGGTAGTGTCACGAAATTGGGACACACGAAAAATAAATTGATCGTTATTTCTTAGGTATATTTATTGCAGTTTTGAGAAGATTTTATGTTTATTACATACAATTGTTAAGCAACCCAAAAAACAAGATTATAAGATAAATTTAAATAAAAAATATTTAAGGGTCGGTTGCACCAACATACGATCACAGGCCGGTCATCGTCAAATATGGCACCGGCAGCTGTCATCCCATAGAAACTGGTCAAATTTTCTATACAATCGGATTTTAACGAACACCGCTTACGATTACAGACTGTTTGGTGCAACCCACCCTAAATTGCTTGCTTTTTGCGCCAGAAGATGAACTAACTAAACATACTAGCACGAACCACGGGCCCTTTACCTTATTTAACAACAGCCTTTAATAACGTTAAACATTTTGTATGTTAATGATAAAAGGGTAAACTTTCTGTGTATTTGAGAACAATGCTAAGGTGTTATGAACGATATTTCTCTGCCTGTTGCAGATATTTGGTCCGACCATCCCCTTTCTCAGCGCAAAAAACATTCGAGCGACATAACAGTCGGCGAAAATCTAACATCAGTTTCTGCTCCCAGGCTCTAATTCAAGCACAGGGTGTAGCTAGCAGAAGAGGATCAGGTATAGGGAGCACCTTCACTCAGCCGAGAGCTCCACCACTTTCCACTACCAAAGCCAATTCGTTATCGCTACCAGACAGTCCAACTATCATAACCGACTTTAGAGGCCGGTCCAACTCACTTCGAGTAGTTGACGACATACTGCTGCGGAGATCTAACTCTTTAAGACAAAGTCTTAGTGGCGTCGGCTCTTGTCGTAGAAAGAGTAGTCTGGAAGAAATAGGCATATCACATTTTAATTCTTTGCTGCAACATCAACAACAACAGCAACAGCAGAATGCCAATGCGATTAAAATCGCTCTGAATGGTAGCATTGGGTTGGAGGTTACGCCGCCAGAGGAGAATCCGGTTGAAAGATTCCCAGGCACGAGCATGGCACTCGGAGGGTACCAGGAGGCCGCCGCCGCGCTCCCATCCACCTCCATGGGCCCGAGCATGTCGTCGCCGGCGCCCGACACCCAACACTTGCAAGGAACTATTGTATGATACCATCTAATGTGGGGACGACGACTGAGCTCCGTCATAAGAAACAAATGGACATAGCCTCGGTGACTGCTTCCCACAAGTATTACGTCCATGGTTATAGCGTGTAGCGTTTACACTACTAGTAGCGTCTCTACTTAAAAAATGTAGAAACTTAGTCGTAAATAAATGAAATGAACTATTCTAAAGAATTAATAATTATTCGATAACTAGAAACGGTGTAGCTAATTGCAACAGAAGCTGTGTAATTTAAGCGGGATCAATTAGACTCTACTGTAAGCGGGATAATTATACAGCATAGTATTGTAATGTACATAGCAGAGCTTTGTCGACCGTAATGATCAAAAAAGTAGGTATGTAAATAGAGATTAACATAAAATGGGAATAAAGATTTATTATTTATTACTGTTATGTGTAAATATTGACAATAGCATAAATATATACTGAGATTACCTTCGTTTTAACTAGACTTTAATGACCAAAGGGAAATGACTAATTTTAACCTTAATAAATAAAATCATACTATATATTTCCATATGTCAGAAACTCACGGGAGTTTTATATTTAAAATCATACTATACTGAAAACTGTACTAGTTACTTTTAACATGTTTGTTATTGATAGATTCGGTAAACTACTTAATTCACCAACTATACAAGCAATACTATTTGTGTAGTATTCATGTACACAACACTTTTTTAGTTTTAGAGCTTATATACTATACCTGACAATATCATATTATTGTAATCCGTGTTTTTATATACAATATAAAAAAAATTAGTCCGTTTCACTCTGTAAGAGTATCGATAGTTGCCTTTTGTGTATATTATGAAGACAAATATAGATTGAAAAAGGGGCCTTGCACGTTATTTCTGAACCACTCTTCAATCTCCACCAAACAGTCAGTAGACCACTAAACGTTTTGTGAATAGATTTCAAAATGTTATTGGTTTACCATCACGTAGGAGTATGCGTGATGGTAAATCCGGATTATGGATACGACGATCGCTTCAACTTCGCCGTTAGCTGGGTTCGTGTGCTCTCATGTGGCTTAAGTAGCCGTTCTCATCAACGAAGACCCATCCACGTGCACGCAGTGGGTAGGTTTGGCATAATTGTAGCTGATCCGCTTCGCCGCTGGTGGTCGCGCTTTAAGCTCATCCTTTTCACCGTTCCGCTATGTACGTCGACATGGGTCATAGTTGTCAGTATTTTTTTTCAAAGGGCGGTGTGTAATTGGTTTCTCCCACAGGAAAGGGTGAATATTATAATTTTTAAGTAGATTAAGGGCTACTTACATTAAAGCACATATTTTTATACTTAGGTAATACTGTCCACCTTGTTTCTGCGTATTCTGCTCTAAATCAGAGTAAAAGCTGCGCTCATTAGCCATTCGACCTTCTGCCATCCTTCATGTTAAACAAGTGAAAATCTAACTTAGAGCAATAATCGTGAAATTCTATCACAAGCTGCTGAAAGTGGTCTAGACATTCCGCAAGGAAGCACAAGTTATCAGCGTACACCATCGTACTTATGAGCGCACTTGTATACGCGCTTTGAATCTGGCCAGGTTGTTGAGGTTGGCGTCAGTGCAATAACGAAGGAGACTTCCTTCTGAGGAGGTTCATCGTTCAACTACTGTGCGCTGACCACGTGACTCTTTTCGCGTGACGACAGCGACGTGGCTCCTGTTTTGAGTTGAAGTAACAAAGTATAAAAATAAACAATAACTGAACTCAAACCTGTAGTACGTTCTTCAGTATGAGAAAATATACGGTTTGAGTCGGCGATATCCACAACCTCAAGAAAATTAACAAAACACAATATAAACGATCTTTTTACAATGTTTACATGAATGACAGACGTCTACGCGTACGCAGTTTGTATCGTCATTTAATTCAACGTCATAATTTAACATTTTTTTCTTTTATGCCATATTTAAATTCTCATGGCCTTTTTACTTCAAACAAAAATTATAATTATACAAACTCTTCGCATATACAATATTTTGAGAGAAAACCTCTTTAGATTTAAGCCATTCATTGTCGTGGACGTCCATGTCTGTTATAGTCTCTTGGCGTCTTTGTTGACCTTAACAGTGCCTTGGGCGCCGATAGGAGTCTATTCCTATTGGCAATTTAGCCTTTAGAAGACCTGGGGGATTGCTCTTATAGAATCCGCACCATAGGAGTGCTCCTTGGATAATTTGACTTTTAGTGGCGAAGATGCGGGTTGATGGTGAATGCAAAAGGCGCGTGCCAACTTATATGTTATCTATTCATAACAACAATAATGAAATACTTAGACAATACTCAATATTTGGAAACATAAAATCGTCTTGTACCGTCTTACATTTTTCTCAAATCAATTGACAGCAGAGAGCTGTCAAACAAAAAGGAGGCTCATTTCGCCTTAAAAGGAGGTCGCCACACCACCCCCCCACGGAGAAAAATAAAATATTAGAAATAACAAAAATCATCACATTTACTGAACGTTACCTTGCGACCGGACCGCGTGCGCGTGATAGGTGGCTGGTTTCTTTGGGTGGTGGCCCCTGCAGGAGATTTTCCCAGATGATTATTATCAGAACTGTGTCATCACGCAAGAAAACGTGAGACGCTGATGATAAAACCTTAGAGATAAAAATAACTGGCTTCGAATGACGTGAGGCAGGGATAGGACGAATAGCAGCCATTTTTCGGCGAAATTCGGGGACAAAATCAGCTGGATCCGCCATTCGGTCTGGAACAGGAGCGAGCATCTCTCCAGGCAAGCGTAAGGATTCGCCGTAGAGCATTTCCGCTGCGGTAGCTTTAAGGTCATCCTTAAACGCTGTTCGCATGCCAAGCAAGACTAGTGGTAAGGCCTTTACCCAAGAGTCAGAATGGCACATTAGGGCTGCTTTCAGTTGGCGATGTAATCGCTCAACCATACCATTGGAACAAGGGTGGTAAGCCGTAGTCCTGATGCGTTTTGAAGACAACGTCTGCGTGAGGCGACGAAACAGATCAGACTCAAATTGAGTTCCCTGATCTGTTGTTATTATTGACGGAACGCCAAAACGCGATACCCATCCTCTAATTAGTGTCAGCTACTTCTTCAGCCGTAATTGAACGCATGGGCCAAACCTCCGGCCACCTTGAGACTCTATCAATAGCAGTTAAACAATAACGAAACTTATTGCAAACTGGTAGGGGACCGATGATGTCGATGTGGATATGCCGAAAACGGCCAGATGGTTGAGTAATGCGACCAAGAGGCGCGGAAATATGCCTGGATACCTTAGCACGCTGACACTCTAGGCATGACTGAGTCCATCTTCGTGAATCGTTCCTGATAGAGGGCCAAACATAACGACTAACCAGCAGTCGCGTGGTGGCACGAACGCCAGGGTGGCTTAGGTTGTGCAACTTAGAGAAAGCGAAACGAAGGAGTTAACAATCATGGCTATGTCATATGCTGCGTTAGACGCGACTGAACAGGCCGACGACCTGCGTCTGTTCCGACATGCTGTGGAAGACTTATTGGTGCGGCATAACTTGCCGTTCAAGTTGTCTGGCGTTGCGCGGATTGTCAGGAGTGATCACTCCTGTGTGTTCAGCGCAAGTTTATTGCCTTCTAATACCATTGCGACCGTTGGCACGTCGTCTCTTTTAGCCCAAGAGTACGACCAACAGTTTCGTGCATTGCCCATACATATGGGCTTCGCGTATCTGAAGGTGGAGATACTGACATCTCTCTCCTACTTCAGAACCACAGACAGTACTGAGCATGATACTGTCATGTGGCGTCATCAAGTTAAATACTTGAAGACATAAATTGCGGTGAACGCAATATCTTAGGTTAAAGGAGATAATAGTTTTAATTAAGTCTACGGATAAGGAAAGTTTTTGTGATTCGTCTTTGACGGACGCGGAAAATTGTTCTTTCTTGATGGAAGCAGATTTATCATCATTATTGACGACCGGTTTAGCCTAGTGGGTAGTGCACCTGCCTGTGAAGCTGACGGTCCTGGGTTCGAATCCCGGTCAGGGCAAATATTTGTGTGATGAGCATGAATATTTGTTTCTGAGTCTTGGATGTTTTCTATGTATTTAAGTATTTATATCTATTAAATATATCGTCGTCTAGTACCCACAACACAAGCCTTCTTGAGCTTACTGTGGGGCTAGTTCGATTTGTGTAAGATTGTCCTCTAATATTTATTTATTTATTTATTTTATTCAGAGAGTGGAGAGATCCACCTCCCGAAATTGATATAAATTCGTTAGATTCTGAATCGACAGACTTTCTACACGTTTTGTCATCGTGTTCATCTCTAATAATGGCCAATGAGGCCTATACTTCGTGGCGTTCGACACACATGCTGTTGAGTAAACAACGTTGGTTGCCACTAGATGAGATGTTGGCATTCGTAAATGAGTGTCGGTCGAGTCAGTATCACCTGAAAGCGAACAGGGACCGCATACGTACGACGCTGAATCCTATAAATTTTCGCGCCCCCTTTTCCCGGCTAACCCGTTTCCCCGATGAGTTCTATGTGCACGTAGATCACGTCGGGGTCACCACTTTAGTGGCGAAGATGCGGGTTGATGGTGAATGCAAAAGGCGCGTGCCAACTTATATGTTATTTATTCATAACAACAATAATGAAATACTTAGACAATACTCAATATTTGGAAACATAAAATCGTTTTGTACCGTCTTACATTTTTCTCAAATCAATTGACAGCAGAGAGCTGTCATACAAAAAGGAGGCTCACTACGCCTTAAAAGGAGGTCGCCACAGACTCTTGGTTACATAGGGCATATGGAAAAGTGGCGTGGGGTACAGGTTGTGGCAGGTAACGACCGGACATTGTCGTTTCGGTCATTACCTGCAAAACATTAAAAAAGAGCGGCGCTGACGACGATGCGGCCCAGCACACCTTGGAATGGTGTACTCGCTGGACCGAGAAGCGCCGCACAGTGACGATAGCTCTCAGAGTGGGTGATCTCTCGCTTCACAACGTCGTGTCGGCGATGTTGCGAGGCAAGAGATGCTGGGATCTAAAGATCAGACTTGTGCGCACCCTGGTGTTTTCGATCTTTCTTTATGGCTCGGAGACGTGTACTGTTCTGTCCAAAATGTAAAGCCGCATCGATGCGTTTGAGATGTGGTGCTGGCTTCAACTTCTTTGGATACCATGGACTGCAAAGCGAACAAACCAGTCCATCCAGCTACTTTAAGTTGTCGACTATCGACAGTATGTCAGAACGACTGTCATACTGAATTTCGAAGTTCAAAATTGCGATTCACTGTAGCCCTAAAGTACTAAAATGCGATGCACGTTACTGCGAAATGACGCCACATCGATCTACATATTCTCGATTTTTTACCACCGCGATGCACGTTAGTGCGAAAGTATACCACATCGATGCTTACATTCTCCCTAAGGTACTGTATCCCTAAAGTACTAAAATGCGGCGCACGTTAGTGCCAAAGTATGACACATCGATGCATACATTATTCCTAAAGTACTAAAATGCGACGCACGTTAGTGCCAAAGTATGTCACATCGATGCACACATTATTGTTAAAGTACTGTATCCCTAAAGTACTAAAATGCGACGCACGTTAGTGCCAAAGTATGCCACATCGATGCACAGATTCTGGAATGAATTCCAGCGCGATGCATAGTACAACAATAATTCAATAACATAAAATAAAATTGTTATGATTGAATAAACAATTAAATTATATACTTATCAAAGGAAAAAAAAAAACAAATTGTATTCAACATTTTGTAGGGCCAATGATTTTTTTAAAACGTTGGCTCTTATTTTGTACCAATATAAATTAATGCATGAAATTAATTAAATAATTAATTAACAAAAACAAACATATATACAGGATGTTTGGTAGCTAGGTGCAAATATTTTAAGGGGTGAGAGAGCAGGTAATTTTAGACCACACTTACTATTTATAATACAGTCTTCTCCTTTCTAAGATGTGCCATTTTATTTTGAAAATTTGTACTTTGCCATCCATCCATACAATGACAAAATTTTACTTTTTTAATTGATCTGTTTTTTTTTTCTGGACTATCTGGGGGCACGGCAGTGCCCCCGCCAAGTCGAGCGCGAATCAAACACTGCCGTACCATCCTTTACTGGAACCATTTCGCCGCATTTTCAGGCCCCTATTTGAGAACCTCTGGATAAGACCAGAACGCAGAAATTTTCGTCATCCAGTAGCTATAATCACATACTTAAAATCCAAAATTTCAAGTCTGTAGGTCATTTAGTTCCGAAGTTAAGCGAAAGCAAAGTTTCGCACAAGAAATTTAGTTTAAGCTACTATTCTTCAAAGTATTGCCAGAAAAACATTTTACACATGCTGTGTGAGAGCAATATATAAGTAGTATTTATGACACTCACTCACTCATGATCATAAAAATAGAACAATTTGGATTTTAAGTATGTGATTATAGCTACTGGATGACGAAAATTTCTGCGTTCTGGTCTTATCCAGAGGTTCCCAAATAGGGGCCTGAAAATACGGCGAAATGGTTCCAGTAAAGGATGGTACAGCAGTGTTTGATTCGCGCTCGACTTGGCGGGGCACTGCCGTGCCCCCAGATAGTCCAGAAAAAAAAACAGATCAATTAAAAAAGTAAAATTTTGTCATTGTATGGATGGATGGCAAAGTACAAATTTTCAAAATAAAATGGCACATCTTAGAAAGGAGAAGACTGTATTATAAATAGTAAGTGTGGTCTAAAATTACCTGCTCTCTCACCCCTTAAAATATTTGCACCTAGCTACCAAACACCCTGTATATATGTTTGTTTTTGTTAATTAATTATTTAATTAATTTCATGCATTAATTTATATTGGTACAAAATAAGAGCCAACGTTTTAAAAAAATCATTGGCCCTACAAAATGTTGAATACAATTTGTTTTTTTTTTCCTTTGATAAGTATATAATTTAATTGTATATTCAGTCATAACAATTTTATTTTATGTTATTGAATTATTGTTGTACTATGCATCGCGCTGGAATTCATTCCAGAATCTGTGCATCGATGTGGCATACTTTGGCACTAACGTGCGTCGCATTTTAGTACTTTAGGGATACAGTACTTTAACAATAATGTGTGCATCGATGTGACATACTTTGGCACTAACGTGCGTCGCATTTTAGTACTTTAGGTCTACAGTACTTTAGGAATAATGTATGCATCGATGTGTCATACTTTGGCACTAACGTGCGCCGCATTTTAGTACTTTAGGGATACAGTACCTTAGGGAGAATGTTAGCATCGATGTGGTATACTTTCGCACTAACGTGCATCGCGGTGGTAAAAAATCGAGAATATGTAGATCGATGTGGCGTCATTACGCAGTAACGTGCATCGCATTTTAGTACTTTAGGGCTACAGTGAATCGCAATTTTGAACTTCGAAATTCAGTATGACAGTCTGTCAGAACCGCATCCTCATATATTTCGAACATCTCTCAAGACGTTCTTCAGATAGCCAGTAGATAAATATTATGATGGGAAAAGTTGAGGGCCACAGGTTCCGGGGCAGACTACCCGCTAGACGGAGCATCCAAATCACTGGTGCCCTGTAACTATATCTGCACGAGGCCATCCATAAGGTGGGTGATAGGAGCCTATGGAGGAATCTGGTCAGCAAGAATTGGACATTATGTTCTCAGCATTGAGGGAACGACTGATGATGATGACGATGTGCCACTGTGCGATTGTACCAATATAAATTAATGCATGAAATTAATTAAATAATTAATTAACAAAAACAAACATATATACAGGGTGTTTGGTAGCTAGGTGCAAATATTTTAAGGGGTGAGAGAGCAGGTAATTTTAGACCACACTTACTATTTATAATACAGTCTTCTCCTTTCTAAGATGTGCCATTTTATTTTGAAAATTTGTACTTTGCCATCCATCCATACAATGACAAAATTTTACTTTTTTAATTGATCTGTTTTTTTTTTCTGGACTATCTGGGGGCACGGCAGTGCTCCCGCCAAGTCGAGCGCGAATCAAACACTGCCGTACCATCCTTTACTGGAACCATTTCGCCGCATTTTCAGGCCCCTATTTGAGAACCTCTGGATAAGACCAGAACGCAGAAATTTTCGTCATCCAGTAGCTATAATCACATACTTAAAATCCAAAATTTCAAGTCTGTAGGTCATTTAGTTCCGAAGTTAAGCGAAAGCAAAGTTTCGCACAAGAAATTTAGTTTAAGCTACTATTCTTCAAAGTATTGCCAGAAAAACATTTTACACATGCTGTGTGAGAGCAATATATAAGTAGTATTTATGACACTCACTCACTCATGATCATAAAAATAGAACAATTTGGATTTTAAGTATGTGATTATAGCTACTGGATGACGAAAATTTCTGCGTTCTGGTCTTATCCAGAGGTTCTCAAATAGGGGCCTGAAAATACGGCGAAATGGTTCCAGTAAAGGATGGTACAGCAGTGTTTGATTCGCGCTCGACTTGGCGGGGGCACTGCCGTGCCCCCAGATAGTCCAGAAAAAAAAACAGATCAATTAAAAAAGTAAAATTTTGTCATTGTATGGATGGATGGCAAAGTACAAATTTTCAAAATAAAATGGCACATCTTAGAAAGGAGAAGACTGTATTATAAATAGTAAGTGTGGTCTAAAATTACCTGCTTTCTCACCCCTTAAAATATTTGCACCTAGCTACCAAACACCCTGTATATATGTTTGTTTTTGTTAATTAATTATTTAATTAATTTCATGCATTAATTTATATTGGTACAAAATAAGAGCCAACGTTTTAAAAAAATCATTGGCCCTTCAAAATGTTGAATACAATTTGTTTTTTTTTTCCTTTGATAAGTATATAATTTAATTGTATATTCAGTCATAACAATTTTATTTTATGTTATTGAATTATTGTTGTACTATGCATCGCGCTGGAATTCATTCCAGAATCTGTGCATCGATGTGGCATACTTTGGCACTAACGTGCGTCGCATTTTAGTACTTTAGGGATACAGTACTTTAACAATAATGTGTGCATCGATGTGACATACTTTGGCACTAACGTGCGTCGCATTTTAGTACTTTAGGTCTACAGTACTTTAGGAATAATGTATGCATCGATGTGTCATACTTTGGCACTAACGTGCGCCGCATTTTAGTACTTTAGGGATACAGTACCTTAGGGAGAATGTTAGCATCGATGTGGTATACTTTCGCACTAACGTGCATCGCGGTGGTAAAAAATCGAGAATATGTAGATCGATGTGGCGTCATTTCGCAGTAACGTGCATCGCATTTTAGTACTTTAGGGCTACAGTGAATCGCAATTTTGAACTTCGAAATTCAGTATGACAGTCTGTCAGAACCGCATCCTCATATATTTCGAACATCTCTCAAGACGTTCTTCAGATAGCCAGTAGATAAATATTATGATGGGAAAAGTTGAGGGCCACAGGTTCCGGGGCAGACTACCCGCTAGACGGAGCATCCAAATCACTGGTGCCCTGTAACTATATCTGCACGAGGCCATCCATAAGGTGGGTGATAGGAGCCTATGGAGGAATCTGGTCAGCAAGAATTGGACATTATGTTCTCAGCATTGAGGGAACGACTGATGATGATGACGATGTGCCGCATCCACGTTGTCCGGATAACTTAGCTAGCAGTCTACTAGGCCTGGTTTTGGTCGGGCATAATGTGACTGTGAAAAGAAACTGTCGATTTTTAAGACCCCTTTTTTACATGTTTTTGGTGTTCCTAAGAGAGGCACAAATTAAAGAAATGTATCTGTACCTGTAGTTGTTCCTTTTCTGAATAACTATAGTAATTTCCGTATTTTGACGCCGCTACGGGACTCGTATAATTTATATCCTATTTTTTAAGAAAGACAACTATTTTCCCCAAAATACAAAGTTTGAGGACTATCGATAACAGGGACGCCGAAGGTCGTGTCACCCACACTACTAACGGATGTATCCGTTTGCCATACCTGGCGAAGTATATTATTGTACCATGAGTATTCCCATATTTTCAGGGAAATATACAGAATGGACCACCTTCAGAGATTTATTTGTGACATTGATCCACAATAATAAAACATTAGATAATATCCAAAGGTTGCAATATCTTAAAGGTTTCTTGACAGGAAAAGCTGAACAGTTGATTTGGCACACACCTGTGTCGGATCTAAATTATAACCAATGCTGGAAACAATTGGAAGGACGATATAGTAATAAAAAATATATTTCGGGTTGTATTTTGAAGCGTTTGCTCAGTCAACGGAATATAACCACGGAATCAGCGGGTTGTTTAAAGGATTTAATAGATACGTTTTCCGATTTTTTGAGATCTAGGTGTTGATGTTTCAAGCTGGGATATAATTGCGATCCACCTGCTTTCACTTAAACTAGATGCAGAAACGCGGAAGCAGTGGGAGTTACATGTAGCAACTAATGTGTCATCGGATTCATTGCCGACATTCAAGGAATTCCAAAAGTTGTTAACTAATAGATAACGGGCTCTGGAATTCATTGAACCAAAAAATGTACACAGGCCAGCATTTAATTCAAAGACGTTTACCAACAATATGGGCAGTTACACAAAAGTGCTACATGAAACTAATGTAGTAAAAATGAGTTGTGAGTTTGTGGCGAAGAACATAAATTATGTTTTTGCAAGAGGTTTGCCGGACAAGATTATGATAAAAGGTATGAATTTGTAACAAAAAATAGGATTTGCTACAATTGTTCAGGTAGGAATCATGGGGTGAGGTTTTGCCAAAAAGACACCAGTTGCAGTCTGTAAGAAAAAAACACCATACTTTACTTCATTCAAAGGATGTCTCCACTGATTATTATAGGGGTAGTTCAGGTCAATCAGAGAGTTTGGTCGGTGAAGAAGCAGAAGATGTGACTAGTGGTAATTCAAATAAGCAGTTTAGTTATTCTTCAAGTGAGAACACACCGGTAGTGACTTGTTTTTCGAAGGGGTAAGAAACCATATTTTATTGCCCACAGCAATTGTGAATGGCCAGTGAGAGCTTTGTTGGATCAAGGTTCTCATACCTCTTTTGTAACAGAGGCCATAGTTCAAAGGTTAGGGCTGCAGAAAACGTCAGCCAACCTTACAATTTCGGGAGTTGGAGGTGATGAGAGGATGTAATAGGGAAAATGAAACAATTCTTCAACATAATAAAACCCAAGGCTATAATGACGGACAATGGATCACAGTTCGCCAGTGGACATTGGAAACAATTCATGGAAAGGGAAGGAGTGAAAGTAATATACACAACCGTCAGAAATCCTAGACCAAATGGAACAGAACGCGTAAATCAAGACAACGGACGTTTATTTAGGACTTACTGTCATAATAACCACAAAGGATGGGTAGGCATGTTACCGAAAATAGAAGCATTATAAGCATTATATAATAATACATTCCACAACAGTACAGGGTTCACACCTTGTGACCAACACAGTTGACCTTCGACAAATATTTACCAACCAAAGGCATACAAGACGTAGAACAAATCAGAGAAAAGGTTAAACATTTGAGGAAAAGTGCTGAATACCAAAAAAAAAATCAACCAAACAAATAGACTAGTACAGTATCAATCATATAGGAGATTGGGTAAAGATTAGGAAGGTCAATAAGTCTGATGCAGATCGTAAAACAACTAAGAAGTTCGAATTATTATATGAAGGGCCTTACTTACGTTATTACAGCAGTTCCATAACAGAATGTGTATATACTAACCTACCCAAATACAAAAATTATACGAGGCAAATTTAACGAAATACACTTGTCAAGGTACTATCGAAACCCTATTTCAACTGAAGCTGATCTGGGAATTAATAAGTTAGTAGGAACCTAATTTTGTATTTTTTTTTGCTAGTAGTTAAAAGTAAGTTAGGGAAATAGGTTAATTACACATGGAACGTATCCAGCATCGTTATTCAAAATTTATATGATGTAATAATTTTGTACTGGCAACACAGTCAGGCGATTCTCTTTCAATGATCCGTGATTGGACACAGACAGAACCTCTTTCTTCTTTTTCCCCCTCCTCTTCCATCAATTCCCATAGCTCCCTGTCGTCTGATATCCCTCTTTTTCCACACCGACCCTCTGTTTCACTCTCCCCTCCTTCTCCTCGCAGTTCTACATATTCACCAATACAGGATTTCAAGGTAATTAACTGTTAAATGGGTTTTTTTTTCGACTGACTTTCCTCATATTATGCTGAATCCGTTTCAATATCTCTTCTTTATTTGTTTTTTTTAGATGTCTGCCAGTTCAGACTGCGATGAATCCTTAGAAATCAATTTCGTGAGTTTTTTTTCATCATTTTTTTTCATGTTCTAACGTTTCGCTCCCTTTTTCAGGTTACTTCTAATATGGTCCCAACTGTGGACCCAGTTGAGATACTCGTAGGTATGTTATGTTTCCAACTGTATATACCAATTCTGTCAAAGACCCCTTATTTCTGCTGTTGTTTTTTTTCCTATATTTGTTTTTTTTTTCAGATATGTATATCCCTTCTCATTTGGAGATACCACTCTGCTTACAGCGTCTCAATTCCTCTGAACAAGCTTCTTTTCTCTTCTATTCTTAGTTTTCCTTTTATAATATTAATTCCTATGTTCCATTAAACTCTTTCATTGAAATTTATGGATTCTTATCATAACTCGATTCTTACTAACTTAACTTATAATATATTAGTTGTTTGTCACAATTATATCAAAACTAAACTCAATAATCATGTACTCTGTGCCCTATTTGTTAACGGCTCTATTCTTAATTTATAAATCTGTCATAGCCAGTGTTTGTTTAACTATATTCCCTTTTTCCCGATGGGGAATATACAATTTTCAAAATATATTCAAGCTCATCCAATATTATGGAACACAAAACATATTAATTCTAAGAATTTTCATTTAAAACGTCTGGTGAAAGAACAGATTTTAGCTGAGCTCCACTAACAATATGCTATCCATGTCAGTTGGTCTACATTGGAGTGCCAAATCAAATATTTCAAAGATAAGCTACGTTACCAGAATAAAAAGGTTTGTATCTCTTGAGAATGTTCATGTGCTTGTTCTTTATTTACTTGCCTTTCAATGAATTTCATAGTTTTGTTTTTGTTTTCAACACAGTTCCTCAAAAAAGGAAAGTATCTGAGTCAACAACTTCAGCCTGCTACGGTATTCTTTTTTATATTAAGTGTTGCTACTGTTGTATTTTTTTTATCATTAACTTATTATTTTCCACAATAACTTTTACTTTGAATAAGATTATTTGATTCCCTATTGTATATATTTCTTTTCCATTTATCAGTCTTATAATGTCGTATCAATTTGATAAACTCACCATTTTTTATTATCCCTAATATGCCCTTTGTACATCATAGGTTCTATGTTTTAGGATGCCCCGGAGATTGTCACTGATACTCTAAAATAATCTATTTCCCATTACATTTTTTTTCTTTGATGTTAACATGAGCAATATTACAATTCCTCCCATTTATTTCTAATTTTGTTCTCGTAATTATATTAAAGTAGTATCAGTACAAATTATATTCATAAAAAAACTATTAACATATTAATATTCTCATTAGTTTTTTTTGATAACATAAACTTTGTTTAAGATAATCAATCATTTAACTATAAATGTGTTTATATAGAACTAACTCCATTTCATGATATTCACAAGCAAAGTTAAATCTCTTTAATAAATGAGGGTCAATAGTTTATATGCCTAAACTTGAATCAGTATTAGGATAAGTTATCTTAGAAACAACAAAATTAGATTATGTGACTTTTACCATGTTGGCAGTGAAAATCACTTTTTAAGTATTCAAGTTATAATTACAACAGCATCGTTAGGCCAACCATTGGCCCACATAGAAACGGTATTGTACAAATTAAGTCAAGCAGGGTTAACATGTAATTTAGCAAAGTGTTCCTTAGTAAAGAAGTGAAAATGTTGGGATTTATAATATCAACAAAAGGACTTAGTGACTAACTGATCCAGATAAAACAAAAGCAATTCAAGACTGGGGGCTCGTAACCGCGTATGTTATTGTTTATTCTTATACCTTTTCCGCACATATTTGTATTTGTGTATTGCCAGCTCCAGTCTTATCCTTACTTCATGCATATCATTAAGAAGATACCAGAATAAATAGAATCGTAATACGACGCAGAAACGGATTAGTGGATGGATAATCTATGAGAAGATTTAAAATAGCATAGAAAAATTTAAGTTACCAACCTGTCACGTCAAGAATTTTGAAGTGGAAAACTTATCGGGACCTATCACGATCGGCGTTCACCAATTACGGGAGAAAGATTTCAATGTAGAAGTTGCGCAACACGCAAGAGCTTGGGATTTTACATGAAGAGGATTAGTAGGATTAGATGTTTAATTGCGAATCAATCACCGCGTATCAAGCATTTATTTCAAGTCAATAAATAAACATAGAGGAAATAAAGATAAACTAAAACAAAGGCTAATGCAACCTTATAACATGGACGTAGAGATCATCGTGAGATCATCTCAGAAAAAGGCGCGCGTCGGTTCAAACGTCATTTGTCAAAAGCTAAGATGGATTTTTTTAAGTTCAAGATTGTTGGTAAATACAGTTTTCGGGAAGAAAGTTGGAAGAAGCTTTAATAAATATGGAAGAATTAAATATAATTTGTGCAGTGTACTTCAGGGATGTGTTAAGTAACGGTGTTTACAGTCGTTCTTGTTGGAGAAAGCGGATAAAAGTTTATACTTTCTGTATCATCGGCATTCTGTCTGAATTCAATCACTGCGGTAGGTGGACAAGGAGAAGAATGAAGATATGATCGTTGTTAACAAGATCACATGTGACTGTTGTAATCTACCTTTGCAGTAAATGAGCGATCGTGCTTCTCACAGAACAGGGACTCGCCGAGGTGATCGAAGTGTTTTACGGAATGGAAAGTTGATTGCATCGTGAATTCTTCGCATTTATTGTAGGATCGCAGGTATGTTATCTATAATAGTTTTAGGTACTATAGAAATTATTATCATAGATTGGTGAGTTGGTTTAAGAGCATTCAACGTTTTATAAGGAACATATTTAGGTAAAGGTTTGTCATCAAAATTAAGAAAAGCTTAAAAGGTATGTACACACATATAAAAGTCCTGGAGGCATCTTACCAGTGCAAGGGTCAGCGGTGTCAGTAAAGTAAATATTTTCGAGTTGTGAGTTTTAGCATTTGAACATTTAAAAAAAATAATTACAAGCTAACTTGGATAATATCCAAATTTTAATAGCAGACACCTTATAATGTTTAGTAGGTAGTAGCAGTTAGCGTAACCTTGTAATATTCACTTAGTAGTGGTAAATAACGGAACAAAGCTGAGCGTAAATATTATTAGGAAAGAACGGTATCGAGCATTATTGAATTAGAATAAATTGTGTTCAGTTTAATTGGCAATTGGCGTAGTCATACAACAGCGTAAAATGTCTTCAGCGTAATTAAGTAAATTCTACCTAGCATAATTGGCGTAAGGATGATAGAATATTTGTTGTACAACATGAATTGTGAACAGCGTAATTGGCATAGTCTAACATAAAGAATAGAATGTGAATCACATTAAGCATTTGGCGTATATGCAACCGCGTAAATATGTAAGGAGTAAAAATTATTTGGGGAAATTTTAATTAGTTAAAACAAATATATAAACATACATATATGTATATAGATACTTTGCTTTTGAATGCTTTTGCTTCCAGCAAGGCATTGGTGTTTGAAAGTTAGTTCAATGTGTTTTGAGGCATATGCCTATGATCATACTTATTGTATTTTGGGTATTCGAACAGAATATGTGAATCACCAAAGCAAAGAGGTTTGAATGAAGTTGATATCTAAATAATAAAAAGGGACGAAAGAACATGATAGTGAGAAAATGAATGATGGATGAAGTTTTGTACAAAGTGAAGGATGTTTATGTAAACTAGGCTCTGGTCGAGGTCACAAAGTCAAAAGTATGATCAAACAGTTATCAATGTTTGAAATCTGAAAAAAAAGGGGAACACAATGTTGTTATCAAAGGAATATAGGAGCTAGGTTAGTTATAAATACCTAATAAAGGTACATTTCTTTGATAACAAGAGACTACACATGAAGCTTATATATTCTCTAATAAAACGACCATTTGCTATGATTTACGACTTTACTTATGGAATTTAAACAGAGGCCTAGCACATCTTATGCAGAACAGATCGGGCAAACATCGTTCTACGTCATAGTAATGTGCGTAATCGTTATTGTACCCACATTCACACCGGTCTCCTATTAATGTTATTTTTTTCTTCTTCGAGATCTATTACCCAAATTGGGAGCACATCGTACAACAATTCGCACAACATGAAATCAGGAAGCAACAATTTAAAGATGGATTGTTTGACACTGTCCACCTGTAATAAAATAATGAACAACATGTAGTAAACAAAAAATATAACTACGTGATGTTAATAATGAAATAATAAAAACATACTGAAAAAATAGATACCTTTTCTAGAAGTGGTTTTTCGCTGTTTTCGTACATGAAGTAATCCACCTTATTTCTTATAACTATCACAATTTTCCAATAACAATGATTAAATAATGTTGTATCATCTTTAGGTAAATTAAAATATTACTAATTTATGCTGATGGCTAATACAAAACAAAATAAATACAGGTAAGTTTTACTTTTGCCGCCTTTTTGTATTTTGTTAATAAAAAAAACCGGCCAAGGGCGAGTTGGACTCGCGCACGAAGGGTTCCGTACTAGTATCTATAAAACAGCAAAAATAACTTAACCAAAATTACAGTTAAATCAACCTATCTCAAAAACTATAAGAGATACTTTGATCAAACCAAAAATCGTTGAAAGAGTTAATTAGCATGCATCACCTCTATTTTTTTTAGAATTTTATACCCCGTAGTTATAAAAATAGAGGGGGGGGGACATACTTTTTACGACTTTGAGAGCTGATATCTCAAAAACCGTTCACTTTAAGAAAAATGTTTTTTAGAAAACTTTATATCATTTTAAAAGACCTTTCCATTGATACCCCACACGGGTATGTACATCGAAAAAAAAATTTTCATCCCTCAGTTACATGTATGGGGGGCCCCACCCCCAATTCTTTTTTTTACTATTTAGTGTCATAATTTTGTAGCGGTTCATACAACACATATTCCCATCAAATTTCATCACTGTAGTACTTATAGTTTCCGAGTAAATCGGCTGTGACAGACGGACAGACGGACAGACGGACAGACGGACATGACGAAACTATAAGGGTTCCGTTTTTGCCATTTTGGCTACGGAACCCTAAAAACCAGAAGTGTATTTTTTTTCCGAAACGCTACCATAAAGTATTTGAGCCAACTAAGAAAATCTTCCTAAGTAATTGAGATTCCACTATGAAACTTTAAGTGTCTTATAAATATCATTTAGACTAAGCTCAAATATATATAAGCGAATTGATCAAAGCTTGTTTTGAAAGTCTCACTTCCGTTTTTGTACATCTTTTTTTTAATTAAAAAAATAATCTCTTTTAAAAGGAGCAACAAAAAACCTATACAAAACGCCAAGTTTAATAGCTTTTTTTTCTCATTTGCAAAACTAAATCTTAAACATCGGAATTTGAATATTTTTAAAGGGCCAATAATTTTAAAAATGAATATCGTAGTTTTTATCGCCCAAATGTTATATTATTTTAGTGCTAACTTTAGTTTTGCAAATATAATTATTGTCATTGTTTTTTTTTTTATAAGGATGGCGAAACGTTCACAAGATAGGGATATCGAAGTTATTGGCAGCGTTAGAAGATGGTAATGTATCTGAAGATGGGTTGGATGACGAGAATGGCGATGAGGACTTATTTTACAGCGATGCTAGAGAAGTTTTGAGAGACTTACTGGAAGAGGACGATATTGACGATAGTCGTGATACGCACGAAGAACGTACTGCTGATACTGAACAGGTTGATAGCGATCCGCCACTCGTTGATGATAGGCATGATATTCAATATTTCGACAAACGAAAGCTAATTTGGAAAGTTGGCAATATATCATACAATGAAACTACAAGAGCACCTGATCCCAACACCACCGAATCCACCGATAAGAAAATACTAGATCTTGATACGCCATATCAATGTTTCAATTATTTCTTAACGCCAGATTTTGTCCAAAAAAATTCTGATGAAACAAATCTATATTCGAGTCAAAAAGACCTAGCACGTCCGTAGAATATAACATGCAAAGACATCCAACAATTTATAGGCATTATTTTATTTTATTGGTACGAAAAATATGGTTACGAGCCTGTAAAAAGCGTTATGCCGGTAAGTAAATTTGAGCTTATACGAAGTTTGCTGCATTTCAATGATAACATTTGCCAAGAGAGCACCCAGATCACGACCGGTAACATAAAATTAGACCAGTACCAACGCCTCTCTATAGACGAGCAAATGTACTCTACCAAAATCGCACTAATTAAAAAAATATCTACCTATTAAACCTCACAAATGGGGATATAAGCTCTTCATTTTGTGTAGTCTTATGGGTTACGCATACCGTTTTGAAGTTTATTATAGGCAAGAAAAGAAAGATAGACCAACAGGTGAGCTGGATCTGGGAGTAACAAACAATGAGGTCTTACGTTTAGCAAGGGTGATTCCGAGGATGAGAAAGCACATCGTATTCTTCGATAACTTCTACACTTCCTTGCCTCTGATTTATCATCTGGCAAAACAAGGAATAGTCTGCGTTGGGGCCGTGCAGCAAAATAGACTTCCAAACTGTCGTCTACCGGAAAAGAGATGTTGAAGGTAGTAGTTCCAAGGGGAACACATGAAGAAAGGATTGCGCACTTTGACGGGGTTGACTTTTCGGTGACAGCGTGGAAAGGTAACAAGATAGTTACGCTTTTATCTGACTACATTGGTTCCCAGCCGATGAGAAATACCGCACAATATGATAAAAAACAAAAACTAGAAGTGGAAATACCTTGTCCAAAAATTGTGCAAGAATATAACATGCATATGGGTGGTGTGGACCTAATGGATAGCTATTTAGGCCGCTATCGCATCAGGGTCAAGAGCCGTAAATGGTACTTACGTTTATTTTATCACCTTTTGGACTTGGCGGTAATAAATTCCTGGATCTTAATGAAAAAGAATTGCATTGCAAAGGGTGTTCTCTAAGAAACAACTACCGAATCTTGGGCAATTTCGCAATGAATTGGCTGATGTCCTTTGCAATATTGGATTAACTTACGGCATCAAAAGACGACGTCCAAGTAATGCTTCGAACAAGGACTTCAAGCCAAGAAACGAAAAGGTCCTAGTCATTCTCTTCCTAGCGTCGATGTAAGAAAAGATGGCATTGATCTGGCCTATAATTGCTACTCGTCTTAGGTGCAAAATACCTAATTGCAACGGGACAACATACTGGTCGTGCTCAAAATGTAAAGTGCCTCTTTGCTTGAATCCAAGAAATAACTGTTTCACAGATTTCCATCAATAATAATATAATTATTAAATTTTCTGTTTGCACAAAGGTGTCATGACTGGTGTAGAATGCTATGAGCGTGCAGGGCTGGCTGCAACACCATGCAGTATATTACCCTCAGCTTCTCGTACAGTGCAAAATGAGTAAAGGAACTTGTAGTAACTAAACGCGAGTAACGAATACCTACATAAATACATTTTGTAAATTTAATAATTTACGAAAAACCAAATGATATTCTGTTCACTTATCTTTTTTTTTCGGTACTACTTAGTACTACCGAAATTGAAGAGGAGTACTTTTGTAAATTGGCGCCCCCATGTGTTAAGGAAATTGCTCAGAGTGCATCAGTGTACCGGTTGGCTGTAGCTGTAAAACCAATATGTGTTGCCCACAACATTATGATAAAATAATCGTTCCATTGAAATACTTGATTGCTAGAACCTCGTAGTCTTCACCTACACAAGCGAAAGACGTTCATTACTTATAAGGTAAGAACCACGTGAAATTGAGGAAGCTAATTTTAATGGAAATTTCTAAGCCGCGACAAATCAAGCATTCAATGAGTCGCGATAGCTGCTTGGAATAATACTCCGGAACAGCGTGACACAATGCAGTAATAGTAATAGAAAATTATAACAATATCGTCTTATATCGCTGACCGAAGACAGGATTGTAAAATGACCGTAGTAAATCGAAATCAAATTTATGTCATTATGGTCTTCGGAATACTCGCGTTGGTAAATATATGTTAGATGCTATGCGTTTGATTAATAAATTAATCCATTTTTTTTGTAATAAAATGACAATTTTATACATCACATTACGTCAATTATAAAGATTTATATTTCTTCTTTATTAAAAATAAATAGATAACTACCAATTTAATGAACTTTGCAGGATTTTATATCGGCAGATAAGAAAACATCATCTGTAAGTCTCGTCATTCTTATTAAAATACAACAGCAGTCATATGCTAATTTCACTCGTCCCTCAACTCCTGCTCCTGTTCAAGCTTTTTATTATTACATGCGCGTAATCTTTCCTTTAAAAGGACTGTACATCCAGCAGTACTGGAGACCTCACATGTATGCAGTGGCTGGATCCGATAAAGGCGCGTCCTGCGTCGCGCAACGCAATCTTCTTGCAACCTATCTCTTACACCATAAGTTAGACTGGTAGTTATGAGTTATGACATTATTTCAAATTGAACGGCATTTTATGAGCCATCTTGTCAACATGACTTTTCCGAAGTAAAAAACCTGCTTAATATAATTCTGAAACTTGCCAAGCCGAATTTTGGCTCCTTTGCTCAAAATTCAAGATAGCGGCCAAAATAGCGAAAAGACCTATAAAAATCCATATCGTAACTCGAATCAGGTCGTCTGAGGTGTCCTTGAAGGTCGCTGAACTCGATTTGCATAACCAAAAAAAAGTCGGTCCGGATACCGGAAGTGGAGAGGCAAACAATCTCTGGCTAAACTTAAAAAAACTGCCTTATAACTCGAATTTGGTCGAGTAGGGTTGTCCTGGAATGGGTTTTGGGGATCGCCGAACTGAGTTTTGATAACCAGAAGTCGGTCCAAATATTTTTAAGAAATGGCTCCCAAACAGCTAAAGGAGGGCATGAAAATCTTTTTTTTACTATCCTATCGAGCGGGGTATCGTTGTTTAGAGCTCGATGAGTAGTAAAATACGTACTACTAACTTTTGTTTTAAAAAATAATGGAACACAAAGGAATGAGAAGCCGCCAAAGTCAGCTTATTTTATAAACATTCGGGCCGGAACCGGGATTGCCTGACTTGTCTCTTGGTAAGCTCGACAGGCAATACCTTAATTTTCGCGCCTCGACCATAATGAATATGTATTAAAATAGATAGTTTAATATAAAACTATTATTCCTCAGAAATCCTGTGCATCAGTGGTAAGTTTCACAGACCCGCTGTAGATTTCTTTCGACACTGTAATACATTAAAATGATGAGCATAATATAATTATCTCTTATTTTGCAGTGTTTAGGAAATGACTGCCAAACATATGTAAGCGTACACTCCCTATTTCTGCTTTAGCGAATAGGGTTGTTGACTCAAATTATATTATTATTCCAAAAGAAACAAGGCAAAGAAATATATAAGAAATATAAAAACGAGTTTTGCTCCCTGTTATTATTAATTTAAATACTTTCGTTTCTGCCCTGCTGACGGGCAGCAAAAACGTTTTTGCTCCCTGTCAGCAGGGCAAAAATGAATAAAAAAAATAATAGGGAGCAAAAACGAGTTTTGCTCCCTATAAACGGGCTAGAAAAGCCTTTTTTCCATTAGGAGAATTGTGAAAATGATTTATTATAATAAATTAAACAGAAAATATATGAATATATTATGATGAAAAGTTTGACGTATTATACAGTGACGTCACGTAAAGCCAATGAGCGTTTCCGCGCGAAATTTGAAATGTCAGTTTTCGATTTCAATTAAATAAATAATTTTTCGCGTTTGGTATCTTCACGCATTCCTTAAAGTTTTAAGATAAATTAGATCAATGAAATGATGCAAGTTCCATATTGCCTTGTTGCTAGCAAATGCCTCCTCTTAAGTCCCCGCGTACTCGTACAAGTACAAATTCAAATCGAGTTTCGAACTTTAACAAAAATAATTAGGATTCCAAATTCAAAATCTCGTCAATCAATTTGGGACTTACGAGGATAAGGTGACGAACCTTTTCTTACCTCGACTGTAGATACATATTTCTTGAACATGGCGACTGTTTTATCCATAGAGATATTAACATGATCACAATCACTCAGTCTTCCAACTACTTCATTAAGTATAATAGAAACTGTTTACAATAAAATATTATTTTTAAACTTAGTCAAATAAACAAATCGCATTATTTTAGTGCAATGGTTCCATGGCTGCAGCATCGGTAAGTACTTAAAGAGCATAGACAAGTAGGTTAATTATAAGATTGTGTAACATACCTTTTTCGTACGAGCATCTGCTTACTCTCGCTTGCAGGTTGTGGCATTACGCTTGTCTCGATTAGTTTACTTGCCGTCGTCTCTCGGCGAAAAAAATAAACAATAGCATTTTTTTGTAATTAGCCCGGGGATCCCAGGGACCGGAAACGACTGCCAACTGACCTTCCAACCCAAGGAGATCTAGACCTTTTTGGGATTAGGTTTGTCAAGTGAGTGGGCAACTTCGCTTGAAGTTCTCAAGCCGTCCAACGCTTCTTAACCTATCGTAGACAGGCAGCCGGGATCAAGGGTTTAACGTGACTCGAGTCACGGGAACGGTAATATTAATAACTACTCAAAGCGTTGCTTTGCGTCACGTCGTTTAACGCGCGTTTTGCGCGGGCGCCGCCGCTGGGCCACGATCCTAATATATTTGACTCTGTAACGATAAATATTGTTTTCAACTAAGCATGTAAATGACATATCCTACATTTCCCAATCTATAATCTATTATATCTATAATCTATGGGACACACTAAAATACGCCAGACACGTACCTTAACTGACGAAGCTTCCGATATTGTTTATTTTTGTATTTTTTTCTGAAATTACAACAATTTGACCAAAAACATATAAAACCATATTAGCCTCTATTGATATACCTACCTAATATTTATATTTAAAAGTCTTCATGCCTATGTATCCAATAAATAAATCAACATTTTAAATGGCATTTAACCTTATGTACTCTACAGTATACTTTTGTGACAAAGTGATTTAATAAAAACATAAAACCAAATCAGCCTTTATTGCCTGTTGACATACCTAATAATATCTATTTAAAAATATTCAGAGTGATGTCGGTGTATACATATTTTTTTTTGGAGCACAGACAAGGACCACAAAAATAAATCAACATTTTAAATATTAACTTTGTCGTACTACCACCAACCAGAATACAGCTTTACTAAAATCGACCAATCAGGAAACATAATTAATTTTTCTAAAGAGTCTAAAGATTTTTTTTTTTCAACAAACTTTTTTTTTATATTTTATAACATATAAAACTAAATAAGCCTTTATTTCCTGTTGATATACCTAATAATACCAATTTAAAAATATTCCTACTTTAGTAGGTACATTTTTTCTTTTTTTTTTCTTGTAGCCAAGGAATCAAATAAATCAACAAATTGAATCCTTGTGTACTAATATTTTTGTGACTACAATTGAACATACGAGTACATAGTAATATTTTCATTAACCATTAAAATTGTTAGAACATATACTGTACCATATCTAGGTATTTCGGCACTTTAACTTACCAAATTATATTTACCGAAACCTTTCGAACGGTCCTGTTTGGCGGACGGCATGAGCGGTACGAAGCTATGAGATTGGTTTGATCTCCAACTCGCACTACCTTGGTGGTTCTTGTCGCTCATGCCATTTCCACTCAGTCAGGACCGTTTGGATGCGGCTGTTGAGAGTTAGTAGAGGAATTATAACCTGATTTGTGATAAAATAACTATAAATAGTTAAAAATACCTCCTCTAATATCTTTTGTTAACCCAGTCGAAGAAGGCACCTCGAAATGTTGATAACTTTGATTTAAATTTAGTACGAATGTTCATTGATGACCTTGTTTTGGTCTACCAAAAGTCCCCAGGCCCTGGCCTAGGCAGGGTCCTGATCTTCTAGAGCCGCCGCTATCTTGGAAAATGTACTCCATTCAGAAGATATTCGCATTTAGTGCGAAATATGCTCTATAAAATATGGTCAACGGCAACATTGAAGCTTAGTAAATTCTGTACTAATCTGTAGTACATAACTGTGACTAGAAAACATGTCTTTGTGGAGTAAAATGCATCCATATATGAGATTTTCCGTTAAAGTCTTTCCAGGAGAGAATATCTGAATTTGAAGCTTGCAAGAATTTCAAATCTATTGAGATTTATACAATAGGATATGAACTATATTAACATATTACCCAATAATTTTACAATATTTCTCGTTTTCAGGCCCAAGGCTTCAACTCGACAGCAACGGTTTGTGATTTTTAAATACTATTTATTCTTAAATTATTTTTTAAAATGAACCACAGAAATATTTCAATATATCAAAGCGGAAGCTCAAACAGCGCAAAAATAAACAAAAAACATTGTTGGAAAATATATTTTAATTGTCTTTCCATTTCACTGTTGGTTTAAATACGAGTTCCATCGACCGACGAAGAGATAAACGCAGAGTAAAATCAATATTTACTTGATTTTACTCTGCCGTGCCGGAATTGAGAGCAGAAGCAGATGTAGCATGAAATAACGTGCTACCTACCGCTTAATTAGTGAACCACTTGTAGTTGTTTTCTATGTTTTTGATAATAGACTTGAGACAAAATTTTCAATCTTTTAGTCGGAGAAAATATATACGTAGTTTTTAATCAAACGATCCACAATTTAAAATCATGTCACTAGAAAACTGAGCCAACTTAGAGAACTGCAAGAGGAAGAAGATAGATCTGATAATGATGAAGATCCTGACTATACTGAACACGAGACCGGATATGCGATATGGCTCGCAGAAACAGGTAACTTAGATTTCAATACTGACAGTCAATGCCAAAACAAATTGACTACAGTTCGTTGCGCGGCCCATAAATTACAACTCGCTGTAAGGGATGCTTGTAGTGAGCTTCGTGATCTGTTAAATCAATGTCGCCACATAGCTCGTTTACTCCGCACGTCAAATATTGCTCTTCAATTAAGAATTCACGGCTTGCCACAAGCGATCATCGATTGTCCTACGAGATGGGATTCTACAGCAGACATGTTGGAGCGCATATTGTTGCTAAAAGACTTTTTGAGTGAACGTGTGGAATCCGCATTTCAGACATTTGCTGTAGATACGTGGCAAAAACTTACGGAAACTCTTGATGTTTTAAAACCATGCCGTATTCTGTCAAAAACAATACAATATGAGCAATTGACTTTTGGAGACTTCTATCTTGCTTGGCTGGAATGTATTTTAGAAATCGAAAAGAATTCCAATGCTTTTGGCTTGTTTTTAATCATTTGTATGAGACAGCGGAAAATGCCCTTCTTGAAAATGAATGTTTTCTGAGTGCTATTTATTTAGATCCAAGAGTTAACAAATGTTTGTTATCAATTGAACAGCTGGTATCAGCTCGAGCTCATTTAGTGCAGACTTATCAAAGATATGTGAAGTTGACATCGGACAATAACTCAAGTGAAACAGAAGATGCAGTGCCAGTTGACGCCATACCATCAACTTCATCCTCTGTGCTAGACAAGTATCTGCAAACGCAGTTCAGGTAGCGAAATCGGTTCCAAGCCTTACCTGATGTAAATAATATCAATAGTTTACAACTTATTTTGATCGCATTTCTTAATGAACCGATGCTTCCTTCTAATACCAACCATATACCAACATATTAAATTATTGGGAGTCGAAGAAAGTGACTGACCCCCAACTATATTTGCTTGCAAAAATTGTTTTGGCAACACCAGCAACACAGGTTAGTGTGGAGAGGCTGTTCTCGTCTTTGAAATTCGTAATAAACAACTTAAGAATGTCTTTAAAGGATACAACCATTGAAGATATTTTAGTAGTTAGAAATAACAATTTGTATCACAAATAATCCTGTAAAGCTGTAGTAATAGTAAAGGACATATTATGTTTAATAGTTGATTGTTCGATTATTTATGATTACCGTAAAGCCTTCCAACTGTAGTCCAAATCATCTAACTATGGTCCAATTAACAGGAATCTTACTTATTTAGACGTGACTAATATTATGAGTGAACATCTACGATATAATATAATTACACTATATTTAAAATAAATGTATGATAAAAATACATATATTTAAAATCAATATTAATATTATAATTAATTAGACTATAGTTAGGAGGTTTTACGTTGCTCCATGTTGATGATTGTCATACACTGATTTCTTTTTCTGCTTGTGTTTTGACTAAGTGTGTACCAATTAGTAAAAAAAATGAGGGAAAGAAATAACAATTGAGCCTGGTTTTAAATAAAAGAATACACTTAATGTTGTTATAATTAAAACAGAAGAGACTGATTAAATTACTGAAATATTGAAAAGCGTTTAATTCTTACTTTTGTAATTTCTCATAATTTTTATGTAGCGGTTCATAGAATAACACCTTCCTACCAAATTTCATAATTGTATTGCTTATAGTCTCCGAGTAAATCGGCTGTGACATACGGACGGACGGACAGACATGACGAAATTATAAGGGTTCCGTTTTCGCCATTTCGGCTACGGAACCCTAAAAATCACAATAGGAATATCGATTTCAATCTCTAAAGACGTTCAATATCAGTTTAAAGGCTTTTTTAAATATATCCTATATTTATCGAATAATCACCAGGTTATACTTATTTACATTCAAATATTACACCTTGTAAAATGAGAGATGAATGAAAGTGATTATTTACCATAATATTGAGAATTATCTTCATCAGGAAAAAATGGCTGACTATCTAACTGGTCCACAGGATCTATCAATGTAATAGTAGGTATAATCAGTACTTTTTAACGGCATTACCTATATGTCAACAAAACCAAGTAGATACTTACCCATTATTGAAAATTTTGAAAAGGCACTAATTGATACAATGTTTTTATATTAAACGTCCGTCCCGAAAGAGAAGCTCCGCTAATATGAACACACCACAAAACTTTCGTCTATGCGATAGGTAGGTAATCGTGCGCCCGTATTAACCGGTTTTTATCGTTCTAAACCGGCTAATTCGAAGAAACCTTTATAAAAAGGTTTTGCGGCAAGTACATGATAACGGTTTGAAAAATTAACCGGTTTCCGAGCCCTGGTCATAACGAGGTTATTTCAATTGTGTGGGTGTTTTGTACCGTCGTCACGCCGCTTTCCAATAAAACAAATACACATCAATATGGGATATCCTAATTGTAGGATATGTATGTGTGCAATAAACTTTGTTGTGGTGACTGTAGGTCTGAAAGGACAGAATACATTAATGGCAGTAAGTAAAAGGCGTGGGGACGAAAAGTTTGTGTCAGTTTCGCATGAAAATGTACAAGTTCATAGCAAGTGCAGAGCCGTCTATACCAATGAACGATCTATAAAAAGTGCAGAAAAAAACAAAATCGCTCCAAACTTCATTTGTCCCAATGCTTATTACACCGAAATTGAGTACGTGAATGAGGGAGTTTACTCTAACATGACAACGAGCGCGATCCTTAAAATCAGCATACATTTTCATAATGTGAGATGCACATGAAGTACTACCTCAATGCTCATGCGTTGACAAAACGTTGTAAGCGCCGCAGGATGTCATACATCTTACGCGTTTACGTCACACGGTCAAATTTATGTAATGAACGGAACGTTTACGAATCTTGTTACTTAATTTAATCTGTAACTCACAATATGACAATAAAGATTTCAAATTCAAATTCCAACTGCTGCCATGTGTGATATAAACATTATACGGTTATTTTGACGGCCGCTTTAGCCTAGTTGGTAGTGACCCTGCCTTCGAAGCTGGAGGTCCCGGGTTCGAATCCCGGTCAGGGCATGTATTTGTGTGATGAACACGAATATTTGTTCCTGAGTCTTGGATGTTTTCTATGTATTTAAGTATCTATTTATCTATATAAGTATGTATATCGTCACTTGGTACCCATAGTACAAGCTTTGCTTAGTTTGGGACTAGGTTGATTTGTGTAAGATTGTCCAAAAATATTATTTATTATTTTATTTATTTATTATTTAATGAATAATAGATTAAAATCTATACAATCTTTACGAAAATAAATTGGCTGTTATATGAATTATTAAAATAAAAACCGGCCAAGTGCTTGTCGGTTCACGCACAATGAAGGGTTCACCATCACCTACTAGTCCACATTTAAAACCACTAGAGTGAATCTAAAAAAGTCGTATCTTTATAGGGAACTCACGTCACTTACGACCTTTTGTTAGGGCAAGACACTTTTTTCCGCGAAAACCGTAAAACCTATCTTGTTCGAAATAAAAATCATTGAAAGTATTTATTAACACCACCTCAATTTTTTTCAGAATTTTAAACTTCATAGTTTGGAAATTAGAGGAGGGGACACACTTTTTATGACTTTGACATCTAATGTCTCACCTAGAGTCGACTTAAATGGAAAAGTTTTAAAGTAACCTCCATATAATTTTTAAAGGCCTGTCTATGGATACCCCACACGACTATGTGCGTTAATTTTTTTTTTCATCCACCGGTTACGTGTATGGAGTGCCCCCCCTCTAATTAAATATTTTTTTATCATTTCACATCATATTTCTGTAGCGGTTCGTAGAACACAGCTTCCTGCCAAATTTCACAATTGTAGTGCTTATAGTTTCTGAGTAAATAGGCTGTGACATGCGGACGGACAGACATGACGAAACTATAAGGGTTCCGTTTTCACCATTTTGGCTACGGAACCCTAAAAATGAAATGGTCGAAGAGTTGAATGACGGGTCACGGGACAAATTATTATTGAAAGGAGTTTAGTCGCCTAAGTTGAAAAACGACAAACCAAACATGTTATTGTTACTTAATAAAAATATTTACGATGTTATTTGTTAACTGTTTTTTATATACGTACGAAACCGACAACACAGATAACGAAACACTTTTGAAAGTGGTGAAGAAAGGGCAAAAGAAACGCAACTCAATTTCGAAAGAGAACAAGTTCTGAATCTGACAAAGCTTTATCACTTTGGGATGCTTATTTGTTTCTAAGGTTTGTTTATTTAATTTATATTTGTATCAGGATCATTTTGTCGATACATGAATATGTACCTTGTAGTGTGGCTGTACTTGTATTGTGGATGTGGTTTGCGTTTTAGACTGCGATATAGGATACGGAAATTACTTTTAATGTTGTTTTTATTCCGCCTCATTGATGTTATGTCATTGGTAAGCTAATTATTTATATGCCAGTTCAAATGATAACATCTTGTAGTGACAGCATGAGTCTGATCTACGTGAATTTCTTTAAATTAACCAAGCATACTCAAATTATCAAGTGAATAATAACTATACTGCTGTAGTTCTTGAGTACTTACGAGTATATTGCGTATTTAGATTTATTTTTAATTATGAGGTTTACTGTTGGGTTGTCATATTACGTAAGTCTCTGGATCTCAAACCTTCTGCTGTGCCAATCAAAGCAATTACTTAGAACCATCTAACTTCTTATTGCTTGATTCACCTGACTGCATTCCAAAATAAAAAAGCCCCTACAATAAATACCTTTTTTATATGAAGTTAAGTATAAATATGATGCATGAAAGTAGTTGGTGACTATCATATACACTATATCTCAAAAAACCCTCTCTTTGCTGGTACCTCACCTCACCTCATTTGAAGTAGGACATTGAACCAACTCATTTTTGGAAATAAGGTACTCCTTCTAACTCAATTTAATTTCATGTCCTACCCAACACTAAATCATATATCTCATTTTGAACATTTTAGTTATTATCGATTTAATAAACACAATATTTCAATAAATCTCCGCCCTAGCCGAACCGTGGTGCACCGTGCACCCCAATTTGACAATCATTGACTATAAGCCTAAATAAATGAATGCACGAGACGACTACCACACGAGAATCGCTCGCGACTCGCGGCAGCACGGCCGCGGCCATGAATTGGGGAACAAAGAAATGACGACCTTATTCTGTAATGTTCATATTAATTGTTTAATTTGTTTCTTGTAGTGCTAATAATATGTTGATGGCATAAATTAAACACTTTTGAAGTAGGTAGTTACGTATTTTGCTATTCCAAAAATTACCAATATTTGTGAACGCTGAACGCTGGGCACGGAATCCACACTGACTTTCGGGATACACGCGTTCGGCAAGTTACTGTAATTTTGCCAGTACTACTCGACCATATAACTTGCCCACGATATTAAGGAGGGAAATGCCGCGGTAATTGTTGCAAACGCCGCGGTCTCCCTTTCCTTTGTACAGCTTGACGATATTAGCTTCGAGCATATCCTGTGGGAATTTTCCTTCTTCCCAGCATTTTCACAAGAGATTGCAGAACTCTGGACCCACACACTCCGAGTTTTATGATGTCGGCTAGGGTACCATCACTGCCTGGACTCTTCCCACGTCCCGAGCTGCTTGACAGCCTTTTGGAATTCGTCCCTAGATTTGGGTTGGTTCTAGTTCGAACCAAGTTGCTAGTTTGGGCGTATGTATTAAGGCCTCTGAGTCAATGGCAATTGGATTCGAATAGAGTTTGTTCGGTGTAATGTTCCACCCCAACGTCCGAAGTTGACGGCAGCTATCGGTTATGATAGTTCCGTCCACTTCTTGAAGAGGTGCTGTCTTTTTAGGCACAGGACCTAGGAACCCGTGTGATGCCTGAATAGACACCGCTGAAAATACCGGTATCAGCGCACTTTTGAATATTGGCGTACACATTAGTCCAGTTACACATAGGCATAAGATGACTTTTCTATCGATTCACTAGTGAAGGACAGTGAAAGTAAGAATAATTCATTTTGCCCAGGATTTTTGATATTAGAAACGGATTTGTGATGTTAGTGCTTTTCAATTATAAATCTTAGTCCGAATAATGTCTCATAGTTTATATAATTCTCTGACAAAAGCGCTTAATTAAAACGAAGTAAAGTCACATTTATGACCCGTGAAAATAGGGAAAGATATGAGCTATCGCCATAAATAAATATGAAACAAAGATGAGTTTTAATAGAGGCATACATAGCAGATTTCACAACGAAAGTGTAAGGGATCACTATTATTCCACTTGGCCGGAATTCCCTATTTTCCCGGCCTCTGCAGTAATGTACTAAGCCTATAATGACTAACATAGAAAAGAACCAGATTTTAACAAATATTTTTGCCTTTAGGTCGACGGCGAACTGAGTACAGTTGAGGTATACTAAATAATTATAATTGTTATATACAAATTCTTGTTTTTTCCTATCCGTATAATCCAGTAACTTTATACATTCAGAAATTGCGTCAAATCCGGTAGTTCTGATTTTTTGCAGACTTGTTTATGAAGTTAGCCAAAAGAATAATCCAAATTTGTGACCTCGAGCGCCGAACGCAACTTTGTCAAAAATCGAAAAACCGATTATAACCCTAAACGACTAGTTGCTGATACGCGAAGTACTTTCTCAGGACGTTTTTAAAGTAGACTAAATATGCTACAATAAGAGACTAGAATTGTCTCTGTAGACCCAATAGTTTCCGCAATAAAGCATTTTAAAGTTTGCTAAATTCGAAAAAATTATAAATCTTGAAAGCTTTATCTCGGAAACTATTTAGTGCACAGAAACAATTTTAGTCTCATATTGTAGCAGATTTAGTCTACTTTAAAGGCCTTCAGGGTTATAATCGGTTTTTTAGATTTAAAAAAAAAATGTCAGAAATCGAATAAAGAAGCAATTATTACCCTAATGCATTAGTTTTTGATAGTACCTTAAACTAAATTTGCTACATTATGAGAGTAAAATTGTTTCTGTAGACCAAATAGTTTCCGAGATATAGCTTTTCAAAGTTTATCATTTTTACGAATTTCCTAAACTTTGAAAGGCTTTATCGCAGAAACAATTTTAGTCTCATATTGTAGTAAATTTAAATCTACAGAGACAATTTTAGTCTCATATTGTAGCAAATTTACTATTCCCTAAAATCGTCCTGAGAAAGTACTGTCAGCAACTAGTTATTTAGGGTTATAATCAGTTTTTAGATTTCGTCATAGTTACGTTCGGCGCTTGAAGTCACAAACTTTGGATAATCCAATATAAATAATCCAAAATAATCATTAGGCCTACATTATAAACAAGTTTGCAAAAAATCCGACCTACTGGGTCTGACGCACCCTACTCATTACTTTCAGGAGACAAGGTTACGGGATTAATACATTTACTACTTCCATCAGATTGCCCAATGGAACTACTTTAGACAGTTTATGAAACCACAAATACTTTTAGTTCAGGAATTTGTAACTACTTGTAATTGTTTTTCAGTGCACTGGAGCATTTTGTCACTCGACCGTGAGTTACCAGGATAAATGTGTCACTATAAAAAAGATGTACATACATGAATACAATGCAATCTTCAGATAAGCCCACCTAGATGGCTCATGTTTCCTATAGACTATTACCTAATTCTGGAAATAGGAAGCATCAAAATCCTTTTATAATGCAAGTACTCAGAATACTCAGAAAGTACTTACATATACTTTCTGGAGAACAACATGGGCATAGAAAGTGCTGTTTTTATGCAAGAGTTGTGAATTACGAATCCTATAGTCGTTATTATTATTATTTATTTATTTAATAAACAGAGTACAAAAACATAATAATCCATTGCAAACTAAGATGTTACTTATTACAAATAAAATTACTGAGATGCTTTTTGTTGAACTTCAGTTATGTTCAGATATTACAATAAATAACGTAATTACAGTTCGAATATTTATTTACATAAAAACGATTACTCCTCAAGTGCATACCGACCTGCAGCAGCCAGCCGTAGTGCAATCTGCAAATCGAATTCTTACAATGAGGTTCGAGAAGAACTTTGCTATATAAATTGATGAGTTATTACGTTTCACAACTTTTGGCTATTGGAACAAAAGCTTTACCATAAATAGTGGTTTAGGCGGCCCGGTCCTCACCGCGTCACAAAAATTCCGTCATATTTGTTTCCACCCAAAGTAGCTTAACTAGCCCTATCAGTTTTTGGTTTTCTCTCATAATATAAAACATTGCACGATACATGTTCGGAAACGTAATTCCTAACTTTCCGAACCTTTGTTGTAAATATCTATTTAACCACCTTCAAAAAAAGGAATCTTCTTAATTAGTCTGTATGTTTTTTATATCACAGCAATATTTATTCGCATAATCATTTCGTTTTTTTCGGATAAGAGATTTAGAACGAATTACTGTAAATAGGAAGGTACTACAAGATAACAGTTATTTATAAAAATTATAACATTTATAAGTTAACCGCATTTCTTTCATACCTGTCTGCTCTTTTCATCCCGCTTTTATTTTTCAATATACTTATCTTACTTGCCCTAGGAAGCCATAACACATTTTCAATCGTGCAGACATTTTATAAGCAAGAACGCTAATTATCTTGTCTTCGTCTCTTAGATTTAAGAGGATCATATTTGACTAATGTAGTTGTGTCCAGCAACTTGCGAACCTACCCGCACTAGTATTTTAGCGCTGATGGAGGGTAAAATCAAAATCTTCCCCCCCCCGCAACGCCACCTGACATAGGACCTGTCGTTGGTACTGACTTCATTCTTGTCCGTGCGCGCGCGGCGTTCGCACTAGTACGAAACTCCTTGAATATTGCAAAGTAATATATTTCATAGTTCAATATTATTCGTAAAAAAACTTTAAAATCCTAACTTATCGGAGAAACGATGCCGAAACGTAAAGGTGACGAAACAGAAGAAGAAAGATGGCGAAGGAAAATGAAAAAGTACGAAACTAAGATTGAAGAAAAGCGGAAAAAGAATGCTCATCGAGTTATTTATTCGAGTGATGATGAGCGTGATATAATTCAAGGTAAGTTATGCTCTTTATATATACTAAGCTAAAATCCGCATTTTGGGGTGTCTTTTTTTTTTTCTTTTCTTTGCTTCGAGCCAATACGCGATATTGGCCAATAGCTATTTTGTGCTCAGAGTTAATACGAGATATTAACCCGTAGCTATTTTAGTCACTGCATTTGTAGTGAGAGTGAGAGATACAAATTATATTTTTACCTTTGTACCCAAAAAAAAAAAAAAAACTATTATGCGTTTAATCACGGTTTCGACTGTATTTTCCAGATCATCTGGAGTATGAGGTCACACCGATTACACCCGTTGAACCTAGTGGTTCTGCTGCGCAATATACCGAGTACAGGCACGATGATGCAATTGAAAGTAAGTACTTACACCTTAACGGTTTTTTTTTTGTCTACATAAAGTCAAATGTGCCTTGTTTTGATCAAGCCTCCGCCTGCTATTTCCAGGTCAACTGGAAGACGACTCGGCTATATTACCAGAACCTACTAGTCAGGTGATCGTATGTACGGCAGACGTACATGTCGATGCAGAAGTGAATACGCCCACTAATATAGAGGGACAGAATAATGTTATTCCCCCCAAAACTAGTACCAATGATGACACCAACGTCGTCACCGAGGATTTTGACCCGGAATTATTACTCGCCTTAGGCGAGTTTGAGGCTGATACTGTCGAGTGGGGCGAAAATATTCATGAGGATATAGCGAAACACTTCCAGCATGTCCTTTTGAACGGATTAAAAAAGGAGGCAAAAGAAGAATTAAATAAAAAATATTTATTCCCTAAGAACGTGCCTTTATCAAAAGCTCCTACTCTAAATCCGGAAATAGCTGCCATGCTAACCGAAGCTAGTCGAAACAGAGACAAACGAATTCTCGCCAAGCAAGAGCAGATCGGAAGAGCCCTTGCAGGCCTAGGAAAAGCTATGACCACGCTTTTGAAGAAGGAATCTAATACAGCTGAGGTAATACGTACACTGAACGACGTCGGGAAACTCGTCGCGGATGCTCATTTTGCTGAGACTGACACGCGACGATCTGTCGTAATCCCATTAGTAGAAAAATCTCTTATAGATCCTTTTAAGGATAGGAAGAGAGACAGTTTTTTGTTTGGTGAAAAGCTCGGTGAATTAGTAAAGAATTCTCGTGGTATTAAAAAGACCGGGCAATTGATCCAAGCACCACCGGCAGCATCTACTTCAAATACCAGTTTAAACTGGAGGGCCCCACCGCCCCGCCCACGTCTTCAGCGCGGCGGCCAGCTGCCGTATCTCAGCCGAGGCGGGGGGCACCGAGGATCTTACCAAACCAGGCGCCGAGCGCCTTTAGCGCCGGCCGCGACGGCCCGGCGCCAACCGCCGCCGCCGCCGCCGCCGCCGCCACCGAGACGGCAGCCGGCGCAGGCGTCGCGCCCGTCCACCAACCAACCAACGACATGAACCAACAGGTACATGGTGGTCGTTTAAAATATTTTTTAAATGCTTGGCAATCTATAACTAATGATAAATTCATTCTCAGTACAATATCAGGTTACAAAATTCCTTTTATCACGCTACCGAATCAAGGCTCTGTAAATTGTTCCGAAAAATCTTTTTCGGTTACTGACATGGCATTAATTGAAAAAGAGTTGATACATTTAACTAATATCAACGCAGTTCAAAAATGCCAGCGGGTGCCGGGTCAGTTCCTGTCTGACATCTTCCTAGTACCAAAAAGCGACGGCGGTGTAAGGTTTATTCTGAACCTCAAAAAATTAAATAAATACGTTTGCACTGAACACTTTAAAATGGAAGATATCAGAACGGCGACCAAGCTTGTTACTCAAGGGTGCTATATGGCAAATATTGATTTGAAGGAGGCTTACCTGTTATTACCCATTCACGAGTCACATAGGAAGTATCTACGGTTTTGTTTTAAGGATACTCTATATGAATTTATGGGTCTCCCATATGGGCTTGCTTCAGCTCCATTTATTTTCACGAAAATATTGCAGCCGGTTGCATCACATTTAAGGTCTTCAGGTTATCAGTCTGTCAGATACCTAGATGACATGCTATGTATAGGAAACACGAAAGATGATTGTCTAAATAATATTAAAGGTACTATACAATGCTTAGAAGGATTAGGTTTCATTATTAATTACAAGAAAAGTAATGTAACTCCTCAAACAGAATGCAAATATTTAGGTTTTGTTTTAGATTCTAAAACGATGTGTCTCAAATTACCAGAAACAAAGCGAAATAATATTTTCGATCGCACAAATAAAATGTTGAATACGAAACGTATACGGATCCGTGAATTTGCAAGTTTCTTGGGCACGCTCACAGCGGCTTGCCCGGCGATCGCGTATGGTTGGCTGTACACAAAGTCCATGGAAAGGGCCAGATATTTAGCATTGCTTAAATTTAATGATAACTACGACAAAGTTATGACAATTCCAGATAGCGTACGTGATGATTTACTATGGTGGCAAACTCGCTCTTTAACGTCAGTAAACCCTATTCAGAAATATAATTATGTACAAGAAATTTTTACCGATGCTTCCACTACCGGGTGGGGAGCTGCATCAAACGGTGATAAGACCGGGGGCCAATGGACCGACACCGAAAGTAAAAATCATATTAACTACCTGGAATTGTTAGCAGTTTACTTTGGTTTAAAATCATTTGCCGGGGATAAAACTGATTGTCATATACTCCTACGCGTTGACAATACCACCGCCATATCGTATATCAACAGGATGGGCGGAGTTCAATATCCACACCTTAATTATGTGGCTAATATGATATGGAAGTGGTGTGAAAGAAGGAGAATTTTTATCTTTGCCTCGTATATTAAATCTTCCTTGAACGTGGAAGCAGATAGCGAATCAAGAAAGATTAATATTGACGGTGAATGGGAATTACAGAACGAAGCTTTTATCAAGATTATCCGGAAATTCGGTCAGCCAGACATTGATCTTTTTGCGTCGCGTATTAACGCTAAGTGTCCTAGATATATATCCTGGAAAAAAGACCCGTATGCAGACAATATTGACGCATTTATATATAACGCGACTGGTATAGTGATCGTTCCCTATTGGCCGTCTCAGCCCTGGTACCCCCTTTTTAAGGCACTAAGTGTGGGTGAAGTTTTATTTTTTCCTCCAAACAAATATCTTCTTTCATCTGTTTTCAGATCAACCCACCCTCTGCACCGACACCTTACCCTGGCAGCGACCGTGTTATCAGGGAAGGTTTTATTAAAAAGGGAGTACCAGAATCGGCTTTAGACGTTATGATTTCGTCAATTACACACAGCACTAAATCGCAGTACTCTTCAAGTCTCAAGCTTTGGTGGAAATATTGTGAAGAACAAAAAATAAATGTGTATGATGTTAAGATTAGTTGCTTGTTAGATTTTCTTTCTAATTGTTTTCAAGCTGGATCGTGTTATGGCACATTAAACAACCATAGATCGGCAATTTCATTGATATCATTAAATGATATTGGCCATGATGAAAGTGTGAAAAGGTTTTTTAGAGGAATTTTTAAATTAAAACCATGTTTTCCTCGTTACAATGTATCATGGAACCCTAGTATAGTATTAGATTATTTAGATAGTTTCTCGCCAGATAATTCTGTTTTAGATTTGGAGAAGTTGAGTAAAAAACTAGTCATGCTTCTCGCTTTAGTCACTGCTCAAAGGATTCAAACGTTGTCATTAATAAAAACCTCAAATATTACGATTCACAATGATAAGATTGTCATTATTATTACTGATTTGATTAAAACATCTAGGATTGGGCGAGCGCAGCCAGTAATAGAACTACCATTTTTTAATCAAAGGCCAAATATTTGCCCAGCTGCTACTTTACAAGCATATATTAGAGCTACCTCGATTTATAGATCAAATACAAAGGATAAGCTCATTCTTACGCATAGGAAGCCTTACAGACCTGCTTCATCTCAAACCATTGGTCGATGGATAAAACAGGTCCTTCAGGAATGTGGCATTGATACCACAATGTTTGGCGCTCATTCGACGCGGCATGCCACTACCTCCGCGGCTTCACGAGCTGGTGTAAGTCTGGAGGTGATCAGAAGAGCAGCTGGCTGGTCTGACCAGTCAGCTGTTTTTGCTAATTTCTATAATAGACCACTTGCCAGTAGTTCTTAAGTGATTAATTGATAATGAAAATAAAAATCAGTTCAATGATTACGTGTGTTTATTATTTACACTTTCTGCAATCTTACATGATTTCGCAGCATTGATTTATAACTCTCTGAACATCTACATTAGTCAAATATGATCCTCTTAAATCTAAGAGACGAAGACAAGATAATTGGATGATCAAACGAACTTACCATAAGTGAAGTTCGATCTTAATTATCTTGTCTTCGTCGAAGAGATTTAAGATCCCTCCCATCCCTGTTCTGAAACCCTACAATCAATGCTTGCGAAGATATAGACTCTGAAAAGAATGAAGTCAGTACCAACGACAGTTCCTATGTCAGGTGGCGTTGCGGGGGGGGGAAGATTTTGATTTTACCCTCCATCAGCGCTAAAATACTAGTGCGGGTAGGTTCGCAAGTTGCTGGACACAACTACATTAGTCAAATATGATCCTCTTAAATCTAAGAGACGAAGACAAGATAATTAAGATCGAACTTCACTTATGGTAAGTTCGTTTGATCATCCAAATATAAACCAAAGTTATAATAATCCATATCTTTAATTAGGGTTTATCCAGAGATCGATGTTTAATATACTTAAAATATTATTTTCCATAGTGTGATGGTTACGCAAATACCTGTATGGCTAAGGTAAGTACATATTTAATTTTCAAATAATGATAAACCTAAACACATTGTCAACGCACAAATTCGCACATTCATGATCTACGTCAACGATTGTAAAATAATTTAGTATGTTTTGGTAATTTCTTTAGTACAGTATATTTTAATAATTATGACATTACATCTTAATGAATATTTTCATAACTATGACATTAGATGTTGACGTTAAATTTTCCTCTTGACATTCAGATTTTATTCTAGAAACTGTCGAGATTATACTATTTTTTATGTTTTTATTTCACATATTGACGATCTTTTGTGAATTTATCATACTCTCTTTTGACATACGTTACAGTAATTCGTGTCTTTTTTTAATTTTCATATGCATCAATAAACTGCTCTGAATAATTAGATTCAATTTATGTAATATATAACTGACGATTCAAAAGTGCTTGTTGCTAGGCCTATTTGAATAAAGAATTTTTAAATTGCGGTCATTTAATTCATCGGTCTTCCTGGCTTTATTCCATTACAGTTGCATCATGCAGGATACCCGGGGTCCGCTAACCTAATCCCAAGATTTGGCGTAAGCACTAGTTTTTACAGAAGCTACTACCATCTAACCTTCCAACTCAAGGAAAACTAGACCTTATTGGGATTATTAGGCTTGTCAAGTGAGTGGGCAACTTGACTGGTAGAAGTTCTCAAACCTCCCGGAGGCCGAACTTGGCTTAACCTCTGTCATAGACAGCAACCGGGATCAATGGTTCAACGTGCCTTCCAAAGCAGAGTTAATAACCACTCAAAGCGGTCACCCTTCCAAGAGTTGACCTGGGCCGAAGCTTAACCTCGTATATCGCTCGAAGTACATACGAGCGCCGCTGGGCACGAACGCTTCGTGCGGTCATAATATATGATTATTATTCAATTATTATAATAACTGAAACATAGAAATAAATTTACTTTATTTTGTTTAATATGGTATTGTTGGGTAATTGATATAAATAATATTGCCTTTTCTAGTGTTTTGGACGTGGATGCATGGCACAGGTAACATATATGCAGTGTAAACCAAAAAATGTCACAGCGATAATTTTAAGACGCATCTTACGATATACGAAGATATAATTTAAATTATAAAGGGGGATGTTAGTCCTAGACATGTCTGTGGCTACTGTCCTGTAGGGAAGTTCGCGTATAGAGATTTTTTTTGGGAAAGGCCAGTTCTTTCGGCTTATACAAGCATTGTAGGTGTAGGGCCTGTTAGTTGCATAGGAGTATTTCAAGTGCTGTAAAATTTTCTGTAAGTTCTACAGTAGCATATTTAAAAACTAACAGCTATGTGGTATAGTAGCAAAAAAAAACCGGCCAAGTGCGTGTCGGGCCACGCACAGTGTAGGGTTCCGTAGTTGCCCGCCCATCACGTCACCGGTTATATGCGGAATTACGGACCCGTAGAAGGGTTTTAACTGATCTTAGTACTGATGATGTTTTTTTTTTGAGATGTTGTGTTGTATACATATTTTTGCCCTTTACGGTAATGTCTACTTAGCTGTGATAGTTTTCCTTTTAAATTCATTGTATATACTACTACCATGATTTTTTTCACATGCCTAGTAGCCACCGTTTAGCTGGCAGGGGGGGGAACTTGACCAAAGCAAAAATTATCACTTCAAAGCTTAATATCACGCCAACCGATTCTTGAATCAAAAAATGATTTTAGAAAACTTATAATATTTTTGAAAGAGCTATCCAACGATACCCCAAACGATGGAGTTTGAAAGAAAAAGAATTGCACCACCACTTTACATGTAGGGGAGGTACCCTAAAAAAATTTTTTTTGTGATGTTATTCTACCGTTTTGTCGGCGTCATTGATATGTATACTCATGCCAAATTATATTATCTATAATATTTATTTATTATATTTTAGCAACAAACAGTCATCATAATGAGTGTTACAATAATTCTTTATACTACTTAATAGACCAAACAGATATACGATATTTTAAATACAAATGTAATTAATGAATTAAGTAGACCGAAAAAAAAATACTTGACCAATATTTACAACGTAAATGCTGACTGGCGACAAACGTTTTCTAGGACGATTAAGTAGAGAAACCTTTTTTATCGTTCCCAACATCACAGCCACAAATGTTAATACTAAATAGGTACGAGTAACTAGCACGGAACGAAATTCTCACAGCTAAGGTACCCGGGGTGATTAACGCCCACCTAACTTCAAATGTTTTTTTTCCTTATAGTATAGTATAGCAATGGATTAAATAATGTTGCAAGAAGTTTAAACATTTTTTATTGTATTGAAATATCCCCATTTAGAGGTGTTACTATTTATTTTTTCCATGCTGATAGCCTGTTTTTAAAAAAACCTTCGTTTGGGAGTTACTGTGTTTTATATCGCCCATTTTCTAAATTCGATGCTGGAATAATATAAACACTGTCAGTGGTTTTATTTGCAATGAACCAATAAAACACATATACATTTTTTTATTATTCACAAAGTAATGAAAAAGAGATCAATATCTAATATAAAAAAAAAAATTAACAATACCCAAATAAGTCAACTAACGCAAAACGTTTGCTTCTAATCATTTTAAATAAAACTACAACTTTTGTTACAAAAAATTTTAACAGGATAATGGTTTTTTTAAGCCAAATATAAAAGATTTTTTCAACCCTACATTAATTGATTCATTGTATTGGATAGTGGTTTTAAATATGAATTGTGAACCAGTAGGTGTTGCTACGGAACCATTCATTGTGCGTGATCCGACGGTTTTTTATTATTCTGACTGTGGCTGCTAAAAATTAAAAGCAAGTCAGTTTTTTTAAATGTCTTTTGGCTCTTTCGAATCCTTTTACAAAGACGCACAAAACTACAGTTTTGTTTTATAATTGTCTATATTTTTTATAGATATTTGTCAAATAACTAAGCCACAAGAACTAAGTAACCCAAATTAAATTCATGTCTCAATCACAACTTACATAAACCAAGCAACTCTAATTTGGTAAAAGGTACTTTTCCAAATAAAGAACCAAGGTTAATTCAAGTAACTCAGTAGATAATTGTTTTTCTCTTGGTCACCCTGACCATTGTTTATTAAAATAGCAAAATAAGACTTTAACCAAAATAAGCTTTAACATATGTTTCTAGCGTGGATTTTCAAGTATCCATTGTTTTTAATTATCATTTACATTTTTTTCAACCGCACGGCCAGTGTTCAGTTACAAAGGATTAAATAAGTCGGGTTATTGCAAGGACATGTAACACACGAATTTACAAAATAAAACGCTTCGATTCAGTCTAATTTTAAGAAATTGGCATGGTTAAATCTCGTTTTTGCGCTCTCCTACAAAATATATTAAAACGTACTTTTGTTTTTAACTTATAGCAGCCGTATTAATATTAGTCTGTAACGTTTAACCTTTTTGGTAATCGAGTTGGGTTGGTTTGGGAGTCGAGTTGGTTTGGTTTTTGGTGGTCGAATTCCTGGCGCTTGGCTCAGATGTAATTTCCGCTTATGGCTAATCCAGACAGAAAATGAATATTCGTGAATGCCTGACCAATTATGCCTCATCATCGCCGACACACTGAAAACTTTAAATTTTGTGGTTACATTAATTTCCCCGTAAATTTTGGATAGCAAGTGACCCGAAACGCTCGTCCGTAATAACAGAAGTAAATACAGATACCGACGAATTAATAAACATTTATTTTCAATGTAACTTTTAGTGTAACTCCTCGTCGTGCTTAGCAAATGTAAGTAGTTATATTTTCTTCCAAATGATTTCCTTTCTTATTTTGTAGCAAAAGCAAAAATTGTTATAAAAAACGGTTGATCTTTTTTTATACGTGTGGTTCAGCGACGCCCGCGTACCACGTTCGGTATGCGAGATTAAGTGACCGCTTTTAGTGGTTACTAACTGAGCGCTCCAGTGCTTTGGAAGGCACGTTAAGCCGTTGATCCCGATCTATGTCGTTAAGCCGGGTTAGAAGCCTTCTGGTGGCTTGAGAACTTCTACCAGTCTAGTGCTTCATTCACTTGACAAGGGGGGTCGAAATTGCACCACTTCCGTAGAGAGCACCCACCACTACCCTACACGTGACCCCTGGAATATATATGTGTGATAAGTGTAATTTATACGATTGCTAAAGAAATTTTTTGTAAGCTACGACATTAACCAGTTACGTGCAAAGCCCACAATGGCCCATTTTGCCTCTTTTATATACTGTTATCTCTTCGTTATTTGATATTTTTTCGCAACTGTATTATAAAACGTTGGTTGATATACGTGCGGAAGTGTCATTTTCACTCGTCCCGCGTCTTGTCTGAACTCGGAAATAAGAAAAATAACATAACTTCCGCACTTACAAAATGTACTATTCTCTGTTCATTTAAATATTTACTAAATATAACCCAAAAGGACTACTTCCCGAAAATCGAAAAAAATATAAACTTGGAAAGGGTTTATCTCGGAAACTATTCGGTCTTCAGAGACAATTTTAGTCTCATACTGTAGCAAATTTAGTATACTTTAAGAACGTCCTGAGAAGGTACTATTAAAAACTAGTCCTTTATGGTTAAAATCGGTTATTTCGATTATTCAGAAATTTTGTCAAACAGGCAGAAGGTACTGCTGCAGCTAACGCCTTAGTAAGTATATAAGTACTTTGTTTCTAATAATTATAATGTTTAAATCATGTCTTACTTCCATTACCACATACTTTCATTAAGGATGGAATTGTACTATGAACTTTCATTATTTATGTTTAGTATCTACAATATTTTCAGTTAAAAAATCTACGAGACACATTTTCCTGATTCTAACATAATAATTCCTCTGTGATCTGAACTATTCTTATTTTCACACATTTGAAAAGTTATTAATTACGTATGTGGTACATATTCTTAAATCAGTTATTTAACACGATATTTTGGTCAAATTTTTCTGTTTGAAAATGTTAATGTTAACAAATTTGTAACCTGAAGTTTTTTGGAGTGGTTCATATTATTATTTTTTTTTATAGTAGACAGAGTTCTAAACTGTAGCCGGTTTTTTATTAAGTCTCGTTTTTAAGAAATATGTTTTTGAACCTTATCTTTGACATACGACACGTTTGGAGGGAGTAATAGAATCGTGCCCTGGTCTGCCACAAAACAAATAAAAACCAGCAACTTGGCAGCAGAGAGTTGTCAAATGTAGCAGTTACATATATGATTTTGTACATTCATAGATGTAACTGCCACATTTGACATCTGTCAGATGTCAAGTTGATGTTTTTTTGGTCTACTTTACTTTATAGCTTGTATAGTAATGTAATTATATATGTTGTTTTTATATCTTGTTCATTATAAGCGTTTTTGTTGCATGTTCTAGTGCATGGGCCAAAGTTGCAATGCAATAGTGAGTATCACATTTAACCGATTTAAATAAAAAGTTCATTTTCCAATGATGTTCGGGTACAGATTTACATTAGCGAATACCGACACTAAGTGATCGCACGTGTGCCGTTGGAACAATTATAAATTTTGGCACATAACGCTTAAAGGGAAATATTTTAAAAACAAATTGTTTAAGTATTACGATTACTGTGAATATCCACCAGAGCAGTGTCCGCAGCTGTGTGTGTTTTCATATATTAGACAAGTCGCCTGCTTGACAACGTGTCAAATGTATAGACACACGGCTCAGCACACCTCGTATGGGTACTTACCCTCAAAAGACGACAATTGTTAATTACAAATAACATAGTATTTATTTTGTTTACTTTCAGTGTACAGGGAATCTATGTCAAGCGCACGTGCGTAAACCCTATCAAATTATAATTATTACTCTTGTCCATGCATACATACCAGGCGACACCTATATCGTGATACAAAAATGATTCTATCCACTTACATTTGTTGTACGCCTTAAGTCGGACACGGTTGATCCAAACCGTGTATGCTCTTTGAAAAATCTTCTTCTTCTAGGTGAACACATTTATGAGGTGTTAGGCTTCTTATTGGCAATGCTCTCATTAGCTGTTGTGTACAAAAAATGTACACAACAGCTAATGAGAGCATTGCCAATGTAGGATTGCAGCTTATCATAATTTTTTTTGTGTTCCTTCCTGGCCCGGCCACATAATCGTACTAGGCTGTGAAAGCGGCCTTCGGGGATAACGATATCAAACATTATACATTGTGAAACTACATGTCAGTACATGTCCTACTCCTACCGTTTTGTTTTTTTGCAAAAAAAAACCATCATTCAAAAAAAGATCACTGTTTTATTCGATTAACTACATCTCACTTTACAAAGGTGTCATAGATATTTTAAACCGTTTCAAATATATAGACAAAAGACTAAGGAACATCTTTCTGAAGTGTTTAACGCAAATTGTTTAATTTGCGTCAGTCGCAGTCATCTTTTGATTATTTCGATTAGCCGATCGTCTTAGGGTCGATTTTTCAGTCTCCGAATAAAATTATCCATCAATTAAAATAATCGCTATCACTTTATGAAAGAAAAAGACAGCTAACATTTATCTGACAGATACTTGCCCACGGATTGAAAAATCGGCTCTTACTGTCATTTGAAAATGGTCAATCCACTTCATGTGACAAAAGCATAAGGGAGCTACTACTATTACCAAGTGTACCAAGTGTACCAAATGTTGACGGTAGTCAAATTGAAGCGATTGGTATTTCCGAGCCTCGTATTGATGACAATGCCGATTTTGATAACACTAAGGAATTCATATTAAATTTTGTCATAAAAGCACGACAAGTGACACTTGAATTTGATCTCACTCATTTTTTAATTTCTGTAAATGCAAGTCCACTTGAAGAGAGTATCCGCGCACAAAACAAGTTCGATTTTGTAACTGGATACTTCATGAGGTATATAATGTGTGTTTTAAAATTCATATATTCTCAATATTGATTAGGTGATTTAACGATTACAAGAAAAAATATTGCATACACTTGGTTTGGTTACCTTCATGTGGGGCACCATAGTTACAAATTGTTTTACTCGCTGCGCTGTAGCATCAGTCATAATTTGCAAATAAATAAATAATAATAATTAGCATAAAAAATAATTCATTTAAATCATGACATATTTAAAACCGCCTTTTTCTATTGAATCACATTATTTTGTTTGAATATTTGATATTTAAACTATCTGCTTCACTTTCGCTCGCACTAAGTGTATTTTTCATAAAACGCGGTTCAACCGTACCAGTGATAACGCAACGCTAAGAAATATCTATGTTACTTTCTAACGTTGTTACTTCGTAACCATGGTCCAAGTTCGATTTTGTAACTGGATACTTCATGAGGTATATAATGTGTGTTTTAAAATTCATATATTTTCAATATTGATTAGGTTATTTAACGATTACAAGAAAAGATATTGCATACACTTGGTTTGGTTACCTTCATGTGGGGCACCATAGTTACAAATTGTTTTACTCGCTACGCTGTAGCATCAGTCATAATTTGCAAATAAATAAATAATAATAATTAGCATAAAAAATAGTTCATTTAAATCATGACATATTTAAAACCGCCTTTATATATAATATATAAATATATACTTAAATACATGGAAAACATCCAAGACTCCGAAACAAATATTCGTGTTCATCACACAAATAAATGCCCTGACCGACATTCGAACCCGGGACCTCCAGGTTCGTAGGCAGGGTCAGTACCAACTAGGCTAAAGCGGTCGTCAAAAATATTAATTAGAATTAGTATTACAATCAAACAAAAAAAGCGTGATACTTTTTTTATACTATGATTATTAAAAAAAAGTTTAATTCGTTAAAAAAGTAATGTTTGATGATCGAATTATTAACTACATTTAGAATACAATTATTAATATAATATGTTCATTTTAATAAAGTATAGATTATTCCATAATATAGCGTTGACTACTGCCCGTGTGAACGCAGATGAAGAAAAAATTAAAGGTTGGTTCGGTAGAGTACGAAAATACTTCGAGGAGAACAATTATTTAGACCTTTTAGAAGATCCTTCGCGGATCTTTAATGTTGACGAGTCTGCCTTTTTTTTTAAATCCCAAGGGTCAATCGGTCCTCGCCAGGAAAGGAGTAAAAAGTGTCCACTGCCGATCAGGCAATGGCGACAAAGAAAATCTAACGCTCTCCCTCGGCGCGTCAGCGGAAGGTAAACTGATGCAAGTGTTGGCATTATTTCCCTATAAAAGATTGCCCCAAAATATATTATTAAAATACCCCAAGGAATGGGCCATCGGCCGCACAGACTCTGGATGGATGACATGCGAATCATTTTACGAGTACGTGGCTAATCAATTTGAACCTTTTTTGACGAGAGACAATATTAAAAGACCAGTTGCTTTTTGGATGGCCATGTCTCTCACCTTTCGTTACCATTTTGCAAAGACAAAGATCATCCTGATAGCTTTGCTCCCTAACGCAACACATGCTTTGCAACCAATGGATGTAGCTGTGTTTCATAGTCTGCTGACATAAAATGCATGGAGTAAAGAGATATATACATGGAGGATGGAGAACAATGGCAGTCGCCTGAAGCGAGATGATTTTGGTCCAGTGCTTGAAAAAGCCATTAGAAAGACGTTACGACGCCATTTGAGAAACGTTGCGACCAGAAATAATTGAGAATGGTTTTAGAAAGTCCGGCCTATTTCCATTCGACGAAAATGCAGTTGATTATACAAAAAATTACCAAAATCTTTTGCGGCGTCGGCAAGCTCTGGCGCAAGCACTCCTGTTAGTTTGGTTTCGGCAAAAAGCTGCAAGTCACCTTCGCAACATATGGACTCTATAAAATGGTTTGAGATGAATTTAGATCCCCACAAATTAATTGAGTTTCGCGAATGTCCTGGAGAATGGACAGGTAATGTGAAGGACGAGTCTCTACTATTTTTGGAAGCAACTAACACAAACCTGCACAGAGACACCGAGTTCTATTGCTTTAGGCAACTCTACTCTTGAGGCTAAAGACTTTACTTTAGCGGATCTCGACCTGGATTGGGTCAATGACGACAATCGTAGAATCGGAACTTCTCATTGAAGTAACTTTGACTGGTGTTTTGCCATGTTCAACACCTAAAACTTCAAATCTAAAAATCAAGCATGTTCGGGAAACTAAAGAAGCCTCAGAAACTCTTAATAGTACCTCCCGCACAAACCATATCTCCCGTGAAAACAGTCACAAATGCAGCAAATACTGAATCAATTGAACCCTTGCTGAGTATAACTAAAACCATTACTGACCCACAAACACCGCAAGCATCGGATACACTTGTGAAGGATAATACTAGTGATGTTACTACGATAATAGTACCCCCCGCACAAACCACATCTCCCGTTAAAACAATCACAAATGCAGCCAATGCTGAATCAATTCAACCTTCGCTCAGTACAACTAAAACAGTTACTGACCCAAAAACACCGCAAGCATCGGATACACTTGTCATGGATAATACTAGTAATGTTACTACGATAATGGTTTCCCCCGCGCAAATCACACCGCCCATAGCGACAGTTGCAAACACAGCCCACGATAAATTGATAAAGTCTTCAGACCTATTATTTAAATAGAACAACAACATCGGTACCCTCTCAAAAAGATTTTTTACAACCTGATGAATCCGACAATAAATCGGAAAATTCATTGACTCTCAAACCCTTTAAAAAACAACCCAATGGGGAAGAAGTAACGAAAAAAACCCAATTTCCAACTTCAGATGAATATATTGAACATGCAAGAAGACTTGAAAGCGAAAAAAAGGAGAAACTACGAGAGAAAGAAATAAAAAAACAAGAGCGTGAAACCAAGATAAAACAAAAAAATGGAGCTTAAAAATAAATCTATTCAAAATTAAATGGACAAGAAGAAAGGAAAATCAGCAAAAAAGAATCGGGCAAGTGTGGAAGAAGACGACCGCAATGAATCTTCTGAAGTTTCAGACCTAGCCAATGAGCCTAGCCCTTCGGGATTGGCTTCAAAATATAATAAAAATACTACTTATAAAAACAGAAAAAATTAAGTGTCTTCCAAAATTTCTGAAAAAATCACAAATACAGATAGATAGATCCAATGAGAATAGTTTTAGGAGATTATGTTGTCATTATGTACGAAGGCCAAAAATTTCCGGGTCTCGTCTTGAAATATGAAGTAAAGACTATGACCATGAGCTTTGCTAATGGGGGAGTCAATTGATGGCCTGAGAAAGATGATATTCTAACTTACGACATTGCAGACGTTCTTAAAAAAATTAATGATCCTATATCAGTCAATAGAAGAGGAGTATATTGTATTCAAGATTTAGGGAGTGAAGATGAAGACTGAAAGTATATTGTCAAAAATTTCCACCAAAAACTCATTATTTGTTGTTTTCGTTAGTTTATTTAAATTCTAATTTCCATATTATTCTTAACAAGTACCTACCAATGAAATGCTCATGTTCCTGACTTACAGAGTTGAAACTGGGTCTGTAAAATATTGTTTAACGTTAAAAATATAATCGTTTTGTATACGGGAAGTAGCGATCCGTCCAATATGAAAAACGTTTAAGTAGTTATTTGTTTTATTCCTTAATATTAATCTTTAAACGAATTACTATGTTGATATGTAGTTATGCATAATATCAGAATTTAAATAATGTTGTAGAACCAATATGAAAAACGTTTAAGTAGTTCTTTGTTTTATTCCTTAATATTAATCTTTAAACGAATTACTATGTTGATATGTAGTTATGCATGATATCAGAATTTAAATAATGTTGTAGAACCTTCACAGTTTTAATTATTTGAATAAGATTACTTGATCTCATTAAACTGTTAAGTTATAGGTTTTGAGACTAAGTATATGCTGGTAGCTTTTTATTAGAGACATATCGTAAGCCTATCAAGACCACAAATGTGTAATAAAGTGAAAGCGTCATTTATATATGTATTCAAATTCTCAGTCTATTTTATTTCAACCATACCTTTGTTCGGTGTTTTATGTTAATTCTTTTTCTCATGCTACTATTATAATTCCTCTAATAATAAAAATAAATTTTCTTTTTGTTAAATATGTCATGTTTTTCTATTTTTGATCACGTCATCTTTAATTTATATAACATATTTCATTAATTCTGCAGGAAAGGCGCTTTTACTGAATTTACCGGATTTACATGCACGCATTTACAGAATAACCGGCAGAGACTATTTTAAATACGTAATAACGGACATTTAAGAGGTTCATAAAAATGACGATCAGTTATACAAAACACAGTTTAATATATAGTTGTTACATTACATTCTATACTCTGAAAGCCAGTCTTTACAGATTTCAATTAGCTAAGATTTCAGGGTTTACCGGAAATAGCTTACAAAGTCAAAAATGCCTTAATACTCCGTAATTCCGTACACTTACCTTACGTGTCGTTTCAGGGCCGACGCTAGCTGACGCGGGTGCACGGGGCGGATCATACTAAATTGCCCGCCGCGGGCGCAGTTTAGTATGATCCGCTCCGTGCAAACCGCGTCAGCTAGCGTCGGCTCTTACTTTTCTTGCCCTTCTCCTGAACTGCCTGTTCAAAACGTACCTACTGTTCTTTTTTTTCCTGCTACCCAAAGGTTGTCTAGAAAAGATGGCTTTAAAGCGACAAGACCGCCAATTGTTACCATTTAATGTTTTACATGTATTTTCTCTTTTGTAAGAATCCCTGACTTAGTGATACTGACTACTACTACAAAAATATACTAAAATGTACGAAAGCATGTTTCTGAACGAAATATCCTATGGAACGACGCTGACAGCTTGTCATTCTTGTTAACTGTCAAAAACCATAACCTTATAATTTTTTTATGTATGCTTATCTCTAGATGGGTAGATAAACGTAACTTATTTAAGAAAACAATTTAGCGTTATAATCTAAACTGTCGAATAATAATAGTTTAAAAGACTAAAACATGATCATCACGATGCATTTTGGGCTGTAAGATGCTTATTATACAAAACATTAAAAATATGCATGACTTTTAAAACGCAAACAAACAGATTAACCACAATTTAAATAGGTAAAAAATTCAACAACGCATAAATCCAATTACAGAATGAAAAAAAAAACCATTTTGCCTCCAAAATGATTTAAATAATAACTTCACGGTTTGAGTAAGTAGACATTTTTACCGCTAATATTTAGATGAAATATTTTATGTGTATTTTTATTATATATTCGAACTTCGTTCGTTTTCGTTTCGCGGTAACCTCTCTGTTGTCATCGGCGTCGGAACTCATATTTAAATAGGTAAAAAATCAACAACGCATAAATTCAAATACAGAATGAAAAAAAAAACAATTTTGCCTCCAAAATTATTAAAAAAATACCTTCACAGTTTCAGTAGACATTTTAACCACTAATATTTAGATGACCATCAGTCGTCGGACCATCATGAAGCAGGGTTGCAGGCGACCGGCACGAATGGAGAAGGCTGGAAGAGGCCTTTGCCGACTGGCAAACAGATGCACAAAAAATTAGGAAAAAAGACATACTACAACACTTACACAAAGAACCTAGCACCTGTCGATAAGGCTATAATAAAAAATATTTAGATGAAATATTTTAAATGTGTATTTTTGTAGGTAAATTTGCAATTAAAATTATTCGACTGTGTTATTTATTATGTTCATGTCGATTTTATATAAATAAAACAATCGTAGTGGCAGAATGTCATGATGAACCAAAAAGCAAATAATTGCTTATGACTGAACGCCGTGATGCTCTGTCACAAATAAATGTGGAATGGAAATTAAAAAAAGAGCACCTTGCAGGCCTCCAACTTTGTATGAAATTCCTTTAAAGGCCTCTCGTCTAGCCGCACCCGAAACGTGACACTTCGCAGCCTATTATAAGGTACATAATCTCAATATTTCATTGCATGTTTGAGAAAAATATTTTGCAGGTCATATTGATATTCGGTATAAGTGGTGCATGCAGAAGTACGGAGCCCACAATCGAGGTCACCGTTGTTGAAAAGCATAAGCAACTATCGGTGATTAAGCTACCAAATACAAAAACGAAGATCGATCGCACGTTCGTGATACGACAAGAATACACAGAGTTGGTAGCAAAATATCAAAATCTTCGTCCGGAAGATTTGCAATCGAATAGTATAGAATAATAGCAATCGGTAAAAAAAATATTGCAAACATGCCGAAGCAAATTGCACAGTGCGAAGGAGATCATCCGCTACACTTTTAGCCCCGACTCTGGGCAGTCCCACCGTGTCTTTTAAGCAAGGCGAGGTCAGTACCTCACCTTGCTTAAAAGACGGGGGGGGGGGGGGGGGGGTGGAAGTGACTGTCAGGATGGCGGGTGTACCTTCACTTTGTAATAACTTTAAATACGGAAGGGTACAAATTTTTTCTAGTGGTACCAAAAAAGTACAAATTTAGTACAAATTTTTGGTACACTTTATTTACATATTTGTTTAGGTACACCCGCCATCCTGACTCTCACCATAATTCCCATTAACGTGGTTCAAAATCGTAATCCTCTGGCTGCAGTTCTTGGCCACTCGTGACGTGATAAGGGTGCTTTCCTGAACGTTTTAGCAGCTTCCATACAAAAATGTCACTGATACGAAATATATTCGCTGCATACCTTGTACTACTCATGGGTTGGCGGTCAAAAAATCTAAAATTGAAACTTCTAGACGGGGAGGGTACCTAAACCTACCGGCTTCAACTCTTGGCATGAAGTCTCCTCCGCCACGAAACCTTCGCAGACAGTGAGTGCTACGTAGACAGTGAGAGGATTCACATATAGGTAAAACTTCCAGTTCAGTTTTAGGTAAAAGAGGTTCCAGCATCTGTTCAATGATGTCTCATTTAATTTTCTCATTAACAGAGTGTTTTTACGTAGCAAATTTGACCAAAAAACATCATAAAACCTACAATGTTTCATACTTAAATATGTTCCAGGTGCCAAGTACTATCAGCTGTAAAAATATTTGTAACTAATTTGTTAGCACCTTATATATCTTTTATATATATTTCTTTGAAATTCGTGAGGTGCACCGGTAGGTCCTGACGCACATCTTTCTTTCATTATTTGCCTAACTATTACATTCTAACAGGCGCTACAACGCAAAATGTTTTTATGTATGTAAAAAATAAAAAGGAAGGTTTATTATCTGATACATAAAAGGCACATTTATCTCATATTCGAATTATATCTCGAAGTATATTAGCAGATCTTCTAGCATACTTCCGAGCCCGGCAACATTTGAATATTGAAACTGATAATAATATCCATATAGTTCCATTAGCAATTATGTCCATGTATTAGAAAATCAAAATTATATGAAAAAACTGCCAAATTTAATTTCCTAACTCCTCTACTTCAATGTAATAATAGGTGCACTGCTTAAGATAACGTCGATGTAAACAAAACATTAAGAGCTGTCATTTGTACTGCATTGTCAATACTTCTTATCGAAATTTTAGTTTTATAATAAAATTAATCGCACGGTTAGGTTAAGAAACTACATTATAATGCCCTATTAAAAAAAAGCCCTCATGCTTGTAACACATTGTATATAACTGGCAAACTATGGAGGTACATTATGAGTACATTTTATCACCGTAATCACGGCTTCGTCGGGCCGGGCCAGGAACACACCATTTTTTCCAATACAAACTAAATAAGACTACATCAAACTTCAGGCAAAATAATTAATTTCGATATGTATTGTCTAGTGTCATGGACCGTCGTGCATATCTGAGGTAATCGGTTTTCTAATGTTTGGCAATAACACGTTTTCGTAAGTCTCAATTTTCACGATTGTTACGAAACTTAACCTAACCCATACGATACTTGAATTTAAACATTCGTGAGTACCATTTTAACTATATTTATTCTACACCGATATCGTAAATCCTCTTTAATGTGTTCTAAAACCGTAGGTAAAGGAATAGCATTACAAATATTACAATACATCATGCTCGCCGTCCCAGGACCGGGCCGGAGATGACCATAAACGCATCTAAAATTGAACTGTTATGAGATTTCGCTTCAACTTATCTACTAGTTTGGAACATATTAAAGAGGATTTACTGTATGGGCGTAGATAAATTACTATTACTAAACGGTCATAAATGTGTTAAAACTCACACGTGTGCTGATGCACCATCCTGAGGAAGAACTCCCGAAAAGTTCGAAACATGTCGCCCGGAGTGACAATTAACACGAGAGTTTTAACCGTTAAAATATAGGTATAGCCTATACTAGTATATTATGCAACTGGTGTATAAGAAGTGTATAAAAAGGCGAGTGGTGTGGGTTGCGAAGTGAGCCTTGACGAACATCGCAAGTAAAGACACCACGAGCCTTTTTATACCAGTTATACACCGTTGCATACAATACTTTTTCTACGACTCATTTCAAATAAAAAGTAAGTATTTTTCAGACTTTTCATGCGCCATATTTCCCATTAGTAATTGTGCAACTTAGCTACGCAATTTCTTCACTAATGCTATAGGTATAACTTCTCCATAGATTTTAAAAGAATCAACGTATCTACACATTTTCTTCATGAACACAAAAAAATCCTTTTATTTAAGTAATATAATCATTTATCAGCTTGAATGTTTTCGTTTTCTATTAAGAATTTGGTGGGAAATCAAAAATATGACACTTTGTTTTTTTTTTATTTGCTAGACTTGGCATCCGACCTAAACTCAAATCCGGATCGAATCTTAACTGTTTCGTTTTCATAAATACATCCGAAAATAGATAAAACTTGTTAAACAACACAAAAAAAGATGGTAAACAACACAAAATGTATTCTTATTATTAAATATTAGTAAATAATATATTATGCATTAATTAATTCATAAAAATTATAGCAAAGTTTAAAATGTTATTTGGCAGCCCTGTTTTGAATCATAAAAGTTTCACTTGAACCCACCGAAGAATTACTACTAAACATAGTGTTTGTAGTAGTCTGTGCCACCCAACCCTGCTTTTATTTTTCATTAAAGTAGGGTAAGGAGTGTGTTTTTGGGCAATAGACTAGATAGACTTTTTTCAGAATAAATAAAGTATGTATTTATGTTACAGTTCATAATTGCGTAAGTCGCGAAAAAAGTACAGGAGTAGAAAAACTATATAAAGTCCCGAAAAGGTAACCGTTTCATAGTTTAGGAAATAAATGTTAAAACTCTTGAAGTAAACCAATGTAACGATTCTTATTTAAGTGTGTGACGATTAACTTTTTCGACTCTCTGATCCGTTTATAATTAATTATTAAACATTTATATAGCTACATTATGTCTATCACAAGGGCAAGGCATGACTTACAAAATAGCGTGAATATTTTCTGACATTATCACTTGAACGATAACTAAACTACTCTGAATTACAGTGCCGGGCTCGATCGTGTAATGCTACCGTAAGTAATTCGAAATGAAAGTTCATAGGATATTATAAACGGTCAGAGTACAATTTGAAGTGCCTGCATTTTAAAACTATGTGCAGTGAAATATGTTATTTTAGTTTTTCTGCACAATACTTTATTAATTAGGATTAAACGACGAGCGAGGTGGAGTGGTAGGAAGACCTGCCACACGGCGCTCGGCAGAAACGATGTTATTTTCTGAATTCCAAAATAAGCCATTATCGTATTGTTATTCACCTTCTAAGTGGTGTTCTGAATGTAAGCAACAACCAAAGTCCAAAGAGTATTAGTAGTACCAAATGCTTGCTCTATCAAAGATCTCCCGCGATTTTTTTGCCACAGACAACACATCAACTTTTACAGGTGAATTATATCATCATACCTATTTAAACGTGTCACAAATAGTTTTAAAAGGTGTTCGATATTAATTCCAAAATTAACCAAATTTCGTTAAGTACTTAAACGCGAGGTTTTGTTTAATGTATTTATTAGATTTGAATTTATAATTTTTTGTTGTTAAAATAATATATGTAAAACATACACAAGAGGTCAAAAATTTCGGATCTTAAATTAAATAACCACAACAGGTTTTTCTAAATATTTTACACTAGCTTATTTCTACAAAACTGACGGTTTTTGTTGTGGGACCAGCCGATGTCGGTCGGTGTTAGTATAATTATCATTGTCGTGCGTTTGTTTTGATATTTACATAAACATTGCGGAAAAACTTGAATATTTTTGAGCATAAATGGAAGTGCAAAATGAATTGTGTAAGTAACTCTCGTTTCTTTCCCCGACTAATCGTTTTTTTTCATGGGTTTTTAGGAGTCCTATTTAAAACTGGAAACGTTAATTTTTTAAGTGTTATTTTTGCATGTTAGATGTATAATTAAATAAAGATCATGACTGGATTAAAAAATTGTACAAGTTTGCATTATTTTGGGAAATATAACGGCATTTTATCGACCCGTACTCTTTGTCCGCGTGTAATTGATATTTCGTAATAAACATATACATTTATGGTCCAGGGCGGATTCACCGTTGTGGGCACGTTGGGCATGCCCCCAAACCTAATAGACATGTGACGTCACTTTCACGGTCTATTGAGATCGATAGGCTGATTGATAATAATAAACGCTTTGCCTTAATTAAAAAAAAAACAATGAATCAGTAATCGAGCGTAATTCGGAAAGCAGCAAAGAGATAGTAAAGATATATGCTGACACGTTATATCACATTTTTGACATTTGAGAACATTTTTTGACAGTTTCTTTTCGGCACATGAATATTTGTACTGGAAAAAAGAAATGACTATTGGCCGGGTGCGCACAATCGCGCAGACACAACTCCTAATTAAAAAATAAGAGTGTGTTGTATGCATGAACATGTATGTACATTGCCGGCATAACTTCCAGCGCCGCGTTCCTTTTGGTGGCGTGGCGCTGGGTGACCAAATGGAAAAGAGAACGTAAAACAATTCGGCTATACCAGACTCGGTAGCTCTTCTCATTGAAGCATACTACCAAAATTTTCACCCTAACAAAAAAATCTTACAAATACCGGCAACTCTCCCGGTCAGCGTAGCTACCGCAGAAAGATCGTTTTCGACTCTTCGTAAAATTAAATCTTGGTTGTGTGTCTCAATATCACCGGAAAGATTATCCAGGCTGGTTCTCCTTAATTATAATTCTCACAAATTCAGTGCATGTTTGAGAAAAGCACTATACACACATACTTCGGCGTGAAAAGGGGTTGCCAGCTCCATAACTATCCGTTTATATGTGCTCGGCCAGCAACCCTCTACTTCCCGGCGTCTGTAGTAATGTACTATCCTCGTGGCGCCCAAAGATTTTTTGGCTCCTCTTTAACTATGACCCGACTGTCCTTCTTATAGGACATAATAGTATGTATGTATGTAAGCACTTTATTGTACACAATAACAGGTTAAAACAATATACATGTCACATAAGATTAGAGTACAAAGGCGAACTTATCCCTATGAGGGATCTCTTCCAGCTAACCTTTGAGGGATTGAGTGTATAGTGGGAGAATGAGATAGACAAACTTACACAGTGTACTAAAACTTTTCAATAAGGAAACTTATAGCTAAAACCAAAACCAAATAAATATATAACAACTATAACATATAATAAATACATATTATAAATATATACGTATTTAAATAAATATACATAAATAAATATATATAGTATTCAACCAAATCACAAGTTGTTGGAGAGCCACAATTTCTTCAAATTGCTCTTGAGTGAGGCGACAGACTGGGACTGTCTTATTGACAAGGGCAACTCGTTCCACAACTTCACAGCGCGTACCGTGAAAGATCTAGAGTATGTTCGCGTCTTATTAGACGGTAGAGCAAGAGTAAGGTTGGCGCTGGACCTCAGACGATGACCACTGCCATCAGCCATGTATCTAAATCTCTCAGAAAGGTATGGAGGGGCAGCAGGATTAAAAAGTGTGTGTGTGTGTGTGTGTGTGTGTGTAAATAGTTACAGTCATATCCGCCCAAGATTTTGAGTTGAAGTTTGTATTTGTGAATTTGTGTATGTTTGAAGTGAAACTTTCAGGGTATAATTATGATTATATTAGCATGTGTTTTTAAATTCAATTATTTGTCTACCTTTTGATCTTTACATAGGCCACTCTGGGCCTCAATTACTAGATTTACAGAGTTTATTAATATGGCCTTCAGAAAGGCGCGTGGGCAGTAATTGAAGGTTAGTTGAAAAAAGTGCTGGGCTGGAGCCGCCATGCTTATTTTGGTTTATCAAAAGGCGCGTGGGCGCCACTAGGCTATTACGTCGTGCCAATATTTGATAAAATCCGAATCACGATTTGCTGCTCGTTTAGTAATGTTGTTGCTGACATAATATTTACCTATAACATAAATTTTAAAGCTGCATAATATATGCTGACTAATTTTGTTATTTTATCTTACCACTAAAAGCTGCAGCAGCTCAATTTTTTTTTAATCATCATTTTTTAGCCGACCAATTTATTTTGGAGCTGCCGAAAACCTCAAATAATGAGGTTTCGTTAATTGCAACGTTGCAATTAGGGCCAAGTTCTGACGAGGTTACTCTTTTATTGGTAATAATTATTTAAAATAGAAATTTGATACGCGGTGCAAATTCCCATCGTCGTTAATGTTTATCAATTACAGTGCCTCGGCGTGGATTGTAAGTCTCTGGTATGTAAGCGAAGATTTTATATTCTAAAACAAATGTAATTGACTACTCTTGACCCAGTAAGAGGTGCCCGTGAACAAGAAGAGTTGTAAGATATTTAAGAGTTGTATTATGAATCCACCGAGACGGAGCCCATGGTAGTTTCACCCTCTCAAACACTTAAAAAAGTAGTTTTTTTTGTCTCGATTGATCATAATATAAAATGAGGAAATGTCAGCTGTCAATGAAGTGGTGGAAAATACGTCCACTGGTCACAATGTGGTTATTGATGCCTGTAGATCGGGAAGGTTAATGAATTCTGATATCGTATTTAGTATTCGATTTTATTCTGGAGTACTATTAGGCATTTAAAGCGATTAAACGGGTGTCCCCTTGTTTTGCAGACAGAAATTTCATAGAATTTTGTTTCGCAGAAAATGTTTTAAATAATATTTGGTCCTTGTATTTTTATTTCGACTATTCTTGTTTCAATGACTATTTACTTGAATGAAAAATATTTCAAAGGAACACAATTCAATGAATTTTGTAACACCATTTTTTTATTTGACAAACTCGAGGTTATTTTTTTATAAAAACCCAAAACAATCCGTTGGGGCAAAATCGACTCTTAACGCGGATAGGTTAGAAGATTAAGGACGGGAGCTGAAGCGAAGCGAAGCTCCCGTCTTAATCTTCGAGGTTATTTTTTTATATAAGCACAGATAGAACTTTTGGGGAAAAATCAACTCTAACGCAGATAGGTTAGAAGGTTAAGACAGTTCAGTTTTATTTGCATTTATTTCGAACAGAAAATTACAACTTTAGTTTTTTCCGATTTTTTCTAATAATTCATTTTCTGAATAATCTTGTTTATGCTGTAGAATCCGATCAATATGATCATTTCTCTCAGTGTACTTTCGTTTATTAACGTAATTAAATAACAAAAGGTCAAAGAATATATGATTTGTAATTATATCGTAATGAATATCGAAACAATAAATATTCTTTGAAATAAAAACAACTATAAAAATTTCTACAAAGTAATTATTTTACGAATTGATTATTCTATGAAATGATAATATGAGATTTATTTTATGAGAAACAAAATTCTGTACAACTATTGTCTTGGTAATAATTTTTACGTAAACTAAATAACATAAGAAAAAATAATATTTCATTTGTATTTCTATGATATGAATATCGAAATATTAAAAAATATTGATATCAAAAATCATTGATTTGAGTTTCTACAAAGTTAATGTTCGGTGTAATGATTATTCTGTGAAATGATAATATGAGAAACATTTTCTGCGAAATGAAATTCTTTAAAAATGTTGTCTATAAAACAGTGTACAACCGATTAAACGTGTATACGCAGGCAAAGTTACGGGCTTCGTTCAACATTTTTGAGTTAACTTTAATTTGATAATATAATATAAACAATAGTCAAAATGTGAAAAAAAGGGGTATAAAAGGACCAAACAACCAACGGAGCCCCAGCTGATGTCCCTGGGCTTCATAATGCAAGTCTCAACCATCTTAAAAGTTATCGCCCGAGGGGAAATACTGACTATATTTGTTCCTGACCCGGGGACTAGCCAGCTTCCAGTCTTCCACATGCTACCTTACCTGCTGATTGTCACTAACTTATTTATAACACGTTTAATCAAATACTTCGTGTGCTTATCAGCCACACATTTTGGGTATAACCATTTTCACAGATAAAACTCAATCACAGACTGTTTTAGTACTAAAGCTAAATCTATACTTAATAACAAATTGCCGGCCAATGGGTTCCCTTTCTATAGAACTAGCCAGACTTGTTGTATCTCTTATTTTGCTATATGTTCAGTGCTTAATATACACGTTTGTTTATCAGTGCACTGGCCCTAATTGCGGCATAATCATGATCCTGACAGTCCAGGAAGATCAAGCACTGCACAAAGGAGAAAAACATCACAAAGGAGAAGAACATCAGAAAGACGAAACACATCACGAAGAAGAAACACATAACGAAGAAGAAACACATCACACAGAAGAAACACATCACGAAGAAGAGGGTGAAGTAGTTTTCATCATGTATACATTTAGTCATGTATGGTGGATCGTGTGCCAAAGTTGCCAAACGACAAGGGTAGGGTAGTATAAGGTAGACACCAGCTTTGACATTAGGGACATTAGGGTTCGCATCAGTATTATGCATTAACTAGTACTGCTCTATTAAAAAAATCGGACAAAAAAGAATCGGTAAAGAAAAATGTGGTAGCGATAGGTTACCGAAAGGCAACTTCAGCGGCAGGCCTCGACGGCACCCCTGTAGTAAATGGAACTCTTGTCAGAGCTCGTTGACCACTTGTCTAATATGAAATATACATAGGAACACTAGAATTATATACTTATTCACAAAACTTTATATCGGATTTTTAAATCAATATCAATTTATTTAACCGTGAAACGTCATTAATAATAATAATAACATTTTTTATTGCACCACTAATACAGGAGTATATTTATAAATTCGGTAACATTAATAATGGTAACAACAGGCGGACTTATCACTTTAAAGCGATCTCTTGTCTGGAAGAACCTTTGGGTAGCAGGAAATATTTTTCCAAGAATTTATAACAGGCAGTGCAGGAATACAGCTAGAAGAACGAAAATATTTTTTTTTCGAACGTGACTGTGGCTTTATAGGCCGGGCCCAATAAAGCTATAGGAGTGCGCGGTTGGAGAGTAGCCTGGGGAAAATCCAGGAGAAAACCTCAGGCACGACCACGCGTGTGGTTTGGAACACTAGAATACTCTAAGAGTTTGCGCTCCAGTGAGATTGGTTCAACCGAATCTGAGGTGTGAGTGGAATCGAGCTACTGGCAGTTTTGTAGCTGGTTCACTAAACCTAGCCTAGCTGAGAGAGTCCAGCAAGAAACTCAGCTAGGCCCGACCTGGGTCGGACTGACTACCCGGTGTGAGGCGGTACCGGGACGAATAGGGACTATATGTGTCAGTGTTGTCGCGATCGCGCGGTGGGCGTCCCCGCCGCCGTGAATGCCTAAGTGTACGCGTTGTGTCAGAGTTGGAAACCATAAGCGCAGCGTTCCATCTTTCGATGGACGCTGTGATTACGTCGTCCGGGTCCGTAAGTGTGTGCCTAGGATGCCGGACCGTGCGGCCCCTAATCAGTGATCGCCTAGTTACGACGCGACTGTCCGCAATTACTGGGCTTCGTGGTGGTATCCACCCCACACTGCAACTTCGTTGGCACCGTTAGGATCCGTTGCAATACAGCCACTGCGAGCGTGGTCTTCAAAGGGACAGAGACCCGAGTCTGACTTGAGAAAGTCTTAACTAACGGATAGCCACTAATTGTGTCTAGCCCACAGTCCGATCGTTGCGACAGACTGCGACCACTACGAGCGTGGATTTCCAGAGGGGCAGAGACACGCGGGTCAGCTGGAGACTTAAGAAAGTCTTAACTAACACACCCGGTGCTTCCACGTGGTAATTGCGATAATCACCACGAGGGGTAGCGATAAGAGTGAGCAGGTAGTCGGAGATAAAATTCTGGTCACAACAACAATTGGGTAAGAGCGCACACTCCTCGAGCGCACGCACCTCACTCGACCGTTGCCGCAACCGGAATGAGTGAAAATAACACATACATCTAAATTAAAGATAATTACAGTATACAATAGAAACGCATATGCTTATATACTTATATATATATTTATATATACATACATACATATATATATATATACTAAAAGGCAACACAAGGGAGCGACAAGTAATATTGTTTCAGCTGATATTTGAAGATGGGAAGAGATTTAGCACATCTGATAGATAATGGCAAATCATTCCACAGCCGAACAGCCCGGAAGGTGAATGAGTTATTATATAATTTTGTGGATGATGGTGGTGGAGCGAGAATCTTCTCGCTTCACCACCATCATCCACAAAATCCATCCATCCATCATTCGCTCGTTTGTTGGTCATTCTCAAATGGTAGAGAAATGTTCCGTAACTTTTTTTTCATTTTGCTCACGCGATAACTGATTGTTGTTGTCTCCAGGTACACATACGACGCAGGGACGTATTGGGTTTTAGCTATTAAAAATAAAGAATCTGTACCGTTCTTGACAAGTAATACGTTGTTTCATTTAAGTGTATATATATTTTTTAAGAAAGGTACTACAGAGCAGCGGGGTAATCACGTAACTTATTTATTACCGTTAAGCAGATTTTAATGTCAAATTTTAATTGTCAGCTCATACATTTATACTTCAAAATTGACATTAAAATCTATCTAACGGTAGTACATAAAGTTACGTGATTCGCCCGCTGATGTAATTCAGCTTGTCTGCTTTTAGCGCCCACGCAAACCCAAATGGTGGGTTCTCCCATAAGAGATGTTCTCTGTTCTTTCACTCCGATCAACTATGCCGACCATGACAACATTTAGGACTCTTGTACACATATTTTGTCGTAAGAGGCCTTACAAATTTTACCACCGCCGTACCATCCTTTTCTCGAAGCCATTCAGGACATGTTCAACATTCTCTAATTTTGTGCTGGCTAAAGCTAGAACCCTGAATTATCAGTAAAGTATAAGGTCTTGTTAAACTTATATATATTCTCAATAACATTCAATTTAAACTTATATTTTACGAACTATTCCCCTATTGCCCGTCAAAGTTGCTTAGTTTTGTCACTGACGCACTGACTGACCGATCATAATTCAAAGGCCTAGCAGACCCACAAGCACCAAATTTTAAACGTAGTTTGTTTTTAACCTATCAAGTCGTAGAAAACCTAAAACTATTGTAATCTGCATAATTAAGTTTGTAATCCTTTACAATTACATTCGAATACAAAGTTTCTTTTGTAGTTCCTGCATAATAACCTCTTATGAGTTAAGGCTATTCTTTCGCTCACCATGAGCATTTAATATTTTTCACCTTACTAGCCCTTTTTATCTTTAAAAACAGATAGCAAAACTGCATTGTATCCACAAGAGTGCAAAGAATATTAGAAATCCGAACGTGGTATTAATTACTGGTCGCTGACAGGCCGCATGCAAAATTACAATTCCTATACTACTTATGTGAGTCAAAGTGAGAACTGAACTCGATTAGCTTTTGTTTAGGTAAAACCTTGACAAAATCCTAAACTGTTATAGTACTCGTACAGAATTCGACTGAAATCGCATAGACTTTGTTAGCTACATTCATACCTACTGGCATTGCAGCAACAAATGCTAGTTTATATTGCGTTCTACAACTTGAACAAATTTTCATCCATTTTCAGTTTTTTTTCAGTCCTTTTAAATTTGTAGCATACCTTGTGCTTGCTCGTGTTGTGAGCATCTGCCTGACCCTCGACTGCAGTTTGATGCAAAGCGCCTCTCCTCGTATATCTTCTTGTTACCCATATTAATCATTTATTGGTTCCGCTAAACTTCTCACACCCGCTGTAACGACGAATTGTTTAGTTTTGTCCAATTTATGCCATTTCCACATTGTTCACAATATGGGACGCATTAAAATGCGCCTCCCACTTACCCACTTGATTTAGTTTACAATTTATTACGTATTTTATTCATAATTCTGTATTTTTCTTTTACTTGACAAATGTATTGATTGTCTATCATCATAGCAACATAAATTGTCAATCGTGATTTAGGCTGAGGTTAGATTCATTTTTGAGCTAAAATAGGTTACTGGTATTTTATAAATTTGAAATTATGAAATTAGAACTAAATATTCTGGAACAACTACGGGCATAGATATAAAACGCGTACATCGCTTACTAAATTCAGTTCTCGTCTAGACTTGAAATAGTCATTACGAAATTGGTCTGTGCGGGGCCAAGCCAGGCCCCGCACTTCAAGAAGACCCCGCCTTTACTACGCTACTCCGAGGCACTGAGCCGCCTTTACTACGCTGCTCCGAGGCCCTGAGCCGCCTCTGCTACGCTGCACCGTGGCCTGAGCCGCCTCTGCTACGCTGTTCCGCGGCCCTGAACTGCCTTTACGGGTGCTGCCTTGCGCCCCCCCTGAGGCAACTCTACTGGTGCTGCCTTGCGGCCCCTGAGCCGCTCCTGTTGGCGCTGCCTTGCGCCCCCTAAGCCGCCTCTGCTGGAGCTGCCTTGCGGTTTCTCGAACCGTCTTTGTTGACGCTGCCCTGCGTCACCCCGAGCCGCCTCCGCCGATCCTGCCAGACGTCCTTGGGTGCTCGTCACCTACGCCACCCACCGGATTCTACATATCGTCGCCGTCGTCGTACCATTAATTCCCGACCTTTATACAATTTTTTGTTAACCCGTGTCGTGATAAAATCTAAACATTTTTAGTGACAAATAAATCAACATTTACCCCAACCCTAACTTATTTTCTTTTTTACACAACTAGTCAGTTACTTTTTACTTTTACTCAATTACCTCGCCTCCCAACCTATCGGGGGACGACGTAACGTGACAAATTCAGAACGTTAACGGCTTTATCTCCGAACTATTTTTGGTCGAGTTTAGCTTGTCAACCAACCTTTCACCGATGATTCACTTTGACAACTAATTATTAGCAAGTTTTTGCATGATAACGTTTCATTTGGTAGAATTATTACTTAGAATTATTATTTTAATGACTTAAAGTTTTGGGATACTTATCATTCACCAAATCTTTCACTAGGTCATGTATGAAATTAATAAGATTTTTTAAATAAGTATAGGAAGTAACAGAAATCTCACATGTGACAGAGCCAAATTAGGTGCGACGACGAGCGAAGCGAGAATGAGCGTGTTAGGGAAACCTGAATAAATAGCGCACGAAACCGAGCGAGCGAAACGAGCGCGCCGCGGTAGCGGCCGGCGAGTGCCAGAATCGAGTTTATCATATTAAGTAATTATACTAGTTAACTAAGTTTTTCTGACATAGCTGAAATTTTGATTTGATAACCGTAGGTGCATTACGCAATTCATCCGAATTGTTATAAAATTCGCAGTTCGTCCAAATTGTGTTTGGTCCAACACGCATTACGACCAACACGTATCAGGTCAACACGTATTTGGTCTAACATACAATTCGTCAAAACAGCAATAAATAAACTGTTATTTCATAGTTGCCTTTGTACACAAAAAATAAGAGTTTATCCGACTCGTGGTCCAACTGCTATATCCAACTGGTAGAAACCACGGGAACGTACGTTTATCCATGGACAACTGACATAAAGGCAAAAAGGTAATTGACCGAGCGAGAGAAGCGTCTATGCTTCAGCTTGGACGAAAAATTGAAAACTTCCTATTACCAAAATATTACTTTAAGAAAACACTAACTCATGAAAATGGGATTTTGAAACGTTCAAAACAATACTAAATTAAATATATCCGAAATTCCTCCCTGGCTGTTAGAGATGAGTATATTACGGGTTATTTGGCATATGTTTGTACCTGCAAGAGCACAAACTTTGTATGTTTCTATAACGTGTTTCAGTTTTTTTTCTTAATTAGTAGCAGTAATATAATAATGCAGTATATACTTGGAACCAGCTCATGAAGCCCTTCATTAGATATCCCACATGGCAGGATTCAGAACACAAAATGTCAAAATCCCATACAAAAAAAGGACGTCATAACTCCTCGCTTTTCTTGTTTTTTTTTTCGTGCTACAGTTCACATTGATTCTTATGGCCCAAAGATCAATCGTTCCGATTTCCATGCTTTTAACACCATTTGCATAAATTTACTGTATTTCGGGGTGTACCGCTAGCACTACATATCTCCGCCATTTATTTCGATAAACTAGGTTGACAAAAAATTCTATATACTGACCGAACCTACTCACAAAACTTCATGAGAATCGATTGAGAAATGCGAGCTCTAGGCGAAAACATTCAATCCAATCATCGGGACATCCGGAATTCAGACAAACGATTTTTCGTCCAAGCTAAAGCATAGACGCTTCGCTCGCTCGGTCAATAAAGTTATGTTCGCATATGTTCTCGAAGTCGACTTTTATCACCATTTAATTTATTTGCCAATATCGTGTTTTAATCTACAATTGATTGAAACTTAATACTTATGATTTCAATGTGATTACATCCTCTTTGGATAAATGTGACATAATATATGTAATAGGCACTGGTACAAAATAGACTGGATGTTGGCCACTTATAAAAGATAACTACGTGGGTGACTTTTCCGCCTGAAACAATTTACAGTCAATTTACTTTCCATAACCTGCGGATACAACATTGGATATTAAATTCGATTTAACTTTTATAAAAAGTAAAACAGGTGCAGATTTATTACTAAGAAATGAATTTAGATACAATTTAAATCCCAGAAAAAAACAAGTGGTAAAAGAAGTACTACTTCACTATGGCGGTATAGCAACAGATATGGGTGCAGTGCGTCAGTCACATTAAACGAACGTCGTGATATAGTGCTGCGAGAAAGCGAACACACGTGTAAACCAGATTATTCGCAAAATGAAATAGACATAGCATTTGCTGCCTGCAAAGCCAAACTGTCATCAGACTTCGGTTCTGTGCAGCAGATATACGAAGAGTCTTGTCAACAACTTGAAGATAGTGGCGTAGTAGACCCGGAAGAAATTCCAGCATTTTGTTCAAAGCGAGATACATTATTAAGGCCGGAAAAGAAAAGTCTAGAAATAATTAGTTAGACTTTTCATCGGCTCGGAGACGTTCAAATTCCAGAGTCGTTAGCTGAAGATTTCTTAGTGACGGAATGCGGTGACGATGACTAGATATTAATATTTTGTACAAATGTGACTCGCGAATGGCTTCAGAAATCAACTAACAAATCATACAGCTTTTATGCCGATGGAACATTCAAGAGAGCAGCCAAAGTTTTCAAGCAAATTTTCACGTTACATTTGGACTTGAACCCGGATACTACATATCAAAACACTGTTCGTCATATACAGTCTGCTCCCCGACAAAAAACAAGAGACTTACCGCAGATTATTTACCGTGTTAAAGGATGACCTGGGTGTCAGCATTAAAAATTACATGGCCGATTTCGAAATAGCACAATTTAACCTGGACCAGAAGTGTCTGGAGCAGAACTTCATGATGTTCCTACCGATAAGTGTATCGGTAGGAACATCATGAAGTTCTGCTCTAATATTACTCTGTTACCCACCAATTTTCTGGAAGCGTGGGTAGAAATAAAAGCACATTTTTACCTACTTCCAATGAGAGGGGATATGAAAGAATTGGGAATGTAAACGAGTTGGGGAAATTTGTTGACGAAATACATAATGGACGAACTGCGACTTGGACGAATCGCAACATGGACGTATCGAAAAATGGGTGAAACGCGTTTAAGAAAAACGGCGTTAAGGCTGCTTGACGAATCACTGAATGGACAAACTGCGACTTGGACGAATTGCGTATTCGACCTACGGCTATCGAATCGAAATTTGATATTCAAGTTATAGACCTAAATAGACGGTTAGGTCCCATTTTACATAAATTCCGTTATACCCAATTACCAACATACCTAGATCTTAAAATAACTTAGTGTCAAAATGGCTGATTCCCAAAATACCTATATTTTTTTCTCAAAACACCGAATTTTTAATACGACTGAATTTCAAAATGTCATAGTCCCATAATAATCAAACATCACAACACCTTTATCGCAAAACAACCAAATCCCAAAATACCTAAACAAAAAACGTTATTTAACCTTCATACATGGTTTTCTTCTTTATCGCTGGCCACTTGAAACTAAAGTACTATTATAAAGATTATAAAATGACATCAGGCAAACATCATTGCTATTGTCATTGTAATTATATTTTCATGACTAGTGAATATAATTCTAACAATGAATCTTGTTTTTATAACAAATCAAAAAGGCGGCCGTGCAGTTTTGCATAATGGGCATAAATATAACTACGGGTATAAAAATAAAAAAACTGAATACACCATGTGGCGATGTGTCAATCGTTCCGACCAATGTAACGCATCGATAACAATAAATACAACAGAAGATGCTGTTGTTCGAGAAAGCGAACATGTATGTCGGCGTCACTACCAACAAAATGTACGAGATGTCGTAATGGAGACCTGCAAGAAAGCGATTTGTGAAGAAATGGAGCCGATTCGTTTGGTGTTTGAAAAAGCAGTCACCGAGATGCATGAGGCTGACCCAGAGTTTACCATGTACTCATACGATGAGAAAAGGAGTTCATTATATAGGCACAGACATAAATTTTTAGGCCAGCAAAAAACAGAATATACACGTATAGAAGATGTGGAAATTCCAAATGTAATATCCCAACACTTTTTGGTAATTGATGATGGCACCCACGATAAAATTTTGATTTTTTCAACCCCAATAAGTAGACAATACTTAGAAAGTAGTGCGGGGCAAGTGAAACAGTTTTTTGGCGACGGCACGTTCAAAAGGAGACCAAAACCATTCAGCCAAATTTACAGTATACATGTAGACACAAGTTCTAACAGCAAGTTTACTAACGTGGTACCGGTGGTTTTTGCACTGCTTCCTAATAAAACCCAGGAAACATACTGTCGCTTATTCACATTTATAAGGCAGATACTGAACATGAGAATTGAAAAATTTAAATGTGACTGAGATCGCAGCAATAAACGCATGTAAAGCTGTATTCCCTGGCGTTAAAGTGACCGGATGTCAGTACCATTTTGCACGTGCTGTATATAAAAAAGCAGAAAAAATCAAGCTAGACACCACGACAGAAGGCCGTCAAATTGCTGAGTTATGTGCAAATTTGCCTCTAGTACCTGAACAAGAAATTACTGATTGCTGGTTGGACATACTTAATATGGCTCCAAATAACGACACCCTGTTAATTTTCAAATCCTATATGGAGCGGCAATTTATTCGATTGGGTGGTTCTATGGTCAGCTGTGCACAAGAGAGGCATCGGACTAATAATCCGGTCGAGGGCTGGCATAGACGGCTGAACACTCGAATGCCCCACAAGCCTACCTTGATTCGATTTCTATACAAATTGAAACGAGAAGCCAGATGGCAAGATTACCGAATAAAAAACTCGCTGTTTACAGCGAGCAGCAGAAGACGGAGAGATATTTACTTTGATACCCAATATCAAAGGCAAAAAATAGCACTGAGTGAGGGAGAGGTATCGACTATTGACTTTTTGAAGAATGTGTGTGTTTTAAAGAAGCGACTACACTAAGCCTTACTGTACTGTACCAAGTTAAAAATGAGGAGGTTCTTAATTCGTTTGTATGTTTTTTTATGTTTGTTACCTACCTAAGAACTCTGTGAAATGTGTTAAATACATTAAGATATAAGATAAAATGTAATAAATGTAAGTCTAACTTCTGTATTTTCATTTAAGGGTCTCCGAACATAAACTATCGATTTTTAGGGTTCTGTACCTACTCAAAGAGTAAAGGCTCCGCTGTCTGTCTGTCTGCCAGGAGGCTATATCTCGTGAACCGTGATAGTTAGACAGTTTAAATTTTCACAATTAATGTATTCCGGTTGCCGCTATAACAACAAATACTAAAACATAGAATTATTTAAATATTTAAGGGGGCTCCTATACAATAAACGTGATTTTTTTGCTCGTTTTTGCTCGATATTGTTAACAATAACAGGTAATCGCTTGAAACATTCACAGAATATCAAGTAGTATATTTACCTTAAATATAAATAAGAAAATAAAAAACATATTTCTATTTAAGGGGGGCTCCCATAAAACGGACATGTTCTTAAGATCTCTCTCTTCTTCCTCGATTCCTCATATCTGAGGGTCGCGACAACAATCAGTGGTAACCTTTTTTACGAGAGCTCTCCATTCTATTCTATCTTCGGCTAGATTCCTGCAGCTTTGTTCAGTAAGCTTCTTTTATAAGGTCTATCTACTGCCTCTCCTGAGTTTTTATGATAATGGTACCCTTCGTACGAGAGTCTGACTCGGTCGGTTGGCCAGGTTTTTGTGAGCTTTCAGTTGATATTCTCACGTGGACAATCGCATGTGGGAACTGTAGGTTCTAATCGAGTTCAGGAATTTAAATGAAGTATTTATTAAGACGGATAAAAAAATTAGGTGTTATGAGACTGTGACATTTTGACTTTCCGGTGTTTGAAGGAAATGTACAAATCAATATTTAGGCATTTTGGGAATTATACGTTTTCGGTCTAAGTCATTATGACTTACGTTCATTTTAATAATGCGTCAATTTGATATTTAGGCATTATGGGATCGTGATCATTTGAAATTTAGTCAAATTAGTAAATAAGGCATTATGAAATTTTGTTGTAATGAGCCCTAACCAAATAGACTAGCATTTGTTGCTGCAATGCCAGTACGAATATAGTTAACAAAGTCTACAGTCACAGTGCAAAATGATTTTCCTTCGTAATTTATCGGAAAAGTTCGTATTTATCGTGTTCCCTCAATTAGCTTCAGTACCCATCTTACAGCCGTAGGGGTAAGTCGCATCAGCAGACCAATATATATATAGAGTGCCTTAACATGCAATTCAAATATTCGCTATAGTTTTGATTATATTTACAGTTTACTTATAAAAAGGTTATATTACCATGCCGAAACCTCAAAAACGGTTAAAAAATCCAGTCCAAGGAATTATATTTAATATATACCTGTACTTCATATCAGAATATAGCAAATTCAAAAATAGCAATAACTCAGAGTATTTTGGCTAAGTTCAACAGCGTTTTCGGACGCAACGGGCATATCTAAACCTACAATAAGAACATTTTTGAACCAGGAAGAAAAATATAGAAAAAATAAAAATATCAACACAAACAATATTAAGCTGGGTAGACCACACAAGAAATTCTATCTAGATTGATGATTTTGATTACGCAGTGATACGACGAATGGTTTATAACTTCCATCTCATTTATAAACAAGTTCCAACAATAAGAGCACTAAAGTCCAAATTAATAGAAACGATGATTTTCAAAGGCTGTGATTTTACACTAAGAAAGATACTACGCCAAATGAGTTTTCTATTCAAGAAAATGACTAACTTTAGAAAAATGCTGATGAACAAAGATGACGTTAGACTTAAAAGAGTAAAGTACCTGGACTTAATAAGGAAGTACAGATCTGAAGGCAGAGATATTGTGTATACGGCCGAAACTTATGTTCATACATCCCATTTAACAGGGAAGTGCTGGATCGATTCTACGGATAAATGAGTGAAACAGTTAATCTCAAAAGGTCAACGCCTTGTTTATAGTACATGCGGGTAGTGCCAAAGGATTTGTACCGGGTGCTCTACTTATGTACAAGTCTACTGATAAGACCGGTGATTATCACGATGCCATGAATAATGTCAATTATGAAAAATGGTTACAGTTCAATGAGCCAGAGAGCGAAGAAAATTACTCAAACACTATGATCAAGGTGGATGTAACAGTTTTCACCGCTATCCCAATGTTTGACTTTTCTATGGCTTATTGCAAAAATAAGAAGACAAAAGAGTTCGTACGTTAACTATATGGATTTGATAATATACTAGTGGCTCTGTGAGCTGTAGACCTCGCTTTGTTTCTAAATATGGCGGAAATTTGACTTTACGGGAGTTCAAGATACAGTGGAAGGAAATTAAAATTGTACCAAAGTCCAGTCAACGCTGACCTCTAAATAATGGATATTTGTAATTTTTTATGTTTCGAACCCCCATATCTCCGCCATTTTTTTTTTCGAAAAACTGACTCAACACAAAAATTCTATATAATTAACTAACCTCCTCACAAAATTTCTTGAGAATCGGTTGAGAAATGCGAGCTCTAGGCGAGAACATCGGGACATCCGAACAGTAGGAAAAACGATTTTTCGTCCAAGCTGAAGCAGAAACGCTTCGCTCGCTCGGTCAGTAACACAGCTGTGACTATTATATATGACTTCCTTTCTATCATGAATATGACAATTTCATCATCAGTTTACTGTCATAATTGTTCTTGATGCATTGTATGTAGCAAAAATAATTAAAATGAATTGTAGGAGTGAAATAAAAAGTCAAAAAAATAAACCAACTCTTTTACACGGAGGATACAGATATAATTATTTAAATAATAGGTCTGGCACTACAAACTAGCGATGTTCAAAACAACAGGAATGCCGGACTTCTATAACTCTCAGTATCAATAATTAAATCGCAAGACCTGCTAAACATACCTGTTAATCTCCAGAATATATGCAAAATGAAGTAGATGCGTTTATGGATGACTGCAAAAAGGAAGTTTGCGAAAATTTTGAATCGATCCAAAAGATTTTTAAGAAAAATATAATAAAGCATGAGTTTACAGTAGTGCATGAAACCCCAAAATACGAATCAAAAAACAATACTCTTTTTAGAGCACGCAGAAAATTTTTGAATACGGTCATTTCAAAAGTATTAGACTCAAAACATTTGAGGTTATCACATTACTTACTAGAAGATTTTTTCTTAGATTTAGATTTAGATAATTTATTTCATGATAAGGAATTACATTATAAATTTGCACACATGTCAAAATTATATGACGAATGTGATTCGACCGACAGGATTATAATATTCTCAACGCTGTGTCGTGAAGATAAGAATATTTTAAATGTATAACTACCGTATACGGCGACGGTACGTTTAAAGTTGTACCTGCACCGTATCATCAGATGTATAGTTTACCATGTTGACGTTGCACGAAATGAGAACACGGTAAATTTTGTACCATTAGTGTTTGCCTTACTTCCAAACAAGAAACAGACTACGTACAAGAGACTTTTTGTTGTACTAAAAGAACAATTTGGTTTCAGCTTGAATACTTATAAATGCGATTACGAAATCGCCGTAGTACAAGCCATTAAAGAGGTGTTTCCTCATCTAGAAGTAAAAGGTTGTTATTACCATTTCTGCAAAACCGTTTTCAAAATCAGTAATAAATTAAATCTTGAACATTCTAAAGAAGGTAGTAAGTTTACGCAATCCTGCACTTTATTGCCTTTGCTGCCCCTAAACATGATACCTGATGCTTTTCATTCCATTATCGAAATGGCACCGCAATGTACCAACAAATTTCTGGACTACTTCAACGAACAATGGATGAAAACTATAAATAACGACATATTAAGTTGTTGTAATCAAAAAAATAGAATTACAAATGGTGTCGAGGGTTGGCATCGTAGGCTTAACACTAAAATACAATCAAAACCACCTCTGAATTTGTTTATTTCACAGCTGAAAAAGGAAGCTAAACTGCAAAAAATTAAAATGAAAAAGAACGCTATGCATTGTCCGGATAGGAAAAGACGTAGAAAAATTATACAGAAGAATAAACAAATTAATGGAATAGTCGAAGATTTCGTTCAAAATACAATAATTATTCAGGTTTGCCTGAAACGACTATTGGCTCTAAGAGGCCAAATCCGCTTGGGTCTGGATGAATGTTAGGATTGTCATAGTCTACAACTAGCCTACCGTGGCCGCCACCGCAGTAGTTGCGCCCTTGTATAACAAGTAACTATTATTTTACGAAAGATAGGGCAAAAAAAAATTGTAAACGCGTGGATGCTGTCAGATTTGAGCTTTTTCAGAAACTGTTTTCGGGAAGTGGTTCGAATAAGGCCTTTTTGAAAAAATAAAATGCTTTGACTCGTGCCTCATACCACCATGGTTTCGGTCACTGAAACAAAAAATATTACGAACTATAGACGTCACCAGCATGTGGCTGAATTCAACTTCACCACATTACGTAACGCTCCATTTCGAGGAGTACGACTGGGATGTGGAAAAAATGCAAACTCTCTGGTACACAGGTCAACCGACGCCGACGCCACTATTCGTGGACGATGTATTGGCTATATCGGTTGAAACCGGAGAAAATGAGGATGAATTCGACTTCGTTACATTCGATTCGGATGTCGAAAAGTAGCGAAATAATACTCGTAGTTACTAAGAAGAACGCAGTAGTTTACAGGAAGAAGAAGTCCACCTGATGGTAAACGGATCCGCGCACTCCTATCGCTTTATTGGGCCCGGTTTATAAAGCCACTGTCATGTTAAAAAAAAAGGTAAATGGACCATCAGGCATGGGCTTGGAAGGTAGTCCACGGGACATGGTCTAATAAAAACCATGACTGGTATTACCAGGATCAGGGATTTCTGAGGAAAAAAATGGAAGAAAGGCTTTGTCAAAGTTCGTGAAAAATGTTTACTTATAGAAATTATGACCATCTAAGAAAAACCCGATCCATGGCTCTTAGGGATGATCCATTTTGATTTATGTTGAAATGAATATGGTAAAACAATGTAATATTAAAGGTGGTTTTCTTCATGGAGCATTGCCATGGGAAATCATACATACACGGTGGGCCATAATAGCCCGACTAACTTTAACCATCAATTCTAGCTCCTAATTGGAGCACATAATAGTAGATTGTATGACAAGGGTCTAAAATGAGCCATATTACCACGAAAATAGTTCGAGTGGTAATATGGCTTTTAGACCAGAGTTACACATTCTACTTTTCACTTGGATTGCGAGAAAATAAATAAACAAAGGTTAACCCACCCAAAATTAACAATAAATTCCACGGCGAAGATATATAGTTTTGCAGCATGTTTTTTTTTCTATACTCCTTTGACACACAAAACATAGACAGACACTGCGGTTCGCGCGCAACATTCACGCGCGAAAAAAGCTAACTGACCTTCCATTGAGCGCTTCAAAGTGTTGCTCGAACGATTTAACCACTTTTTTAATTATTGTGAAATAGGTAGAGATGGGTAAATCCTGACTTGAAGATTTAAATGATTCGAATCCGTAAGCGGATCCGAATCCCTTATCGACTCTTTATAAATCTTATCGAATCCAAGGAGTTATTAACTCCGATTCGACTCATCGGTACCGCGGGCCGCGCGAAACAGTAAATCGGTTCGGGCTCGCGGCTCGCTCGATTATCGAATCCGCGGAGTTACCCACTAGCGCCGATCCTCGTTTGGTTTGGTGGCGTCCGCCTATGTTCGGTTCCACTCGGTTCCGTGCGGCTGTGTAAAGTACGAAGGGAAATCAACCTTGTACATAAAAACCTAAATTTATATTTTTTTCTTCTCATACAATTATCATAATATATTATACGTAATATTTTTTTTTATAGGTGTAAAATGTCATAGCATTTAAAAAAATACTTAAACGAACCTGGGGATTCAAAGAGTCACTCCTTCTTATAATAAATCGGTACATCTGCACTGCCAACAAAACCAAAAGAGCCAAGGATTTAAAAGAGTTGAAGAGTCATTAAGAAGATTCGGTACCGATAGCGGATTCGGATTTAGTGATTCGAATCACAGCAGTGAGCCGAGATTACCCATCTCTAGAAATAGGGACTACTACAAACTTAATCTTTAGACTCTTTAGAAAAATTATTTATGTTTCCAGATTGGTCGATTTTAGTAAAGCTGTATTCTGGTTGGTTAATACCCAATACCAAATATTTTTTTAAGCGTTAAATTAGTGTTCTGTGATTGGTGGATTTAATAGGTGAAGTATTTTGATTGGTCAAATTCAAATGTTTTGTAAATCATAAATATGTATTCATATTTTCCCTAGGGGTTAAATGTACTACTTTAGCCCCGCTTGACAAGTCTAATATGAAACAGTTTTCGAGCATAAGAAGTAAAAAGTGTCATAAGTAACCATGTAGTCCAAAAACGCATAATTTGCGAGATATTAATTATTTTTATAAATTCGAAAGTTTTAACTCAAGTCTAACTCAACTCACCCCTAGTGACTGATGACTGTGACGTAACCACTTAATACTTTTCACACAGAAGCAGTAACTGCACACTTTTTGGCCAGTTTGTATTAAAATTCCAAATTTGTTTGATATCCAACTACAAAAAGGTTTTATTATTGAGAGTATATCTTAAGGTACTTAAAGCTGAGTGATGGCCTATTATTCCTTTGAAATAGACGTATTGATAAAATCACTATTTTTTTCCTATGTAAATTTTAAATCCTAGCAAGTAGTACCTAGTACAAGGGCTAGCAAGTCGTAGGGTCGTTTCCAAGTTACAATTTGTCGATTGAACTTTACTGTTCGGAGGTTTTCTATAGAGAGTGCAACCTATTTACGCTAATAATTCGCAAATAAACATAGTTTATGTCAACGTAGAAAATAGTACAGTTACTATTTTGTACGTTGACATAAACTATGTTTATTCGGTGACAATCAGTATTGTCACCGAAGTTTTCAGGTTTCGTTGAAAATTATTTTATGAAGTGTAATAATTAATCCCTATGCCGCATTATTTTTCGCCTCATATTCATTTGTTTTATGGATTTTGTATAGATAGCTACTATACCCGAAAACATAGTTACGTAATAATACGTACCGATCTCCTCAATAATTCCAATACATCATTCAGAATCCATGCAATGACTTACGTATACCAATGCAAAAACAACATGGATGGCGACCATAATTCCGTATTTTCGCATTTGAGAGAAAATGTTCCCGGAATCACATGCGTGAAATGTAGCTGTCACCTCATTCACCTTGTAGCTGCGAAGGCGTGTTTGAAACTTCCGCGCTCAGTAGAAGAAATGCTAAAAAATATTGCGGCACATATTAGCCGAAGCTCAAAACGGCAGTCAAAATTGGAAAAATTCCAAAGGTTCTTCGAAGTCGACTGTCACAAGATCTTGTCCCATCGAACACTAGATGGTTGTCATTAAATGCTTGTGTGGACAGGGCACTGTCGCAATACGAGGTATTGAAAGAATATTTCAGAGTGAAAGTATTCGATGATCTACGAGCCCCAATGCAAAATAGCTCGTCTAGTCGCAATTCTGCATGCGTATTTTTTTTCAAAAACTAGTATTTCTACCCGAATCGACTTTGATGATTAATGGAATACACTAGACGCAATGTCACTAAAGCTAGCTTAGTTTTGAGTTGTACAAAGTGTACATCTCGTTATTTATTTTAAAATAATTTAATTATAAATATTACATCTCACACGCAAATAATTACGTCTGCTTCATATTTAAGGCAAAATAGGTCGTCTATTTAAAATAAAACCTGTTTACCAGGGTTCGTAATATAAAATATTATTTTCAAATTGAATACGGAATATTCTCTGTCATGTAAAATGACAAACCACTATATAAAAGGGCAAATTCAGCCTAATTTTTTATTACTCCAAATCGTTTTTCTATCGAGATGGCACGAGGTAAGCCAGTGACTGAAGAAGTGCGGAAAATTATAATCTCCAGTAACAATAAAGGCAAATCTACGTACCAAATTGCCAAGGACCTTTCTATGCCAAGGTCTACAATCCAAACTATCATCGAGCATCATCGAAAACACGACAAAATTTCTTGTTTAAAGAAATCCGGCCGCCCACGAATTACTACTAAAGCAGAAAACAGGATTCTGAGGAAGATCATCAAGAAAAATCGTCGTGCAAGAGCTGGAGAACTTACGGTACTATGGCGTGACGCAATTAAAAAAAACATTTCAGTGGATACTTGCAAGAGAGTGATGAAGAGGATGGGCTACGGTTTTTACACTGCTAAAGAGAAACCGTTACTTACACAACGGCAGAAAACTAACAGGTTGAAATTCGCCAAAAAGTACAGAAATTGGACCGTCGATCAGTGGCGTAAAATTATATGGAGTGACGAATCTAAATTTGAAGTCACAGTAGGCGATGAACGAAGTAAAGTCATTCGCGAAAAAGGAGAGGCATTTCAAAAAGATTGTCTTAAGCGTAAGGTAAAGTTTCCAGCTTCCTTAATGATTTGGGGCTGCATGTCGGCACAGGGTGTCGGCTGTCTGCAATTTATAGATGGAACCGTCAATGCCGAAAAATACAAAAGCATCTTACAAGAGAGTTTGCTGCCGTCTATACGTAAGTTAAAGTATAAAAATGCGTATACTTTTCAACAAGATGGTGCCTCATGCCATACCGCTAAAGCAACGATGGCGTGGCTGAAAAAGAAAAAAATACCTACCATGTCGTGGCCATCCAGCAGCCCGGACTTGTCTCCCATAGAAACGTTGTGGTGGAAAATGAAGAAGAAGTTGCGAAAGGACCCGTCCAGATCAAAAGCTGATCTTAAAGAGAAACTTACCTGTGTTTGGAATGAAACAACCCCGGAAGAGTGTCGACAGCTGGTAGATACAATGCCGCTCAGAATTAAAGCCGTTTTAGATGCAAAAGGAGACGCCACCAAGTGGTAGACGTTCTAATCTGCGTCGGTAACACTAAAGACGAACTTTTTTGCATTTTAGTACAATTGGTGAAACAATGTTTTTTTTATTACCAAGGAAAGTTCGTTTTTTTTTTCATTGAATAAATAAAATACGATTTATAACTTATACTGTTTTTATATTGCTAATTCTTCCAAACACCTTCGTCCCCCAGAATTTTTAGGTTAACGTTAGTTTAGTACATTTTTTTCCTACCAGACGTACTCATTTGCATTGGGGCTCGTAAGTAAAACTACAGACAGCATTTTAGAGACTCTGAATAGGAAAATTGTTAAAATATATTTGGAAGTTATGTCACTAAAACTGCTAAATGATTTCAACAAATTGTTTCAATCCGAGAAACCCCTACTCCACTCCGTCCAACCCGAAGTTGAAACACTGATTAAAATAATAGCATCAAACTACATGCAATTTCACTACGTGAAAACGACACCAGCGTTAACATTAGACTATTCGTGAAAACGACACCAGCGTTAACATTAGACTATTCCTGAAAACGATACCAGCGTATCTTGGGAGTTTTAGCCACTTAGACTTTAGAATTAGAAGAAAACATTTCGTCCGCCACTACAATAGAAGATATTAGTAATTTAAAACAACTGTATGGCATTCTACATCGAGGTCATAAACCAAATGAAAAAAGATTTAATATCAAGGATCCAGTTTTCAATATTGTATCGACTTTGGACCCTAAGGAGGCGGCGCAGTCTTTTGGAATTAAAGATCTGACGGACGTCATAAAGCGATACCCAGTTTTAAAAGACTTTATCAATGAACAAGAACTTCACACAGAATGGCGTCAACACGCCTTACTGGATCATAAAGAACTGGATGTATTACCAAATTTAGACGCAGAAGATTACTGGAAAGCCATTTTTGAAATAAAAAATGCAGGACAAGAACCGATGTAACCAAATTTGAAGAACGCTCTCTCTCTCCTGCTTGTCTTGCTTTTTTCTAATGCTTGCGTCGAGAGAGTTTTCAGTCAGTTAAAACTTATCAAAACGGATAATCGCAACCAGCTAAATACAGATACTATTGCTGCTCTGATGACCACCATAGAACATGTAAAAAACGCTATCAAATATGAACCTCCTAAATCACTCCTACGTAAAAAAAAACAAATTGTATTAAGAAATAAGTATTTAAACATTAACATTCACAAACCCACCTAGGTACTTTCTTTATGTTTGCTTTGCATTTCATTTGCACACTGCATATATATATCATTGACGTAATATTTATAGTAATGCAGTATATTTTTAATATGTATCTTTTTTTATTACAGATGAAATCATATTGAACTTATCAGAGAGCATTGTTTTATGTGATTTTATATCTTATATGAAGATTATTGAATCATAAATGTGATTATTGAGTAGTCTATAGGTCTATAACCACATTAGGTAGATATGTAGGTGTAGTTATAGTATTGTATATATAGTTTTTTTATTCATTTATTAGGCAGAACGTCCAATCTACTAATCATGCATATATTCAGTCATCTCTGAATGTAGAATAAAATTAATGTCCTTATTTTGTTTCAAATACAATAAAATTAACTCATAATACCAAATAATGCGACAAAATTCGTAATCATATTATAAATATTCATTATCGTTATATAATGGCCCAAAAATTTCAAGGTCCTTTTAAGGGTCCGTAAAACGAGACCCTATTACTAAGACTTCGCTGTCCGTCCGTTTGTCATCAGGCTGTATCTCATGAACCGTTATAGATACACAGTTGGAATTTTCACAGATGATGTATTTCTGTTGCAGCTATAACAAAAATTACTTTCAAACAGAATAAAATAAATATTTAAGGAGACTCCCATGCAACAAACGTGTTTTTAATTTGCCGTTTTTATATATAATGGTATGGAACCCATCGTGCGTGAGTCCGACTCGCACTTAGCCGTTTTTTTAATAACACATCATAAAAATTCAACAGCTACAATTTTTCATCGCGTGAAAAACAAACAGGGATATAAAGTGAAAGAAAAGATACCTATAATTATATCTATCTCCCATAATGCCACCCCATACATTGATATTTTGGAAAAATTAACTTATATAACCTTAAGCTTAATGTAGGGGAGAAGTAATATGAAAAAGCCTTTTGCAACATTTTGGTAGTTACTGGACGAATCTTGTACAAGTTTTTATTTTTAGACGACAACACTCATACATTTGACAGTTCGCCAAACCCAACGGACGCCGTTGGATGGAGGAGGTTAACCCCTTTATTCATAAAACTTAACAAAACTAAAATATGTTTTGTCTCTTTCCCACAAACACAAATATGTAAGAGTGGCGGATACAGACAAACCACTATTATTAGCTGTTGTTTAACTAAAATAAGTTTGATGGACGTTTATGAATAAGGGCATGTTTTGAGCACCTAAAAGTAGGTATTTTGCTGCATTTACATTTGTTTTCCGTCATTTTATTACAAAGAATTAGGATTGTTCATTATTTTTAACCCCCCATTTTTTATATTTTTTTCGAAAATATAGAATATTTTAAGAAACCAATTTATATATTCAGGGCTTAGTTTATTTTTAAAAATTTATTAAAAATATAAGATACAACTTCTCGTAAGTTACATCTGGTGGCTGAATCGATAAAGCACAAGCACAATAGAGACCCAAAAAAGTTGTCAATGTCAATCGATGGTCAGTAATTGTCATCTGTTAATGTAATCACCCATACCATAAATTCCATTCCCACCGTTTGCCTTAACCTAACTCTGTCTGTCTCTGCCCGTTTTCGCTAAAGGCGATACATCCGTCTGATTTTCTATTCTTTCATATCTAGGTTCCTAAAACAACATCATCCTCCTAGCGTTATCCCAGTACCAGCCTGGGGTTCGCTACCTAGTCCCAAGATTTGGCGTAGGTTCCTATCATCCGTCGGCTTTAAAGGAATATTTTCAAATATGATCGACAAATTAGTTAAAGAGGAAGGTTTCCCTTCCTAAATTGGACAACGGAGCTTTAATGGAAAATCAGGGGAACAAAAATACTAACGTAAGTAACATTATAAATTACACATTCGTAATTCTTAAATCCTTGCTTGTTGCTGCATCAATTCATCTCTTGAATGCTCTTAGCATTATTCGAGTACAGTTGCATCCAGAAGGATGCCCGGGGTATACAACTAATCGATATTATACTTTTCTATTGATGTACGTTTGCTTTTGTGTACCTACTGTCATGCTGGTGCTGGCTACACCCACGGCCCTCCTCTAACAATTTAGTTTGTTGCCAACATAAGTAATGTTTGTCCTTGTCATAAATACAGGGTCCCTCACTAGAAAGTTGTGTATGGTCTACGTCATTTTTGATAATGTTCGCTATATTTTATACATATAAAAAGAGACACAAATCTGAATGCCTGCTTTGGGTGTTGATTCTCATACGTTCCATGCTTACTTTGCATCCTGCACTGAGGGAGGGCATCTCGTTTCTCCTGGTCTAGGCGGAGGTCGGGCGGGCTCTGGGTAACCATCCGGAAGACGCGTGGGTTTCCTACACTGACGGAAGCCGACACGACAACACAGTCGGTGCGGCTTTTGTCACTGTGGGACCAAATTGTACTAACTCCATAACAAAAAAGCTGAAGCTACATGACTGTTGCTCGGTATACCAGGCCGAACTCCTCGCAATATCGCGGTGCCTCCAAAATCACTTGAATAAAATCACACCTACACATAATAACACCACTCACATAATTATATCAGACAGCAAATCAGCCCTTCAGGAACTTGCCGATCCTAATAGTTACAATCCACTTGTGAACACGATACATAAACTATTGCACACACACAAACTACATTCACACACCCACTTTTACTGGGTTAAAGCACACTGCGGTATCGCGGGGAACGAGCTTGCCGATGTGGCGGCCAAGGCTGCAGCCAAATTAAAAAAGACACCGGATTACCTAAAAATACCAATATCCAATACTAAGTATAAATTAAAACAGATTGCCCAGCACTCGGCTGAGCAACTATACAACTCCACCAACAATTGTAAATACACCAAAAGAATCTTCACTGATTACGAAACAATAAACAATTACGTAACCACTTACGGTGTAACTTTCGAAACCACTCAATTAATATCAAATCACGGATAGCATAAAGAATACCTCCATAGATTCAAAATAACTAACGACGATCGATGTCCATGTGACGGCATAACTACGCACTCTGTCCAAAATTTAATAAAAGACTGCCCCAGATTTAACTCTGGGAGATATGACTACGAGCTTACATGCATCATGTTGAACATTAACAAAAACAATCTAGAAGAAGTATTATCAAAACAATCAACAGCAGAGGCCTTCCATAAATTCTACAAATATATAGTTAACAGGCTGAAAAAATTCAACGGAACATGATTATTCGTTCATTATTAAGTTCATATACTTATAATAATATTCATTAATGTAAATATGTATACTTAACACTTGGCTCAGCAAGCAGAGGTTCACATCCCTTAATACTTATTATACTACTTATTTCCCGTCATCCCTCACATTTCCCTTCAATCGTACACAATAAAATTAATTCCACACAATAGGTAAACTTCACAACACAACCCAACACTGAACCAATAACTCACCTCATCCATTCATACACACCTCAAATAAAAACACTGCCAAGAGCAACGTGTATACCGATAGCACTGCGCTCTCGGATTCCACAACACTGCACAGGGTGGTGGTTTTAGTCCGTAGGCAACTGGGCGAAATTCCCAGTTGAGTCGGGCATGCTGCGAGGCCGGGTCGCAGTATCCAATGAGGATTTCCACCACCCACGCAAAAAAAAAAAACACTTATTGTAGCTTCTCTTCTGGTACTTCAAAAAGAATGCCAAACCCTCATCAACCTCAACTGAAAGCTACTGGAAGAAGCTGACACTGTCCAATGCACGTGCCGAACCTGACTCAAGCAAAGACATATTCCCAAAAGCAAATAAAAAACCAAAACTGGCGCCTAAAGATCCTTCCATAGTTTATAGTTAACTAACACAGATAGATGGAAGCTGTATAATGGTGTAGTTAATTTGTATTAAAAAGCTTGTTTTGAGTAACCGCTTTTATTTCGTCTTCAAATCACATAAGGTTTCACATTTTATCAATTATTTAGCTACTGTATAAAAATATTTTCTGGGTTCTTCATAGAGCTTACAACACTATTTCTCAAATAAAGGCTTAACAGAATTATGTGTGTAATAGCTACGTAGAGAGCCTTTATCCAACTTATAATGGAATCACCATTAAGACTTGTTTTTAAGTAAACTACTGAATCACTAAGGAATCAATTGTTTTGTCAACTATGAGATCAATCAGCCACATACTGTATCGTTTAGGTAACCCTAAATACATTTTTGGTATCCTAAAAATTCTAAGTTCAGTTTTCTGGGGTCGAATTCTCTTCTGACGCATTTTTAATCGATTCCGGTGTAAAACTAGACAAAGATGGAGAAGCGAACACTCATGTTGAATATCCATGTTCCAATTAATGTACTTTGAGAACTGCTGTAGAACCGAGCTGGCTTGATGAGGTTTGAGAACCTCTTGTTTGTGAATTTGTCCACCATTATACAACAGTAGCTTGTACCTAAGAAATAGAAATGGAACCTGTTTTTATGTCATAGACAGTCATACACAATATACTATAAAGAATATATTTTATTGTGAGAATTCTGTTCAACAAAATAACGATTTTTATATACAAAATTAGCCGATGCTGTGTGGTTATTAGTGGCCCTCTGGCGCTGCCCATGAAGCGAGCCTTTTGGTTTTATTCCAACTAGGGGCAAATATTATATATTTGATTGATAAGCAAGACTATTTTACTAGTGTGTCTCAAGTATTTTGTAGCTTAGAAAATCATTTAGATAGTTTATGTAATTGTCTCCCGATAAGATACTATTTACATTCAAGAGCCAAAATAACGAATAAACTTTGTATCGTCTTATTAATCTTATTATTTGTACTGACTTCGAACTGATCGTCGCAGTAGTATTGTGTATAACACTGGAAATACTCCATCCACATTGACTTCACGACACCACGTTTTCTTCCCGGATTTTAACTATTTTTGAATCATTTTTATACATATAAATAAAACAACTAAACAAATCGAAAACACCAGTATAACCTAATATTAATTTACGTCAGTGAAGGAAATGACAGTGACGGTTAAACACCACAGATCAAAACTATTTTAATGACCGTAGATTTTACATATTCAGCCAATGAAGATTTGAGGAAGGTCAAGTAAAGGTCACATGACTATGTACTGAAATATCTCTAATCGTTGATTTTTTTGCCGAAGCAATTACCTAAAATGGGTTGAAAACCTTATATCTCGAAATGGATTTCGAATTAGCGCTTTTGAAAAATTATGAACAATCCTAATTATTAGGTTATGTATTGTGGAATGGTCTTGTACGTATTTGGCCTTGCAACTACGTAAAAACTATGTCACAGAAATAATCATATGCTTGTGGTTTTGCAGGGTATATTTATTTGGACAATAAGTTATGAAAGAGCCGGGTGATCAGGCCTATAAAGGGCATGCTCGTTCATAACCGGCACTTTCATAACCCAGTAATATTTAGTCAAATTAAATTAAATTTTACTATTTATAACTTGTTTTCCATAGAAATTTCATCATGTACAAAACTAAGGGGAAAAAAACGAAAGAGACCCGAGAAATCCGTTATAGAAGGGGCATTCAAAGAGGTTCTAGACAAAGCCCAATCTATAAATCACTTGCATTTGATGAGTTAAGGGCTTGTTAAGCTAAGATTCTCAAATAAGTAAAGGATTCTGGTGAAAACCGATTTTCGGGCAGTGTTGATAGGATATGAACATTATCCGAAAATCGGAAATAAGCGAATTATTACCACAGGCCAGGAAAATCTGCTCGCGGATTATTTAAAAACGGCTTCTAAAATGTGTAAGAAAGCTAGCGTTTGACTATGCGGTTGCCCCAACGATATCCGCCCAGAAAAATGGTAGAAAATCGAAACTGCTAGTGATGCTGGCTCAAAGGTTTTAAGAGAAGCCTCATAGCACTTCTCAAGCCGCGCAACAAGTTTTAATAGTACAAACGTAAACAACTTTTTTGAGAAACTGGCCACTGTTTTTCGCAAACACAATTTTCCACCTCATATGATCTTTAACGCCGACAAAACAGGCTGCAGCATCGTCACTAATCCTTCCAAAGTCATAGCTGAAAAAGGAATGAAGCAAATTGGGCAAGTTTCTTCCGCTAAATGAGAAACATTGGTGACTACTTTGTTCTTTATAAATAAATGCTCCTGGTAGTTTTTTACTGTTCTTAAAATATAACACAAGGGTATTATAACTGATGTATGTGTACATGGTCATGTTTCTACGTAGTTATAAGGCGCTTGCGCCGTTTCGTTCACCAGTAATAAACTAGCTCGCAAGCAAGACGGTTGTTTTACTCTCAAAAATCACAATAACCCTTAAAATATAATATATTCAATGACGAAGAATTGTTGACTTCATTTGTAACCGATCGTCCTGATCCATCACAGTCAATCAATGATGACGAGTTAAACGAAGAAGACATTGAAACCGAATCCAGACCTTTGTTTACAAAAAACTTAGTTGAAGAAAATGAGACTGCAAGGGACCAAGATATATCGGGTCGGCTACGATTGCTATTCCTAGCACTTCTAGGCAACAAATTTTGTCACCTGAAATGATGAGACCATTTTCAAAAGCAGAGCCAAGACAACACTAAACGCAATCGCAAAACATGGCATCTGCCATTGTAACAGACCCTCTAGAGGAAAATAAATTATAAGTATAGTATATTAAAAGAAACTAGAAAATGACTACAAAATCTATACAAACCCTTAACAGGAAATCAAAAAAGAGTCAAGAAAATTCTTCACCGCAAGACGACTCCGATTAATCTGACTCAATTGTATTGGCAGACGTAAAAAAAAGAATGTTGTTCGACGAAAAACAAAAGCCAAAACAAATCAATAAAGTGATGATTCCGTGGTGTGTAGCCAAAGTTATAAATAAATATAATCGTAAAGTATTTATTAATGCACACCAGCTCCATATATTTCAGAATTTTAAACTTCATAGATTGGAATATAGAGGGGAGGGGGAACACTTTTTATGACTTCTTATAGTCTCCGAGTAAATCGGCCGTAACATATGGACGGACGGACAGACAAGACGAAACTATAAGGGTTCCGTTTTCGTCATTTTGGCTACCGAACCCTAATAATAGTGATGAAGATCGGCATCAGTGCAAAATTTGCTTTTATTGACGAAACCCGTGGTGTTAAGAGAGGACTTAATTTTTTTTTCTCAAACATGCGATGAAATATTGAGGTTATGTTCCTTATAATAGGCTGCGAAGTGTCACGTTTCGGGTGCATCTAGACGAGAGGCCTTTAAAGGAATTTCATACAAAGTTGGAGGCCTAGGCCTGCAAGGTGCTCTTTTTTAGTTTCCATTCCACATTTATTTGTGACACAGCATCACGGCGTTCAGCCATAAGCAATTATTTGCTTTTTGGTTCGTCATGACATTATGTCACTACGATTATTAAAAAAATAAATAAACGATGTTTGCTATATTTTGCTGTTTTATTTATATAAAATCGACATGAACATAATAAATAACACATTATTAAAACAGTCGTATGATTTTAATTGCAAATTTAACTACAAAAATACACATTTAAAATATTTCATCCAAATATTAGTGGTAAAGTTATCATTCTGTAATTGGATTTATGCGTTGTTGAATTTGTTACCTATTTAAATATGAGTTCCGACGCCGATGACAACAGAGAGGCTACCGCGAACCGAAAACGAACGAAGTTTGAATATCTCCCTCTCAGTCGTACTTGCAAATTCGTGTGACAGAGAGGGAAACATTCAAACTTCGTTCGTTTTTGGTTCGCGGTAGCCCCTCAGCGATGAAGAAAAGACTTTATAGTTATAGTTTTTGACAATTAACTGTCAGTGTCGTTCCATAAGATAGGTCGATCCTAATAGTTAGGGAGGCGAATAGGGGAATTTTCGGTAATACTCGAGCGTGGCAGTTTAAGATATGAGAGATACCTTAGAGCTAATAGAACAACCTTGTAAAGTATTTAGCTCTATATGTAGTGACGCGCGCCTAGGATAGACGATCAGATTAGTAAAAAAAATCGATAGTCTGAAATACTCGAGCGCGTCAGATTAAGATATTGTGGATTGATTTTAGTGTTTTAAGACTAAATTTAACTAATCTGACGATAAGTCCTTGACGCCGCCGAGTTATAGGGTCGCGAACTTGTAAAAAAAAAACGTTAATCCGGCATTCTCGAGCGCGATTTTAATTTTTTTTATTTTGAAGAATATAATGTAAAACTTACTAAAAATACAAAATCTGCAGGTTTCCGCATGACCGGAAGTGTGGAGGAGCCATTTCGTCTTCCGAAAAACGCGTCGCAGCATATAAGTCGCGAACGATACATTTTACAAAAAAAAAGGTTAAATAAACAAAAAAAGGTAATTTTATTTTACACAAAAAAGGTCTCTTTACACTTTTGTCCAAAGTTGAAACTTTTTGACTTGAAGCATCATAAAAACTCAAACTCCCGGTTTTTTGAGTATATCTCGAAAACTGAGGGTGTTAAAAAAAATGATATGAAATAACGGTGATTAAATTATGTGACTTTTATTATATCTTATTCGTGGTTTATCGGGAATCAATTGCCCGATGCGTATGAAAATGTTGTTGTATCGCCGGATATTCTGGGCAACGAGAATGACACTGAGGACAGCAATGACGAGACGCTTGATTCAGGTAAATTTTTGTACTTCTATAATATTCTCTCAACAAAATTACTGAATAGAAATAATTGTTACGGATGTTGCAGGCACTCAGCAGGAAAGAATTGTGGATGAGGAGCCACAATATGAAAGTTCCAGTGAAGAAGAAGAAGATGAATTGTATTGAGCAAAAATGTAAAGGTCATACATAACAATACAATTATAATACAATTTTTATATCATTTAATTTTTTTATACAATAAATAATACAATTCGTACTACATTTCATCTACATTTACGTTGGTTGTATCTATCGCTTTATTGTCATTCTTAAATTCCCCGTTTTATCAAGGAGAAAGAAAGGAAAAAAAAGAAACCAAAAAACCTTTTTCGGTCAGATTAAGAGAACCCACCAACATTTTTGTCAGATTAAGAAAATATGCCTTCAGGATACCGAGATAAACCTCCCCTATGAAAATATGACGCGCTCGAGTATTTCAAAAAATCATTTTTTTTTTGCATTTTCAAAAATTCATTCTAACTTATCGTCACGCCGAAATCGTCAGTTTTTTTAAAGGGAGCTTCCTTGGGGCCTACTTAACACCCCTTCCGAAAATCTGACGCGCTTGAGTAAATTTTTTTTTTTGCATTTTTGACTACTTTATATTCCTACCCCCACCACGCAAACCGCCAGATTAGTATACCGTTGTTATCAGAGGCACTTGGGGCATACGTAGTATGAATATCTGACGCGCTCGAGAATGCCCAAGTAACTGTTTTTTTTAACGTTTTTGAAAAACCGTACAGGCCAAACCCACCGCTAAAATGGTTTTTACCATACGAGCTTTTCTTTTCGAAATTATTTTATCTTTCGATTTTGATAGGTCTCGACGGCGCCGTTGAATTACGCCATTTAGCTACCTCGCCTCCCTAACTATAACGTTTCGTTCAGAAACGTGCTTTCGTACATTTTAGTATATTTTTTGTAGTAGTAGTGTTTATATTCAATTAGAGTTGGAATTGAACGAAATAAATAGTAATATATGTGTTAGTTATATTTTTTGTCTTATTTACTGTTAGTTTCTTTAGAAATAAAAGTTGGATTTCTTGGAGTTATTTTTTAATTTATTTCATTGCATGTTTGAGAAAAGCACTATACATACCTCGGCGTGAAAAGGGGTTGCCAACCTCGTAACTATCCGGTAACTATAACTATTTGTTCTGAATATGAATATTTATGAATGTTATTTTTGATAGAGGACATATATTTTTTATTGTGTGTAATGTCTAAAAAATGTTTAGTACCTAGTGAATGAGAGAAATAAATTTAAAGCAATTGTCCTGATCTACTAAAAATTGCTGTTAGATTTAAGAATGTGTTAAAAATGTTAATGTTTATATATTTTTAATATTGTGTAATTTGTACATTTTATGTTAAATTAGTAAGAACCGGCTCTTTCATAATTTTCGGTGGCTCTTTCAACACTTATTACGACCGGTCTTGACGACCGGTTTAGCCTAGTGGGTAGTGCACTTGCCTGTGAAGCTGACGGTCCTGGGTTCGAATCCCGGTCAGGGCAAATATTTGTGTGATGAGCATATTTGTTTTGAGTCTTGGATGATTTCTATGTATTTAAGTATTTATATCTATTAATTATATCGTCGTCTAGTACTCATAAGACAACACAGGCCTTCTTGAGCTTACTGTGGGGCTAGTTCGATTATCTGTTAATTACACACTTTTCTAAAATTTAACTCACCACTTCGATTGCATTTCGTGTTGCTTTGTATAAAAATACGTACCTTAATAAATACAGAACGGTTTAGAAAAAAAACCGGCCAAGTGCGTGTCGGACCACGCACAATGAAAGGTTCCGTACCAACACCTACTAGTCCACATTTAAAAACACTATCCAATACATTGAATCTAAAAAAGTCGTATCTTTATAGGGAACTCACGGCACTTACGACCTTTTGTTTGGGCAAGACAGTTTTTAAGCGAAAACTCAAAAACCGTAAAACCTATATTGATCAAACCAAAAATCGTTGAAAGTATTTACTAATGCGGTGTGCATTAGTAACCTCAATTTTTTTCAGAATTTTAAACTTTATAGTTTGGAAATTAGAGGAGGGGGAAACTTTCTATGACTTTGACAACTAATATCTCACCAACGGTTGACTTAAATGGACGGACGGACAGACATGACGAATCTATAAGGGTTCCGTTTTTGCCATTTTGGCTACGGAAACCTAAAAACAGTGTACTTATTTAAGTGCCACTATGTGTTTGCTCTATTTACAGAACTGGCACCTTAATGCTGTTTTTGCCATAATCAATTTATTTGATTTTTTCGTAAGGACAGCAATTCTTTTTGTTCAGATTATTCTGGATAGGATATTTTTTTTGTTATTACAATTATGATTACAAGACTGATGGTGTTGATTATATAATATGAAAATGCCTAAACTGCCTATGATGCTCATAGACTCCTTGACAAGAAGCACCATATGTTTCAAATAAAACAAGGCCCCTCTGAGAACTATAAAGAACTTAAATGTAACATTTATTTCATCATAAATTCTGGAAGGTGATATTAATATTGTTACTTATTTAAATGTAGGACTAGTGAATGCGATCATACGGTTTTATGCGTGAGGAGTAATCGACGTGTATGTAATTCCTTGGACATTAGGATGCGCATCAGAAGAAGACGCCGGAAAGTGACCATGAGCGCGCCGATGGTTGTGTAATGAGGTTCCCTGAAACAAAAGAAAAACTTATGAAAATGAGTTCCAAATAAGTTTACTATGTTTATTGTGCAGAAACCTACCTCTGCAATATCACATCTTCATTTTTAAACCTACAATTGCTAAATGTGGCACTGGAATTAAATGTCATGTGCTCTGCCTACCCCTTTTGGGAATACAGGCGTGAGTTTATGTATGTTATAGTCTCCGAGTAAATCGGCTACGTCATACCATAAGGGTTCCACTTTAGCCATTATGGCTACGGAAGCCTTTAAAGGGCTTTCGCTCCGAAGCTCTAGTGAGGTGAAAATATAATAGAATAAAGACTGTATCGTTAAGTATAAATACAACTTAAGAGTTTTAATTCGATTAAAACATATACGTTCTTAATTCAAACTGATGTCAATTTATACTCCTGGATATTGGCTTTGATTTGGATTGTTTGATTCTCTTACTAGTCGCTTTAATGTAAAAATGTGTGGACTTTCAGCAGAAAAGCGGAAATCAATAGTGGACAAATGGTGTACTATAAAAGGGATAAATTACAGGAAGCTAGCAAAACTCGAAAATTAGGTACGTCTGTTGGTATGGTCCAACGTGCCAAGCAGAGAAACAATTTAGACTTACAAAAGCAAAACAGCCAAAAGGAAGCGAACAATAGCAAAGCTCGAGTTCGAAAACTAACGACTCTATTCTTGTCAAGTAAAATCTGTGTGTAATAATGGATGACGAAACATACGTGAAGAATTTATTAATTCCATTTAAAAAAAAACAGTCATTTGATGCTATTTCACACGATGGAGTGGACATTGAAAAAAAACCGAATAGCTGTTTTAGCATTGCACCGGTGTGGGCACTCGCCAAGTACCATTTTCAAGTTGCTCAAAAATTTAAATATAACGCTTAGGTTTGTGTACCGTATTAATGATAGGTACAATGAAGTCTCCAGTGTTTAGGAGAAGAAAACAATTGGCTGGTCTCGCTCCGTACGAACACCAACAGTGATCAAAGCGATCAAGGCGCGCATAGCCAGAAATCCTGTCCGAAAACAGAAGTTGATGGCTTTGTAGATGGGTGTAAGTATAAAAATCGTCAAAAAGGTTTTAAACGAAGATCTTTGTTTACGAGCATACAAAAAATTAGTGGACACTTACTTAATGCCCGTCTAAAAACAATAAGACTTAAAAGATTTCGGAAGTTGTTAAAGCGGTACGCGAAAAACCGGCACCGTGATATCCTCTTTACGACGAAAAGATTTTCGATATTTAAGAGAAGTACAATAAACAGAATGAGAGTGTCTAGGAACTCTGAAGCAGCAGGAAAAAGGGTTCCGCGGGTGCAACATGGGCATCATCAGTGACGGTCTGGTTGGGTGTATCTTATTACGGGCCAACTGCGGTTCATTTCAGCGTGACCACTTTATAATCGGCGTTCCTACTAAAAGAGTGGTCAGAAAACTACTAAAAAATACCAAATAAATTTCATAATCTACTAGAAACTACTAGACTAACTAAATCAAGCTTGATTGTGTTTAAATCGTAATTATTTGTGTATAAATCTTGTATATCTTAGTTCGGAACGAGCATTCGTCCTTTGCTAGTAACTTAATGAGTGCGAGAGAGAGAGAATGTCAGTATAACACTCAATCATGCATAGTGACAGCTTCGTGCAGGCGCATCCACAAGCCTCGACATAGAGCGAGACAACCAAGGTCATCATATCCCTATCTTGCAAATCTTATAAGCTGAAACGTTTAATTTACAACATTTATAACATATTCAAACAGATTTTCAAAAATTGTCAAGTAGCCACTTGTGGATTGCTATAAACTACTAAAAACTACTGACTTATTTTCTCCTACTAAAAGCTTGAAAAAATTCCCTCAAAACTACCAAAAAAGTAGGAAACTACTAAAAGTGGTCACGCTGGTTCATTTTTGCGAAAAAGGGGTCAAAGTCAGGGCGAAAGTGTAGCAAGAGACAGTTATGGATAAGCTTGTTAAAGATCTGCCAAACACACTATTTTCAGGACATAGTTTCGTGTTCCAGCAAGATTCTGCGCCGTTACACAAAGGCAAGATCACTCAAGCCTGGTATAGCCGTCAAAAAATCGAACTTTATAAGACACGAAGATTGGCCTTCCTCCAATTTGGCAGGTCTTAGAAGGTAAGGTCTGTGCTAAACCCCATAAACATTTGGAGAGCCTGAAATCATCCTTAAGAATAGCAGTCGCTGAAATATACATGAAAATGGTGCGTGCTGCGATAGACGACTGGCCGCGCCGATAAGGGCCTGTATAAAACAAGGGAGGTCATTTTGAATAATTTTAATTCTTTATTAAATGTGCTTTAAATAGGCATATAATTTATTAATAACTGATTGATACTTTTGTTTTTATCATTATTTTCATTTGTTACAGATCTTTGGGACCGACTACGTATAGGATACAAGGCAAAAAAATTAATCAACCCTCATTGCGTTGTCAACTGACTATTCGTTGCAGATGAAAAAGACAGAAAAATGTAGGTAGCTATAGCGCGATTCCTTATTTTATTAAATGGGCTTGACACCTCACATTTCAGTCGAATGAATGAAACCAGATTATTTTGAGAATCCTCACCTAAAGAACAAAAGGTTGAAAATAAATCACGAAATCTAAAGAACAAAAGGTTGAAAATAAATCACGAAAGTACTGACGTAAATCACATATGAGAGGTGTTCATTGAGTAATGAGAATGAAAACTCTTTAATAAGGAAACAAAAAGTGCTGGCAGGCATAGCACGTTTAATTGTCATGATAAATAAAAAATAATAATTTGATAGTCCTTTTTTTTAATACAACAAATTACTTTCGTTGTATTGGGACCAAATGGAAAAAATTGAGAAACTTTAAGTTCGTGCGGTTGTTAAATTTCTTTGCTTGAAAAATTTTACTATAGAGCAGGTTAATTTAGATCTGCATGAAACATTAGGGGTTCACGGTGGTTTAAACCCACGCTCAGGGCGGCCGAACAGAGCAGTAACCGAACAAATGATCAAAGAAATATAATAATTTTAACGGACGGTCGTGTTACTATCAGGGATCGTTACCGGTATCCTTACTACCGGTTTTTAATAAGGTATAACTGGTTATAATTGCATTTCGCTGTTTATATCGCTAAAGCTCTGATCCCGTATAATCAAAACCGGTATTCAAATATATTAGCGGTTTCGCCAATTGACAACAATACCTCTGACACTACACATAAAAACCATTACCGGTAATAGCTGCCAGTGTCAATATACTCGATTATTTGTTTCTGCAAACTGGCGTAATGTAGAAAGTATTTGTTGCGTTTTAGTAGTAATGTTCAATTGACATCTTACCGTTCAAGTGCAATGAATAGCGGTATTGAATACAGGTATTTAATATCGTAAATAGTCTAAGGTATAGATAAAAGCGGAATGACAACAATATCATAGTTTGTCAATATCTATACAGGTATTAAATAAAACCGGTTTTACAATCCCTGGTTACTGTTCGTTATATAGCCGAAGAAGTGTACATAATAATATACAGGACTATTTGGGTATGAAAAAGGTATCAGCACGCTGGGTACCTAAAATGCTTACGGACACTCAGAAACAAACCAGACTGCAGGTTTCACAAAGCTGTTTGGACTTGTTACAACAAGATTCTGACCGATTTTTGGCTCGTTTTTTAACTATGGACTAAACGTGGCTTCACCATTACAACGCAAAAACTAAGCAACAATCCATGACTTGGAAGAGGCCATCATCTCCGACTCCGAAGAAATTTAAGGCAACCCCATCCGCCAGTAAAATCATGGACTCTCTTTTCTGGGACAGCCAAGGGGTAGTTATGATTGAATACCTCGATCCCATGATCCATAGCTACAATTACGGGAAATTTATGTGTAGAACAAACAAAAAAAATGCGTGATGTTATACGCGAGGAACACCGAGGCAAACTTTCCAAAGGTGTTCGATGGGCTCTCTTTTCTGGGATAGCCAAGGGGTAGTTATGATTGAATACCTCGATCCCATGATCCATAGCTACAATTACGGGAAATTTCTGTGCAGAACAAACAAAAAAATTGCGTGATGTTATACGCGAAGAACACCGAGGCAAACTTTCCAAAGGTGTTCGATGGGCTCTCTTTTCTGGGACAGCCAAGGGGTAGTTATGATTGAATACCTCGATCCCATGATCCATAGCTACAATTACGGGAAATTTATGTGCAGAACAAACAAAAAAAAAGCGTGATGTTATACGCGAAGAACACCGAGGCAAACTTTCCAAAGGTGTTCGGTTTCACCAAGACCACGCCCTCGCCAACGTCAAGAGTTGCGATGGCTGCCATCAAAGATGCTGGCTTTGAATTGATGGAGCATCCGCTATATTCAGCAAACCTCGCCACTAGGGATTATTATTTATTTACGTGGTTAATAAAACACCTCAGAGACCAGAAATTTGAAGATGACGTCGTGATCGACTTTGTAAGGGATTTAGAAGATTTTTTAAAAAAGGGAATTTTAAGTTTAGGAAAACTATATAATAAGTAAAGTAGGTACAATAAGTTAAAACGTATATGCGTCCTTATCATTCCTCAGTCCTATTACGGTAATACAGTTTTATCATAATCGTAATCGCTCATAAACTTCAAATTTTGTAAAAATTTGCATGCAAATATCTTTTTTTTTTCATTATATGTACCTACTTGCTCACTAGAGCCTAATATACCTACTGTTTTAGAGATATCTACTATTTTAGAAAATTGTTCCAACTTTATCTTTGTAACCAAACTTAAGAGCTGGGAGATCTGAACAAATTGTTTCGTAATCCAGATTGGTAGTGTCTCATTTTCCTTTGCTCTTGAGTATAGATTTAAGATTAATTTAATTTATTTAATTTTTATCCTTAATTTACTCAACACCTTGTATGAAAGAGCGAATTCCTTCTAACACAAGTTTTTACTTAAAAGGAGGATTACCTTGTTAACGTTATTTGATAAAAGAATAAATCATTTTGAATTTTTTTTTTAATTACTAAATGAACACCCCTCTTAGATCATGATTCTATTTAAATAGAGAATGACTAGTTCAAAAATATGGAATGTCCTAAACCTAAAGAACTGCGGCAAGTCACATTTAAGAAGAACTGTGTAATAAGTCTACCAAACACGAATTCTCTAAATATTTTTTTAGATACATACAACAGACTTTTGCATCAGTCTGTTGTATATATCTAAAAAAATCTTCATAGAACCCGAATACAAAATACTTTAAATTGGTCGTAAACAACTATACATCGTATCGTTTTTTCCCCACAGTTTACATTGCGTAACAGTGAAACGAGTCAAGAAAATATGGAGCCAGCAAAACCAAGGGGGGAAAGGAAAAAAAACACCGTCAAGCCACCATCATACGGCAGCGACCTGCTCTTAAGATATACGAAGACAACGCTTAACGTGCGGCGCCTCACATAGAGGACCTCAGCACGAGGCTCGAGAGGCGCTGAGGGAGCGGAACGAAGTCGTCAGGCAGAAGCTGGCGGCTAGACAGAATGCTGGATAGTAATGGTGAGTTGTAACGGAATCGTTTCGCGGTGGAGTTTAACTCCACTTAAAATAATTATCTACACCATCCTGCGCTGGTGAAAGCAAACTTCTGTGCAGTCATTCCGTTTTTTTTATAAATCAAGAATGGGCATAATTAAAAATGTCTCTCCTGAAATTACTGATTAAAATTACTATGAGTGTTACGTTGTAGAATGGGCACTCAGTCGGTAGTGCTGTAGGTTTGGCCACGTCCAGGTTCCAAAATCATGAAAGCGTTTTATCGGTAAAAATAATGTTTATACAAGTTGTAATAGTTGCTAGAAACTAAAATAAATTACATATAACTAAATTAAATGTGGATAATAATAAAATTATAAATAATAAAATTATCCATTAAAATAAATTACATAAAACTAAATTAAATGTGGATAATTTTATTATTTATAATTTTATTATTATCCACATTTAATTTAGTTTTATGTAATTTATTTTAATTTCTAGCAACTATTTTTACCGATGAAACTACTTTGATCTGAACTGAATATATGACAACACGAAGAAAAAAATTGGCGTTGTCTGACAAGTTGTATCAATTAATAGGCTAAATGACAAAAAAATCGCGCCATTCAAACCAGTGTTTACAGACGATCAAATGTTTGTATGGGGACAAACTACAATTAGAGCTACAGAAAAGACGAAAATGAGCGGCAAATTACAACATAGTTAAAGTGCACTGAAAACGCTCCATACTGATTGACTGGTACTACCGTTTTATGGAAAAAAGGGAAATTAGCCGTTTCTAGCGTGACATATTGCGTTTCTCTACATAGTTGCCATACAATTTCTTTTCAATTGAAACGCGAGAATTCTATTGATAACATTCAAATTACATTTAGCTAATAAACAAAAGATACGTTTTTGAGAATCTTTACATCTGTTTATGAATTTCATTAATTTGTCCAATTTAGTATTTTTTGTGATAAAATCCATATAGCCACATTATGTTATAAATTGTAACATGAGTCATGATCCCTATTAATGCGAGGTGCTATAGTTTACTTACAGAAGAAATAACGAAGGCGGAGAATAGATAACATCAGAACTCGGCAGATTAGGGAAATTGAAGAAAAAAACCTGCGCACCAACGACAGAAATATTTTTTTGAAATTAAAACTTGGAGCACTGCAAATAAAAAAGTCAAGACTAATAATCCCGCCATTTTTAATGAATTCCCAAGATATGTTTTTAAACTATCGAATAACAAATATTCCGGGAAATCTTTTTAGGCCTTTTTCTAAACTAAAACTTTTTGGGTTACTTCCAGTTTCTATACATCACTTTTAAGTATTTCATGTTTACTTTCACATTTTTTTAGTGTAAGTCGTGGGGTTTCTTCCAAAGTTCCGATCGTCTGATGATGTGATGATGTATAATTTAGATATTTTATTTCTGTATGTTTTGTTTTGTGTCTTTGTTTTTTAGGGTCTTAAACTAATTTTAATTATAATCAGCTGATCGGATATTAATATAGATAAGTATAGTTTTATGGGAAACTATGAAGGTGTCATTCATTTAGTAGAGTGCGGCGAAACATGCGGTTGATGCCTGCGTTCGGTAACGGAATGAGTCCTTTACCTACAGTGTCTTATGCAATCAGCTGATTCTATATTTAATATAAGTACTTAATATTAAAATATTAAAAAGAAAATGCAGTTTCAAAGAAACTAGGCATAAGAATGTCTGAAAAGCAAGCCCAACTTAAAAGATTTTATTTATGCACTAAGGGGCAGATGTTTTTTTATATAGGTTTTATACCTATTTATTTATATAAAATGGTACTGTTTTCAATCGGTCTTAAAACGTTACCGTATTCGTCTTAATTTGCTAATGTTTGACGTCTAGATGAAGAACTATGTCATTTAACTTTAAATAAAGTTACTTAATTACTAAATACTTGATGTTTTATTTAAAATGTATATGCCTGTTTTGTTTTTACAGCTACTAGTTCTTCCATTAACGTCTTGTTACATTCATACAGTCCTTACTTAAGTTTAATTTATCATTTCCTATTATTTGAAAAGTAGCTGTAAAAATATAAACAATTAACTCCTTGTACCCTGTAAATGTGCATACTGAAGAAAGCAAGTGTCACTTCACTAGCTCAATATTCCAGTTCTAGGTTTGACTTTTAACTAATTTAAATTTGACATAGTGTGTCACACTAAATTTAATTTTAAGTACGTTAAAAATATGACAAAGAAACCTGTAAAATTGGGACAGTGACATGTATGTAACCATAATCCAAGCAATCCAAGCGCGATTGGAGCGTGCCAAGCTAGATCAAGTAAGAGGTGATCGTTCCTTACAGGATCTAAATATGTGAAGTGGTTCGATAGCGTTTGGACCGCTTGGATCAGGCTCAGGTGCGGGCGCATCTGTACATTGCTATTATGATGGTTACTTGAAATTAAATCGCAGTTTACTGAATACCATGAATTATTCTAAAGATTTGTAATTTCTAGTAAAAATATTAATGATACCTATAAAATACTGAAAATAAGAGTGCTGCTTTATTGTTTCCAAGTAAACTATTGTGAATTCTAGTCATGGGATTAGTAAAACCAAGAAACGAAACACTCGATAAAACTACTCGGCTTAATAAATTCCATGACTTTAATAATTCCTAGTAACAGGTATAGTAAGACCCAAAAAAAGCTACTAGAAATTAAAAAAATATTCTTGTTTAATGTTAAAAGCAAGAATGTTACATTATTGAATTCAAATAAAAGTTTGCTTGTTTTTAGTAAACAGTATTGTTGTTCCGAAAAGACAGTTTTAAAAGCAAGTATGTTACATATTGGAATTCAAGTAAAAGTTTACTTGTTTTTAGTAAACAGTATTGTTTTTCCAACAAGATTTTTTTAAAAGCAAGTATGTTACATTATTTGGATTCAAATAAAAGTTACTTGTTTTTAGTAAACCGTATTGTATTTCCATTTTTTTGCTGTTAGTAAATACTATTAGTAAAACTGGTTTATAACCGTTAGTATAATTTCCTTGTCCTGGGATTCACTAAAATTTTACTAATGATTAATATTTTTTACTTGTTTCTAGTAAATTTTTCTCTCCGTGCCGCAATAGTAAACCGCCAATCACAATCTGCAATTCTTCGTCAGGTAAGCACTAACGCTATAATCAATAAGACTCTTCGATCAATCCATCAAAAAATTGATGGCATGGCCACAAGTGGTTTTCGCTTCCGTAGTAGTAGTCAACTTCGTCAACCTTAAGCACGAATTATGCCTACCTAGTTAAATGGACCATCTTAGATCGTGGCTAGCTAAAATGTCCATGACACCTGCAGTCACCACGATAGCCAGCGAAATCTGCTGCACTATATACCATCCCATCTATCTCTCAGTCGTCAACCCAAATCCATAACAAATTCCTTGGCTTCCAAACCCCAGGATCCTGCAGTCTACCACAACTGGGACAAAATCGTACTTTGGTTCCAAGGCAGGGAACTTGTCATACTTGTACTTTAGGTTATCAGCATACTCCAGTGAGTCATATCACCAGATCTTTTGGGCCAAGGTCAGTACCCCGGCCTAACAGATCTGGGGATATGACTCGTATGGGACCGGAAAAATCCTTTTATGCCACCAAACTTGACATTGTTTAATAGAGGCAATCGTTCAACTCCAATTTGGCTGAACCGGCTCGATCCACCAGGATATAGTGAAATCCAACCGGATTGAGAATCATACCGGATTGCAATCCCTAGTTACATTGTTTATATGTCTAGAAAAAATGGACCACTGACTCTTTATTTGACGATTTTCACACGTCTATAAAAGTTTCGGTTTCGGCCGAAACTAGAGCCAAAGCCGAACCTTCGGTTTCGGTTTCGGCAAAAAAAAGTGTTTCGGTCGGACACTAATTATTATGCTGATGGAACATTTCGCGTAACACCGAAACCGTTTTATCAGTTATATATATATTACATTTAAACTACCACACAGATGAAAAAACCGGCCAAGTGCGTGTCGGACCACGCACAATGAAGTCCACATTTAAAATCACTATCCAATACAATGAATCTAAAAGTCGTATCTTCATAGGGAACTCACGGCACTTACGACCTTTTGTTTGGGCAATACAGTTTTTAAGCGAAAACTCAAAAACCTATATTGTTCAAACCAAAAATCGTTATGGTTAGGGAGGCGAATAGGGGAATTTTCGGTAATACTCGAGCGTGGCAGTTTAAGATATGAGAGATACCTTAGACCTAATAGAACAACCTTGTAAAGTATTTAGCTCTATATGTAGTGACGCGCGCCTAGGATAGACGATCAGATTAGTAAAAAAAAATCGATAGTCTGAAATACTCGAGCGCGTCAGATTAAGATATTGGGGGTAGATTTTAGTGTTTTAAGACTAAATTTAACTAATCTGACGATAAGTCCTTGACGCCGCCGAGTAATAGGGTCGCGAACTTGTAAAAAAAAAATGTTAATCCGGCATTCTCGAGCGCGATTTTTATTTTATTTATTTTGAAGAATATAATGTAAAACTTACTAAAAATACAAAATCTGCCGGTTTCCGCATGACCGGAAGTGTGGAGGAGCCATTTCGTCTTCCGAAAAACGCGTCGCGGCATATAAGTCGCGAACGATACATTTTACAAAAAAAAAGTTTAAATAAACAAAAAAGGTAATTTTATTTTACACAAAAAAGGTCTCTTTACATTTTTGTCCAAAGTTAAAACTTTTTGACTTGAAGCATCATAAAAACTCAAACTCCCGGTTTTTGAGTATATCTCGAAGACTGAGGGTGTTAAAAAAATTTGATATGAAATAACGATGATTAAATTATGTGACTTTTATTATATCTCAAAATTTTATTTTTCTAAAGCTTCTCGACAATTTTCGTGGACTCGGAAAAAGTTACGCGTATCTGTATACAAAATAAATAAATAAATAAATAAAAAATTTTGGACAATCTTACACAAATCAACCTAGTCCCAAACTAAGCAAAGCTTGTACTATGGGTACCAAGTGACGATATACATACTTATATATATAAATAGATACTTAAATACATAGAAAACATCCATGACTCAGGAACAAATATTCGTGTTCATCACACAAATACATGCCCTGACCGGGATTCGAACCCGGGACCTCCAGCTTCGAAGGCAGGGTCACTACCAACTAGGCTAAAGCGGTCGTCAAAGTATTATTAACATGTACAGTTTCATGTATGTATATTATTCAATAGCCTGTTGATCCTCAAATTGTTTTTTGGACGTACCGTAAGCAAAACGAAGTGAAGAATTGAAGTAAATGTAAAGGTCATACATAACAATACAATTATAATACAATTTTTATATCATTTCATTTTTTTATACAATAAACTAGCTTTTGCCCGCGGCGTCGCCCGCGTACTAAGAGTAATTTTTAACCATCTACAAAAAAGGAGGTTCTCAGTTTGACCTGCATGTAGATATGTATTGGATGTCATTTTCGTAATCGGCACCCCGAGGAACCACAAAGATGAAACCCATATCGATTTTTAAGAAAAATAAATGTCTGCCATTTTTGATTTGAAACTGGATGTCATTTTCGTAATCGGCACCCAGAGCAACCTCGAAGATGACACCCAAATTGATAATTAAGAAAAATAAATCTCCGCCATCTTTGATTAGAAAATGCATGCCATTTTCGTAATCGGCTCAAACTTGGAACCCTCTTTTCACCCCTTAAAGGGAGCAATTTCGAAAAACGCTGAAACATGTTTTGTTGTATTTAAACAAAGAGTCTATATACGAAGTTTTAAATCTCTCACTTCAAAAAAGATTTGCTCTCCGTACAAACTTTGAACCCCCTTTTCACCCCTTTAGTGGAGCAATTTAGAAAAACGCTGAAATACGCCATTAATATATTTAAACACATACTCTATATACAAAGTTTCATGACTCTCGCTTTAATAAATACATGTTTTCATACAAACTTTGGACCCCCGTTTCACCCCTTTAGGGGGTGAATTTTGTAAAATCCTTGTCAGTAAGTCAGTCAGTCAGTTTCTTCTTTTATATATTTAGATAATACAATTCGCACTACATTTCATCTACATTTCATCATCATCATCATCATCATTTCAGCCGAAAGACGTCCACTGCTGAACATAGGCCTCCCCCAAGGCTCGCCATTTAGACCGGTCCTGTGCCGTCCGTTTCCACCGGATTCCCGCGACCTTCACCAGGTCATCACTCCACCTTGTCGGAGGCCTACCGACAGCTCGTCTTCCGGTGCGTGGACGCCACTCAAGCAGTTTCTGGCCCCACATTTACGTTGGTTGTATCTATCTTCTGAAAATCTGACGCGCTCGAGTAAATTTTTTTTTTTGCATTTTTGACTACTTTATATTCCTACCCCCACCACGCAAACCGGCAGATTAGTATACCGTTGTTATCAGAGGCACTTGGGGCATACGTAGTATGAATATCTGACGCGCTCGAGAATGCCCAAGTAACTGTTTTTTTTAACGTTTTTGAAACACCGTACACGCCAAACCCACCGCTAAAATGGTTTTTACCATACGAGCTTTTCTTTTCGAAATTATATTATCTTTCGATTTTGATAGGTCTCGACGGCGCCGTTGAATTACGCCATTTAGCTACCTCGCCTCCCTAACTATTATAAGTATTTACTAATGCACACCACCTCAATTTTTTTCAGAATTTTAAACTTTATAGTGTTTGCCATTTTGGCTACGGAACCCTAAAATGTATATATATACCCGATTGTATATGCATTATTACCAAATGAATGCCAAAGCACGTATAAAAGATTTTTTTTGCAATAATTAAGGAACGATTTTTGACAAACATAAACTCTTCCCCGCTGCTAATATAATGGGGTGTTTCTTTCACTTTAATATAGCAGTGCTTTGTAAAGAATTGGTATAAGAAGACCACAAGTTGATAAGTTCTGCTGATGCCCTCATCAGCAGAACTTATCAACTCGCACCATTAATGCCCTGAAGGCTAAATACAAACTCCCGCGGAAATCAAATCAGTATTTATTTTGCAAAGTTTTGTCCAAAGAAGCCCGTCACTTCAATTGCAAAACTATGAGAAGTTTCTTTCACCCTTTTAAAAGAAACCGCAAAACTAAGCACATAATTTTTGATCGAAAATACAAAGAATTATTAAAAGAAACAGAAAAAATATCCATCCAATACAATTTTTGAAAAATTAAAAATAGGTGTTTTATTTACTTATAAAGTCAACGGTTTTATTTAAGTAAAAGGAAATATTTTTCAGGTATGTCTGTCAATGTGTCATTTCTAATGCGTCATTTTGAAATTTGAGAAATAAATATCTAATATTGTAAGTATAGCCTTTTTATTTGACAAAGAAGAATTTCGACAATCTCGTACGAAGCTGAATGCGAAGATGGAAATTGTTAAGGGTAGACGTGGTAACGCTAATCCTACAGTTCCAAATTTCTGCCCTAGCTTGATACATTTTAGAAGAGAGATGCTTTAGATTTCTTCTAAAACAAATCCATTATTTACACTTCGACGATTGCTGGGAATAAGTCGTGGTTGTGTTTCGGAAATATCGACACTATGAATTTACTAATGTTAATGATGATTGCTTATGCCCAAGCCAACAACCATCAGCATTACGTAAAATGTTGACAGGAGTAAGTAGACAAACTTGTGGGTTGAAATGGTAAATGTAATTGAAAAATATAATGTTTAAAAAATTCAATTATATTACTTTGTTTTATTTTCCTCAATTCGGTCTCGTATAAGAACATAATATTTTTCGTTTTCAACCGGTTTCATACCTGAGCGAAGGGATTTTCGTAGTTTAGTTTTGTACTAAAAACAATGCTAATAAATGCGAAAGTAACTCAGTCTGTCTGTTACTCTTTCACGTCTAAACCGCTGAACCGATTTAGATGAAATTTGAAGACCATGGTTGGAGACGTTTTGGGAATAAGACTTTTCTGGAATACCAACGTTATAAGAAGGCGGATATTTTGATGTTGCAGACATTGTAAATAAGCACTTTCCGAAAAACGTACATTATACAAAACCTGTCATTCTTGGAGACAGGCAAAATTAAATAGCTGACATTATAAGGCAAAAGACGTGCTGAAATTCTGAAACGCAGACATTTTGCAAAATAACCATTTTAGGAAATGCATGAACACATTAAAATTTTACGATGGGCTTTATGAATCAAAGCCGAGGAGGAAAGGTATCCGCGTCCAAACCCGATGACTGACCTTCAGCAACTCGGGCGAACGGTGCCAGATGTGCGAAAATTTCAGTCATATAAAATAAGTACTTCAAAAGGAAGCAAAGAAAGTCAGTTCTCTTCAAAATGCATGAAAACTATGGTGCGGAATAGCAGAACGAACGAGATGTTGAAGATGGTGAAATTTCCACCACTCAGCACGATTTCAACAGCCTTAGATGATAATAATATTTGTACTTCAATCTCCGCCGCAAAAATCCAAGGGGTTTGGTCACGGGTTCACGAACCGAATATAGTGAATTGTAGCTGTTGGTTTCCCAAGTATAAATAAATAATAAAAACCGTCAAGTGCAAGTCTTATAAGAACATACACAATTAAACGGACTAACATAATATACAGTTTAACGAAGGAATCCCCAAATTTTGTTGTGAAATTAACTCATTTCCGATCGTAGCTGCGGAAGGAACAACCATTCATAAAAGCCAAGGAGCAACAATGGAGAAAATGTCGCTCGGCCATTTTACCAACTATATTCTATTCACGCGGATATGAACAGTGATGATGAAACCACAAGTATCGTGCCTCTGATATACGCACTTCTTCCCGATAAAACAGAAAACACATACAAGAGGATGTTTAATCCAATATTAACCCATTTTGACATAGAAATTAAAACATTTAAATGTGACTACGAAAGGGCTCAAATAAATGCATTCAAAACAGTCTTTCCGAACTCTACGGTATCGGGATGTTATTACCACCTAAATAAATCTGTTTGGCGTAATGCGAAAAAACTGAAGCTAACTGAGACTGTCGAAGGCAGACAATTGGTGAGTACTTCTGCAAATTTACCTCTTGTACCATCAGAAAACATTATTGAAACCTGGAACCAAGTAAAAGAAAACGTGGAACAATCGGAAGAAAGCTTAAAATTTGTCAAGTATTTCGGAAAGCAATGGATGAAAATGCCCCCTGAAGTAATTAGCTGTGCAGGTGAGCGACACAGGACCAATAATGCTCTAGAAGGTTGGAATGGTCACTTTAATAAAAAAATCAGACCCAAACCGACGCTGCCAGCTTATATCCATGCACTTCGGAATGAAGGAAAGTGGTACGATTTCAGAATTTCGGGGGTTTATTTCAAAGAAGAGAAACGCCATAGAAATGTAAAGACATTTGAAAAAAAATATAATAGGGAGATGCAAAAACTAAGAAATGGTGAAATTTCATCTTACGAGTTCTTGAAAAAGATAACACATATTAAAAGAATTTTATCTGACGATTATTAAAATGACATGCAGTCGAGTTAGGAAAAGTTGTTATTTTATATAAAAGGAGTGCTTTTATTTTTTTTATTTTTGTGGTGTTAAGTAATAAGTTAACAGCTAGTTGATTGAACACATTGTTACTTTATTTTGCTTCAACTGAATTAAAATATTATTTTTTAAACGGGCCCCTGGCCGTTATTTTTCTTGTCCCTACACCATGGGACGTTCTGCTTATAGGACATTTTACTTTTAGGTCATTCTGATTTCATGGCGTTTCGCTTTCGGGACGTTTTGCTAAAAGGGCAACCTGATAATAGGACGACTTGCTTTTAGGTTGTTTTGCGAAAGGGACGTTCTGCTTTCGGGTCATTTTGCTAATGGGACAATTTGCTTTTAGGTCATTACGCTAATAGGACTATTTGCTTTTGGGACGTTTCGATACGAAGGGCAAGATTTTTTTAAAAAGTACCTTCTGGCGAAATTTAAGTCTTTCCAAAAACATGGCCAATAATATATAGGGACCATACATATCTGGACTAAAATGGAAATAAGACAGTTTAAAAAAAAGTGCATCCTCTTTTACCTGGAGTGCAAAACAAATACGGCAACGTCTTCGATTTATGAATCCCCAACATAACATATAGGTAATTGGAAAGAATGCCATGCCTTCCATTGCTCACTTACACAGTTTTTACCCACATCTCTACCCTTATATGCTGAAGAGGCTCAATATGACCGCTACTTCTGTACCGTATGAGCGTGTTTTTGTGAAAGCTAGCCTGACACTTAATGTTCGTTTCGAGTGATGTAATATCTAAAAGTGATATCTCATTTACTGAGATGTAATATGATATGGCATTACATTTGAAAGCACTATTTTGCGCATCTCTAATGGTCGCTACGCCCTAACAGCTCGCCACAAGCCGCCTTACGTTGATTTTACGCCTTATATTATTATTATTATTATATACGAAAAGATGCCTCGGATAATATCTGAATTGGAACGGGCCTAAATTGTAGCTCAATTTATAGCGGGCAATACCGTGAGCCTATGGGTAAGAGGATACGCTGACGAAAGGACTGTTCGTGACCAGCGATAATTCTGTGATCAGCGGTCAAGTCTAACCAACGAGCAAATGAATCTCCTGCGGTATATTTACGAAGACAACGCATTTATTACTACAAAAAGCATAGCTGTCCGTTTCGGAATTTGTTCCCAGGTAATAAGAAACAATTTACACGCAATGGGTTTGCACGACAGACGCCACGCTAAAAAGCCATTTTTGATCCAGTCATGAAACGGCTAAATTAAATTTCGCACGCCGGTATTTAGAATACGAATGGAGTAAAGCTATTTTACGGACGAAATAAGTTTCAAGTCGAGTGATATGGACGTCTATCTCTCTGGCGATACCCTCTACACGGAAGATCACGTTGTTCCTCTATGGAATTCTGGCCGCTTAACGGCTAATACGTGAGGATGGATGTCAAGTCACGGCGTCGGAGAACTTCACTTCATACCCACACGGGCTAACGCAAATGTTTATCTGGTGTTACTGGACCAAGTGATGCTGCCAACTGTCCAAAACGTATACCCGGAGTATAGACTTTCCTGAAATAGATTTTATACAAGATAAATGCCCCATACAGGCATACATACATCACGGGTCACTATGGAATAGTTCAATCGACACCCAATAAATGGCGTGCAATTGGGGTTTAATGGTTCAACGATGAGATCATCGCCATGAAAAAACCAAAGAAGAAATTCATAGACACTGCAATGAAATTTGGGAGGAAATGCGGGAAACTGACATATGTCAACATCTTGTCGGCTCAATGAGAGACAGAGTGCAAGCTATTATAGACGCAGAAGACGGATACACACTTTATTTAACCCTCAATTTTATATTTTATCGCGGAACGGAGCCAGAGATATGCAATGACAAGGCCACACTCTTTTGCGTGCAATGTCATAACAATCTGTTCTAAATTTAAATAGTTGCCAACCTAATTAACACTGGATTATCCTGGTTTAATTTGACAAAGTACTAAAGTGATACTTCAGAACATCAAGCGATTCCTTAACTATATTTGGACGGGTCCCTATTAAAAAACGAAAGTACGATGATTTGCATTCTCTAAAGCCGATTTTGCCAAAAGACTCATTCCTTTTACGATAGTTTAATATACATATACTAGTTGATGAAAAATAATTCGAGTTGATAATATTTTTATGAAGACACGTTGTTATTTAAGTTGGTTTAGTCTATTGTTAGTCCAAGTTAGTCTCTATTGTTAGTCCAAGTTAGTTTCATTTTGTACTATATAAATTAATGCAAAATTATTGTAACTCAACAACATTCATTCAATACTAGAACAAAAATCTTGTATCTTACTAATATATATATATATATATATAAACTGAACGCCATGGGTACAGCGCCATCTAACGGTGAATTTTGTTACAAATTTGAGCGACTGAATAACTTGGTATGTATGATTGTTTTTCATTATTTTTTTATTTGAAAGTAGGTTTTTTCAGCATAATCGTTTTGGAATTTATAAAACAAAAATACATGCAAAGGTGATTAAATTACAAACTTAGAATAGAATGTTTTTTAATGATAAAAAAAAGAAAAAGTAGATGGAAGTATAGTTTGTAAAATATACATTAACATCAATGTTATGTAATAATTTCATTTTTTTTTCTTGGTAAACTTCGGAGATAAGGGGGAAAGGTTTCTTTTACATTTTCCCTCACAAATCGTAAATGACTCAATTTAAAAAACAATTGATTCAGAATGTGCAATTCAGGCCTTTTCATACGAGTATGACACACTCCACTTGGCATATTCACCCACTAACAAAAAAAAACATGTTCTAGCGTCTAGGTTACCCTTCTTTATAACCGTTCCAAGTTTCAAATCGATATCATAAGTAGTTCTTGAGAGATTTAGCAATGTGACAGACAGACAAAGTGAAACCATAAGGGTTCTTTTTTTACCATTTTGGTACGGAACCCGAACAAGAAAAGCAAGATGGCTTTAAGCATTTCTTATAATTAACGATTAATTTAATTGTCAAAATAAACAGCACTTCACCATACGCCTTAGATTCTCATTCACTGACGCACCGAGCCGACAACACAATATAGTTCATTTCAATCGCGCACGCGCTTGAGGCGTCCCACTTGCATCACCTGTCTCACTCAGCGCCTATATAGCTCGCGCCTAAGCCGCCCCGATCTAACGGACTCGTCAGAACCTGTTTTTCGCGGCGCGGTGTTCTTTGATAAGTACTTAGTTAACGGATTAACGGAGCTTTGTGAACTGTTAGCGGAAGTTAATGAGTGCGTTAACAATTTTGCAAGTTAACTTAAAACTTAATCCGATACACGGATGGTTAACTTCGTTAATTAACGATTAACGGAATAACGAGTTAATGCCCAGCTCTGCAAACATCCAAATATCCAAACATCCTAACTTTCGTATGTATAATATTAAGTAGGATATTTTATATGATTTCATTACAAATATATAGATTTTAGATTTTTCCCTGTACTTGTAGTATATAACGATATTACTTGCCAACTTTCATAGTTCTAGGTCAACGGGAAGTACTCTATAATTTTTGATTCCCTTGAAAGTGTCTAAATATACGTTTTTTTGCGACATAAACGCCCGTATCTTTTTTTTACGTTAACTTAGAAGTATGATTTTTTCACAGCTGCAAGAGACTGTAGACCTTAGTCTAAGGTTTTAATTTCAACTCGATACCTCCACGCCTTCCCGAGATATAGGGTGGTGACAGACAGACAGACAACAAAGTGATCCTATAAGGGTTCAGGTTTTTTCCTTTTGAGGTACGGAACCCTAAAAAGAGAAACTATGACAAAAGCCACAAATTTACCTTTAGTTGCAGTAGTTCGGTTGTATAGTCCGGGGTCGAACTAATGCAACACTTTTAGTCTCATTAGTTCGGTTGTGACGTCAAACCGAGCTGTTGGGAATCTTTGGTTGCAGTAGTTCGGTTGAGTTGTCCGGGACCGAGCTACTGCAACACTTTTAGTCTCTTAAGTTCGGCTATGACGTCTAACCGAACTGTTGGGAAATGTAACGACTCAAAAGTACGGTTATTACCGTTCGGGTAGTGATGTGATGTTACGGAGCCTAATATGTATTAAGTAAGTATACATATTACATTAATTTTATAATAAGTTATATTTTTATGTATAAATTTCTTGACGCGTATGAGATTTTATCTGTTCGTAACTATACATGGATATATACGTCTGGTTAAATTGTAGAATAGTGCAATGAAATAAATACTCAACTATATATTGACAGTCGTATTTTACATAATATTACTTTATTCCGTTGACATGACAAAAAACTCAATGCAATCATATTAGTATTTAATCAACTTTTAATAAATCACGTAGTCTTTTATTGTCAACCTCTTTTCAACTAGGCTACGTACTGGCCAATTGTAGATAAGTGTCATATATAACTTCCTTTTTGACACATTTCCATAATTCTTTGATTTATTAAAGTACAAACATGTCGCGAAGTGCTATTCCAGCAAATGAAATTAATTTAAAATTTATTCGACAAGGACGCGGTAGAGTTCTCTTTTACGCGGGTCATCGATATTACCGTAACACAATAAATGCAAATAAAACAAGTTATTGGCGTTGCAAAGAATACAAGAAATTAAAATGTAAGGGATATATAATGGTATCGGATGTAAGTTCAATTCAAATAATGGTGATGTTTTTTCCTAAAGCACAAGTGCTCAAATATTGGTGGCGTCTTGTGGTGATTTTTGAGGTAGGTATCAATTGATCGTTATTTTTTTTGTAGAATGAAAAGGCAATCCTATGTTTCGGGGATCATTTGAGCAGCTGTACAGCAAACGAAACTCAAAATGACGTTGATATCATAATCAATAAATACGTGGAACAAGCTGCCCAAGGGAGAGAACCAGCTCCAAAAGTTTATCGGCGATGTTTACTAGAAATCAACGATAAAGGCTTGCACATGGCAAGCTCTAAGCCGATCCCAAGCTTTAAACAAAAAAAGAATACCATATACCGCAAAATTCATGCTCAAGCTCAGGTTGACAAAATACGTACTAACGTATTGTCAGAGATACAAATACCGGCTAAATTTCGAGATAACATTCTGGCTGAGTTTTATGAAGATGAAGTAAAAGTAATAATTTATTGCAGCAAAAAATCACAAGTTACAATGAAAACTGTCAAGCAATATTTTATGGATGGGACTTTTAAGGCATGCCCAACCCCTTTCTGCCAGCTATACACCATTCATGGCGACATGGGAAGCGACTCCGAAACAATAAATATAAAACCGCTTGCGTACATTTTCATGTCGCATAAAAAAGAAAAATCGTATACAACGATGTTTCAATTGATAAAAAGCCAAATCCCTGAATGGGAACCGGAAGTTGTTCACTTAGATTACGAAATGGCGGTAATTAAAGCCCTTTCGCAAATGTTCCCCAATATACAGCTTAAGGGTTGTTACTTTCATTTCCGCGATTGCTTGAGTCTATTGGAAAATGCACTGTTTGCAACAGTATAGAGGAAACAAACCTCCGCAAACTGCTGCTAAATACTCCTCAACCTAGGTTTGCGGAATTCTGGCAAAAATGCATGGAAACGGTGTGCAAGTATGCCTACTAGACAAGCTAGTATTATTGTTGTTTTTTATGAGATGAAGAAAATCTACAATTATTTTATTAAACTTTGTCATGAAAATAATGTATTTTTATTTACCCTCATCCTTAACCGTACTTTTGAGTCGTTACATTTCCCAACAGTTCGGTTAGACGTCATAGCCGAACTTAAGAGACTAAAAGTGTTGCAGTAGCTCGGTCCCGGACAACTCAACCGAACTACTGCAACCAAAGATTCCCAACAGCTCGGTTTGACGTCACAACCGAACTAATGAGACTAAAAGTGTTGCATTAGTTCGACCCCGGACTATACAACCGAACTACTGCAACTAAAGGCAAATTTATGTCTCTCTCCCTCGCTCTTATACAAATTTGTTTATAACCATCTTGCTCGGTATGGTATATTTATTTATACACTGTGGTTACTACAATTTCTTAAATAATCTGCAGCGACGCTCGTTACGTCTTTATTATTTTTTATTCATACTAAGATTATATATTTTATAATATCACGAATTTATAACAGAGATTTATAGAGATGAAACATATATACATAAATACACGTCTTCATTAATTATAAAATAAAAAGCCCGGGGTTGCCCGTTGTAGTACTTAGTGAGTGGGAATTCGAACACGATGTGATGCATTGTTTGCTTCAGATATCCACAGTCGCATTTTTCATGACTTATTCTCAATACTTTAATATTTTCTCCTCATATTTATTTTGGATGTTCAGATTTTCATGCAAGTTTCGCTTTTTCATCACGCCAAGTTGTATAGCATTAAGTATTCCCGATAATAATTTTCTGGATTTAGCTGTTTATTACAGAAGCAATAAATTACAGTGAGCGTCACATAGTATGTAGAAGCCAAAGTGGCCAAAATAGTTTGGTACATCATATATTTTGTATGGCATACCGATTTATTTGGCTACTTTAGCTGCTACATAGAATGTATGACGCGAGGGTTTCGTAGTACGAAATTCGTACTTATCCATCACTGTTCAATAATCTAAACCAATTTTCTACATTAATATTTTCGTCCCTGTCACTAGAGTCAAAGCCGTTTTCGGAGGGTTGTGTCAATATCTACGTATATATATTTTAGATTCTTTTGGTGAGAGTAAAAGGCTGCAAGAACTGCTAGGCACTTAGAATCGAGTGTATCATCCCTTGGTCGACATAAAGAAATTGCTTTTATTATAATTTGGTCAGTTATTTTTAAATCTTGAATACTTATGCTCTTATTTTATTATGCAACATGCGTAGCGTTTAATCGCTCGCGTGTGATTGATAATACCATAATTAGGACGAGCCCATAAAAAACCTCAAATTCCCAAAGGCTGGAGAGGGCCTGGGTATTCTTACCTGAATGAATCTGTCGCCGCACACTTCGCATATGTATGGTTTGTCCCCAGTGTGCCTGCGGACGTGGAGCGTGAGATCGTTGCTTTGCGAAAATGCTTTGTCACAATACGTGCACTTGTAAGGTTTGTGACCAGTATGCACCCGCATATGACGTGATAACTTGTTGCTACGCGAGAATCCTGTGAATTTATTTATTAAACAATTATTTACGAAAGTCAGATATGTGGAAAATCACTTTTTCACACCTGCTATTCAGAAAAGAGTCATTGTTGCCCTCGAATGCGTGATCAAAGTCGTACTTGTCCTCCCTCGTTTGAGGACAACAATGACTTTTTTTCTCATAGAAGGTGTGAAAAGCAGTACATTTCACTCGGTAGCAAAATTATTTCAGTCTTTTGCGTAAACACTTGAACCCCTCGCTGCGCTCAAGAATCTTATTTAGAATCCCTCTGAGGATTCTCTTGTAGATTCTTTGGCGTCACTCAGGATTCAATATACTGCCGTCGCCGTAAATATACCATTGGGCTCCCTTGAGACACAAATCTCTATTCCGACCCTAGGCTGAAAGTATTTTTTTTAATAGTTCAACAGGCCGGTCAGGGCGCGCGGGTTGCGGGGTGCAGTGGCGCCGGCTGCTGGTTACTGCATCGCATGTTTTACTACTGAAGAATATCATTTACTTATACTTTTACTTTCCTCATAGTCGAATTGAAAAGGGTGTTTAACTCGTGTGAAGGTACCCATTTCACCCAACTATATCTCGGGCGAAATGGGTCGCTTTCGACTCTTGCTTTACAAACTTTGCCATATCCATACATAAAAAATATTTCTTTTAGGATGATTCACAGCGGAATTGCTAAATTCGAAAAATGACCCCTAATTACTTTAATGCAACTGCTTTTGTCAAATGACATATACATAAATAAAGACGGCAATGCCGCGATGACCTTGATGCATCTCGGCAATTGGGGGAAGAAGCGCTCAGTAGGGGCTTGAAACATATTGTAAATCAATATTTTGTATTGCATTTTCATCATAACGGTCTGTATGACCGTAATGATAATACTTGGCCTAATGATAATTTATTTATTTTATCTAATGAAATAAATAACCTTTGTGGCAAGCCAAGTTGCACCGGCACTCAAAAACGAAGGTTCGTGCAAACTTCACTTGCATTTTTATATCGACGGACTCGAGAGACAAATAAAATTGAATCCAGTTGATGGTTAACCTCAAAAAAACATGTTTAATCTGAAGTGCCGTTAAATAGCATATTTATTTTAATTAACAAAGAAGTACCTTTACTTTTTAATGATCTATAGATATTTACAATTTGTATACAAAAATAATTAGAGGTCTAAAAATAAGATTAACAAAGTTTTAGTTCTTGTCCTTATTTTTAGGCCTCATCGAGATGACCTCATATAGAATGAGAAAATATCAGTAATTTAGACACATAACAATTTTATTGAACACTTGATGGTCCAACAAATGACAAACATTGTGACACTGCATTTAGATCGGGGTTTTAATAAAATAAAATGATAAAAACTTTTTTTATATTTGAATTTTTTACTATGACCAACGTAACCAGACTTGGAAAAACACCAATGAGACCATTTAAAAATGACAAATGGGTTATAGAACAGACATAAACTTCTCGTTTTTTTTTTAAATTACCTCTTAAAAAGCCACAAACCCAAGATTTTGAAAATAACAAAAATGGTCTTTCAAAATCCAACAAGTCCGATAAACACCTGGAGAATATGCAACAATTATTACGGAACCCTAAAAACGACGACTTGAAAACGATCTGAATAGAATAGCGGCCTTCAAAAATTGTAATTGTAACTTTCAAAACAGCAAATTTTTTTTTTACTCTTTAGCTGCCTTTACAAAAATTATGGAGTAACCACTTCGCTCAAAATCAGACTTAACCATAAAATATGTAATGATATATTGCATTTGATATTGGAAAGCTAACGACCAAGAAAAATTTAGTAGAGGCTCGTAAAAGTCCTTTTAATTGTGAACATTTAAAGAAAATCTAAACACCAAAATGGAATTCAGAATGCTTCCAAATAAACCATTCATTTTTTTATGTAGAACAATAAAATTTCATTTAGCACTTGAAAATATATAATAATATAATCCGTCAAGCCCCAAAGCACCTCTTATATAGAACGGGAACGAACCCAATAGTTTGAAAATAAAAATTAATTAGAAATCACTTCCAAAGCTCGTCCTGATAAACGATTTACCTAATACATGGAACCATTTCATCTGGCACTTGATGATGACAACCGACCAAAAATACAACGAAACAAAGAAAAATTATAAATAACGCCCTTTATAAAATTTGAGGATTCACTGTGTTGACAGCAGAAGGGACAAATTTAGGTCCCTCGCTCTCAACACCGTGCATCCTCGGGAGCTCTGGCAACCTTGCTCATCTCCAGGAACACAACACTATATATACCTTTTGGTTTTTTGTAGCAAACAAGGATAAAGATGTTTAATATGAAGTTTTACCTCAAAAGAAACTTTTAATCTTGTTTGGTGTAACCCCGGCCTTAATTAACCTAAGATGATTTATGAAAATCACTAATAAATAAACCAAGACTAGTATAACAACATTGCAAGGTAGACATCCAGGATTTACTTTCGCACTTCATGCTGAGGGCCTACCGCGAACCGTAAACGATTTTTTCCCTCTATGTCGTATTTACAAGTGTGACAGAGGGAAAACTTAGTTTGTGATTCACGGTAACCCCTCTGCAACATTTCACGACAACGGTTATGATGAGATTCCAATTTACTATAAATAGATATGTAAATACACCCGTTTTGGGCAGTCGTGTAAAAAAGTGGGTGGGCGTGGTTTCGAATCTGGCAAATTCGTTGTGAATCACTAAATAACTTTCAATCCTAACCTTATTATATACATTAAAACAAAGTGTCAATCTGGAATGATAAAAAGCAATAAAAATATATGAACCTTTCCCACAAACCACGCAGATACATGGCTTCTCCCCCGTATGCGACCGTCTATGACACTGCAGATCAGACGACCTTGGAAAACCTATAATGAAACAGTGATATTTCATTAGCGTTCATAACCTATTGACTTGACATATTAACTAAGGGTAACCAAACGGAAAGAACATGTCTAGAAAATCATTTATGAAAAACAGATCTTAATGCTACGTTAATATTCAATGCTAATTGCTACTTTTTCGGATTATGAGATAAAAATATGGGTTAGTCATGACCTTGAATCATAGATGTTGTTTCTGTGTACTAAGTACTTACTAATTAGATAATATATTACCTTTGCCACAAAAATCGCATTTGTAAGGTTTCTCGCCGGTGTGTCGTCGCATGTGAACGATCAGGTTCGAAGAATTGGAGAAGCTACGGCCGCAGTACAAACACAGGCAGTTGTTGCTAGCACTTTTATCGCGGTGGATCTCGTGAACCCGCTTGTGAGAACTGTAATTACGGAAAAACCGTTATAAGACAAATGTACCAACACTTTTGTTCATAAAACTTAAGGCAAACGAAGCTAGTTTTTAAAAGTGGTAGCAGAATTTAAGATGTGAAGGGCCCTATTTCGAGATTATATTCTACGTAGTAGGTATTTAATAAAATCAGAATGTGTGCATATGCATAAATGTTGATTTTGCACATGCACACATTCTGATCGGATCTGCTATCTCAGTTTGCTGCCTCATCTGTCGAGAAGCAATGAATGAACAATTGCCCTGATGATATATATATATATATATATATATATATACATATGTATATTGTCATTGTTTCATATCTTGTATGTAAAATAAATAAATACAAATATTTTGTGGTGGTATTTATCAAATAAAAAGGATCTAAAAAAGGATCTCATAGTATAGTACCTTTAGTATAAGTTTTGTCGTAGTAAAACACGAACGCGTTTACGTTTAGTCTCAATCTGTATGGCAAAAAATATTTACCACCTAAGGCCCCCAGAGGCGTTGCTCACGTTGCCATACAAATTGACACTAAACGCAAACGCGTTCTTTTGTGTTTTTTTTTCGAAAAACTACAGTAACTGAACATTCTCCCTTACACCCAGTCGTCGGATTTTAAATAACCGACTTACCGTAAGTTATCTCTTCTATGAAATTTCTTTTTGCATACATCACATTCAAATAATTTTTCACTGGGCATGTGCTGTTTGGTATGCCTGGCAAGTAAGTCTTTTCTGAAATACCAAACAATGATGTTAATTAGAAAAGGCTATAAGACATATACTTACCATATACATCATAGTCGAGACATTCCATGTATGTACATTTATTATAGGTTTATTTAGTTATAATTATTACTATTTAGTTAATAAATAGTTCAGCTCACCTGTAAAAACATCTTTTACAAGTATCACACTGATATTGCCTCTCGTCTAACTTCGTTTTAGGATCCATAAACTTGACAGATACACTCTGTCCTTCGTGATAACGCAATATGTGCTTATTCAGCGATATTTCATAAGCAAACTTAAGGCCACAAGTGCTACAAATATGTTTTCTTTCAATTTGCTTACAGATATTCCTATGTCGAGCTGCAGATTTTACGGACGCAAATACCTAAAACAAAACTGGCTGTAAGTTTTACATTTCAAAGGCTGTTTGGTTTCCTCAACTACTATCTCCGCTTACGGTGCTTCTTCTCAAGCGAGGGGGAACTAGTCTGACAAGCGAATAGTGACCACGTTTTGTTGATTTCTTAAGATGGCAACACGATTATCTGTCAAACGGCTTGTCAATAGCTGGCTTTGATAGTTCGATATTTAGAATATATATTGATAACGCGGTTTTGATACTTCCACTAGGGCGTCCCGAAAATATTATTTTTTTACTTTTTCTTAGCACAAGATCTCCTCAAATTTTCGCAATTGCACGTAGATTACCAAAATAATGTTAAATTTAACATAATCTTTAGGGTTCTACCAATCTTCAAAATTTTTATAAAATTACATTTTTATGGTGGTACTTATTTCACCATCTTTAATTTCGGTTACTGAACTAAATATAAGAAAAAAAATTACTTTTTGTACTACTTAGATGTACTTAACCACGATACATACATACACTATGTAGATTTGTATTCAATGACACGGTACCGGCGCGGCGACTAGAAAATTGTTAGGTTTTAATGTGCAAATATCCTTAAGCTTCAACTTGAGTGTTTTCATAATGCTTTAAAAGTATGGTTGCGATCGTTTACGAGGTCCCATTTTTCGGTTTTTTGTAAAAAAAAACTCGTAAACGGTGGCCCTTAGCAAAAAATGTTCTTAGACATGTTTTAGAAGAGCACAACTCAATTTTAACAAAATCTGGATCAAATTATTTGGGGCACACAACATTAATTCGTGCCACTGCAAAGGCAATTCATACTTCAATCACAACTTCAAAGTCAACACGACTCGCTTGACAGACTATGTGAGAATTGATTTAATGACATAAAATTGGTACCAAAATAAATTACTATTGTGTATTGCTGACAGTATGAAACATCCCGCTTCCTCTCCTCAGTTCAATAGTGAAATCCTACATTACTCACCTTGCAACAAAGGTTGCAGCGTTGTGAAAGTTCTGGGTGTTCAGCATCATTATGACTAGTCAATTCTGCTTCTGATAAAAGCACTCTGCTACAGATGCCGCATACTTCAAGACTATTGAATTTCTCCTGTATTAAAAATTAATGTACATGTGAAATTGGAAAAAAAGCTATTTTTGTTGTAGCATACATACATAATGGTATTAATAATCTAAGAGTACTTGCCATATCCCGATTTGAATCTAACAATTCCTGCATTGACACTTCTGTTAGATAATCAAGGGCTTTGCTATTAGTACTTTGCATACTTGAAGCTTCATGATCCTAAAATACATAGTAAGGTATAATTATAAAATAATAGATGGGTCATACTCGTATTCTAATTCAAGTAGGTCTGAAAAAACTTAATACATAGTAAACTTTACTCACATTTAATATTTTGTTGCAATTACTTCTATCATCAAAACAGATATGCTGGTCAAAGTTCAAGATATTGAGATACATTTTCTTGCACAGCATGCAACATGGCATCTTTGTGTCTGAAAAGAAATTGTACATTGTTGTAGAGGCTGGAAAGTAACCAATAGATGAACGAGTTACTTTCAAGGCCGACCCGAAGGGGAGAGGCTGTCGATAATAGGAGTTCATTTATTGCACTTTGGGCAGAGACTAACATTGTGCTTTACACGACTTCTGCGAGGAAATAAAAAAAAGTTCTTATACTTAATAATAAATTTTACGTTGATAATATCAATATAAACTTTCATTAAAATTTATTATGAAATGTTCTTCCTTTAAACTAGTCCATTCTCTTTGGACGGTACCAAAAACATAAATAAATATAAATAAAATAAATAAAACTGGCCTGCAGCCTACACCTGGCTGGGGCATCGGGTCGAACACATGAGGAGATATGATAGCCCGATTGTCGTTTAAGAACACCAAAAATATTATTCTGAAATAACTTCGAAAAAGTCGTATCTTACTATAAAGTCCATGTATAGATACGACCTGTTAGGCTTATAGACGTACAGGTATCAAATCTACAAGGAAGCAGTTTTGTGTACCGGATTTAGCTAATCTATGACTACATTTTCGAGCAGTGTCGTGAAGTCTCTTCTTGTCACATGACGCCACCTTAAACTATCACCTTGAAAAACAACAGTCCATTATACTACCTTAAAAAATCAACAAAATCTTACCTTTATGTTCCATCATGTGCATGCTCAATTCTCGCTTAGTTTTAAATTCATCCTTACAAAATACACAGCTTTTTATTTTCATTGGACCCGTTTTTGTGCGATATCCATTTTCTGACATTTTACTTAATATTGTCTGAAAAGTATAAAATGTTATCAGCAGTGAAAACAATGTACGAATATACTGTATATAATAGTGTTCTTACACTGGTGAGCATCTTTTTTGGTCTGCCTCTCTTCTTTGGTCCCATTAGTTCAGCATGATTTGTCCACATATGTTTTGTTAAATTATCTGCATTCTCAAAGCAAGTGCCACAAATAGGACAGTATGTGCCCTGTTCTTCTTCAAACTCCACTGTAAAAAAGATGAAAATTTGCTCCAAAAAAAACTAATCCCAAATAGCAACCTAAAAAGACCCTTGCAGAAGAAAACTCACCTTTTACACACTTTTTAACCATATGTTCTTTTAGTTTAGTAGGAGATTCAAACACAATAAGGCAATTTTTACACTGTTGACTTTGACTGTTACTGTCACCTTCATTTTCGTTTTTTATTGAGGCTAAAACACAAATTTTATCATTATTACATATCAGCCAGATGCAAGTATATTCTAAACAGAATATCATTTTAATTATAGAAGTTACCCAATGAAGAAGAATTTAGGTATAATATTTTAAAAACATCGTTTTTTAACTAGATGTCAATATTTCTAAGTGCAAAATGTATTCTTTGACTTAATGTATAAACCCCAATACCATATTATTGATCCATATTTTAAATACAGAAAAAAAACTGATCATTAATATCTGAACATGTATGTAGACTTTTATAATCTGGATTTTCACTGATGTAAATAGTGTGTTGTTATTACCTAGCTCGCTATAACTTTCAGGTGTGACAGGGAAGGGGAAGTCAATGTTCAAGCCATCATCATTGTCATCAGCTGGTTGTTCTTCTTTAACTCCAAGTGATGGTGTCTGTGTACAAAATATAAGATTGCAAAACAATATATATTTTAAGTAACATGCAGATACTCTTTAACAACCACTTTAGCCTAGTTGGTAGTGACCCTGCCTACAAAGCTGGAGGTCCCAGGTTCGAATCCCGGTCAGGGCATTTATCTGAGTGATCACAAATATTTGTTCCAGTCTTGGATATTTTCTATGTATTTAAGTATCTATTTATCTATATTATTATGTATATTGTCGCTTAGTAACCATAGTACAAGCTTTGTTTAGTTTGGGACTAGGTCAATTAGTGTAAGATTGTTCACAAATCTTTAAATATCCTGATACTTACAGTGATGGCTCTCTGGTACAGGTTCTGAAGGGCAGCATGTGCTTCATGAGACTTTTGCTTAAAATCAAAAGCAGTAATGGCCTTGTTCTTGCACTCCTGGCATATATTTGATGGAAAGCCATCTCCTTGTTCAATCTGAATGAAAGAGTATGGAAAATTAAACGAGTCTGTTAATAGAAACAATAAATATTAATGAACAGCTTTAACAAAATACACAATCAAATATATTTTGTAACATAAAATGCCCTTTCTCCAGCGGATCAGTTTTTCAGAAAGATACTAACACAGATGGGTTGGATGTGTACTGACATCCACTTAGCACAAACATACACTTCATATGTATTCCACTCTAGCAATATTCAGGACTTCCCACAGAACATATCGACGCTGGAAAGGCAAAATGGGATAACCGACATTTTTGGCGATATTGAGTTATACACTCAATATCGCCAAAAATGTCGGTTATCCCATTTTGCCTTTCCAGCGTCGATATGTGACATGACATAGGAGTGTGGTATGCAGATACTTATCCGCATTTCTGCAGCTGACTGTAGTCTGAGAATGGTGAGCATGTGCTGAATGAAGTGATAAGCAATTTTTTTTTCTGTACCTAGATGATTTCTCAACACCAAGTGCTAATTTCTGGTTGTAATTAATTTATGTATAGATATATATATATATATATTGTAAAATAAGTATTATAAAGGCGACACTAGTTGTGACCCAAAATAAAAATATTCCTATATTTAGATTTGTCAATTAAAGATATTTTCCCATGAATTAGCTGTTTTTTTGCCAATACAAATTTGGACCCATAATAAAAGTGGTTCAAAATCATGGCTGCATGTTCCGGCATCCAGTTTTATTCTTTCTAGTCTGCACGAAACTAATAGAAATGTATCAATATTTTATCTCGTTTCCACTAGTTTGTATTCCAAATCATTTTTATTCATAATATTTGACGATCTGTACGCACATACTAGTTATTATTTACTTTATGACTACAGATGTAATCAAAGGTACACGTACCGTTTTAATATTTGTTGACTTAGAATTAAGCAGAGAAGCTATGAAGTTTCAGTTGCTATAAATACGTAATAACGATACGTGCTGCCCAAATTAAACATTGCCTATCAAACCAACATAACAAACCATTAAAGTAACTCACCTTTATGCCTGTTATTGCACTTATGAGGTAGTCGAATGTAATCGTTCCAGAGTACACATCAAATATAGAATATAATGCTATTTCTTTAGACAAGCACGTCCGACAAACATTTTCTATTTTGATTAATTTTAATACGTTCAGAGACGAAGCCATGTTTGTTTCAGTTACAGCAGTCCAGCTAGCGTTACCTACGTGACATGTAAATTACCCCTCAGACCATATATTTACTGCTTTTATTATTGTGAAGAGAAATTGGGTGCAATTACGATTTCTTTATGGGTAATAATGGTTAAATTTTATATTCATTTGTGAGGTATTTCCTTAACAAGGCACTTCTTCTAATTCTTCTTGTTTGTCAGAAAAGAAAATAATCGTTTTAAAAATAAAGTAGTCTAGTCTAGTGATGTCAAATATGGGATGTTGAATGAAAATACCACAGACAATAATTATTCGTTCACAGTCGTTATCAGTGATTTATATCGACTCAACTCGATTCTGTAGTGTAGGCTGGTAAGAAGCACCTAAGTGTCAGTTGTCAATCGGGATTTATGCCAAATAAAGGAAGCTGCTTATCCATATTCCGTGCCTCATTCCTGGCCCCAGGACTCCGTATTTTACAGATTCCATCGTTTCTTTTAGGAGCGGTCTACGGCTCTATAGGCTATGTGATTTGTCTTTGTCATTGTGATTAGTTGCAAGTCAAACTGAGTCAGTTTTTTGAAAGCGCAACCTGCACCCAACACATGAAGTAAGTATATAACTGGAGCCGGCCGACATACTCAGATGTGCGAAAGAGATACAAGCATAGACAACAACACAACGGGAACGAGATACAATGTGTCATCTCCTGTCCCTCATCGCATATTATTTGTCACCGGCCTGTGTCACCGAAACATTTCCAATGTATTCAAGCTTATTGCCTTAATTGAAATTTGGCGCCAATTTATATACAGCACGACTAATTATGAGATGTCAGAATTGTGCTACATCCATATCAGTCTTCTGAGACATCTCAATTTAGTCAGCCTGTCATACCCTGTCCCCCTTGGTGATTCGCTAAATCTCCTTCTATCTAATCCTCTTTTTACGACCCAACATAATTAAATTTTATTACACTTGTAATTTGTCATGGCAAGCGACATAGACTCGGCTGCAGTTGGAATGAGACAACAATACAAGCTTGCGAATTTCACTAGAATTACAGTCAATTGTCGTAACAAATTGCTATACGTGTAATGAGTTTGGTTTTTTTCATTATTGTGATGAATGATCCATTTCTCTTTCTTATTTTATCAATTTTCGCTTATATAACCGCGGATAAGAGGGCGGCTGCCGGATGCAAAATAGGTAACAGTTATGTAAAATAAGAAACATATAATGTATTGTAACAAAAATAGTAATAATTGTAGCGTATTGTCTGTGTTATACAGCCTATTATCATTAACAATTCACGTGTAGGTGTAGACAAAATGATCTGGTACCATCTGTGTGCGTTTGTTTTGTTCTAAACTCCAATGAACTCCAAAAAGATTTAGTTTATATTACTTAAGTGTCAAAACGTCAGAGAAATAAAGGCTATTTTTATTTTTATTTATTGATTTATTATTTAAAATTCAATACTTAACGTAAACTACCGCAGTGACACTGACAACAGTGACAACCTATGAAAATTATTGCCAGTGTAAGAAATTAGTTCCATTGAAGTTCCGCATCATAGCCCACGATCATATATTTTTGGTCGGGCTTTATATTATTGTAATCTCATTCCAACAAAAAAATATCATTACTAATATTGAGTAGTTACGGAACGCGTGTTGTGAAATCGATAAAATCGGATTTACGTGACGTTTACTTCGCCCAAGTCGCCCAACACTATTATTACATTCATTCGTTCACTTCACTTCAATCAAATCTTTCTTTTTATTATTAGTAGATCTATATTACGATACGAAAATAACATAGTGCTGTCGTAGTTTTGCGAAAGTTGATGGTTTCGTAATTTAATACAAAAGTAATAAATCTGTTTTAATAAGTAAAGTATTTTTAAAATTATTACGTGAAAATTACCGCTTTTATTTAACTAGATTCGGTTGTCCTACATAATAATGATCATCAGTAAGTATTGATTTTTACTTTTAATTACATCTTATTGTTATATTTTATTAATAATTGACATACATAAACTATTGGTCTAAGTTTAATGTGTAGTGTAGCGTGAGCATTTTTTTACTAGTATCTGAATTTTATTTTACTGCAATACTTACCTACCAGTTGTTTGTAGGTACGTAAACATTTTATGATATAAATATTTATCTGCTACCTTACCTACTTATTACAGATAAAAATGTTTTGCTTCTGCGACCCAATTCATACTGTAGCTGTTAGGTACATTAGGTACCTAGCTATGATTTTGGAGATAGTTTTAGGGTTTCCTGTATAAAATTATAATTACATTTTATCTGAAAGTTAGTACGATTATAATTCAAGAGATCACCTAAAACAGTGTGGTTTAAAATGAATTATTGAACAACTTCACTTATAATACCTACCTACTTACGCTAAATTGTATGGCATATTGACTATCATAGTGGCCAAGCTATTTTCATATTTTTGATCTGAAATACGATGAATGAGCTAACAATATTATGTGGTTGTTATTTATTATACATAGTCAAGTGCGCCGGTGTCTCGAGTTTTGCGGCGCCGTGTGAGGTTGGTGCTCCGAGCAGTGAAAGTGCTCATGTCATCAGCGCTGCCTACTTTCTCTTAAGGTCCACTGCAGAGAGCAACCAACCTATGTAGATGTAGCCCTAATCACTTATTAAAATCATGGCTGTTTTTAGCCAGTTCTCGTCGAACAGATTTTGAGACATTTGTTGGTATTTCATTGCTTCTTTAACCAGTTGTAGCCCAACCTAGCTAACCTAGCAGGGCGATTCATTTTTGCCATGACGGCATGCGAAAAACTATGCCTCGGACTAGGCTCCCGTCTTAATCTTCGAGGTTATTTTTTTATAAAAGCTCAGAAAGATCTGTTGTGCCAAAATCGACACTAACGCGGATAGGGTTAGATGCCCCCATCCCCCTACCCGACCTCCCCCCTCCCAACCTAATTTATGATCATATGGCCTTCAAACGATATTGACGATAAGTGAATTTTGTATGGAAACTTTCGATTTTTTTTTTCAAAAACCATGCATTTCCGCAACTTTTCAATTTTAAAAATGCACTTAGGATGGCTTAATCTACCATACAAAAAATTATCATGTTTGGCGATGACACATAAAGTACAGTCGCTCCCTCATTTGAAAGGTAATAAAGGCTTATGGACTTGCGAGGCTGTACGGGCATGCCGTACAACGTGTATTATGTACACTTGGTACAAAATATAATACACACCAACATTATATCATTACCATACACGCAACGCGCCACGCGACTTTCCGCCCCTCATTAACGAGATGCTCCTTACTAAAAGTGACACAAGTACATGCGTTTACCAATTGTTGTTAATGGTCTAAGGTAGATTTTTGGTTCATATTGCTTATTTTTCCTTATGTAGTAGCACTGCATAAATAAAATTACTTATATGGTCGTTCTCTGCATTTGCGAATGAATAATGTAGGCAGACTGTACCTATAGAGAGCCTTTCGTCAGTGCAAAAAATCCCGTCAAAATTTATCCCCTAGCTCTTCATATCGACGCATTAAGGTCATTCTATCTCATTAGATTCATTAGATAACTTCACTCAAATTTATATTGTAATTTTTATCGTGAAATAAATGAATCTCAATTTAAATTTAATCCATTCGGTAAGGTAAGGTTCTATAGGTATTTTAACCTTTACTGTATTTAAGGGTTTATTTATATAAATATATATTTGCCGTATGTAATATTGTTTAATCATAGTCAGTCAGGGCATTATTGGTGTCGTAATCAGTCGCAATTGGAATATAAGATGTTTAATAACAAAATTGGCATAATTTTATAACAATAAATAATACCATACTAATATTATAAATGTAAAAGGAACTCTGTCTGTTTCCTTTTCACAGTCAAATCGTCATGGATTTAGATAGTTTTTGTTCCGGAAATCATCCCCCAAGAAGGGATAAACGATGGAAGTTTTTATGAAGGCCTAGGTCCACGCGGATGAAGTCGTTATAACTACATGTTCCCGTGAAACATGTTAGTTATGTGACGATAGACCTAACGTTTATCTGAGACGGCATCAGAGGGGCTACTCCGAAATTCGAAATCCGAACTTTGGATCATGCCGTCGTCGGCACGATAGACATATACACAGGCTAAGTGACGGGATAGCGTCATGGAGTCAAAGAGCAGGTAGCAGGCGACAGGTCCCTGTCTCCTTCGGCCCTTGCGCGCTGTCCCAGACTTATTGAACGCCAAGGACGCCTAAAGATACACTACGTTGACAAATTCACGTTCGTGCTTTAACACTAAAGTTCATATTCCATCTCTTATGGAAAATGATTGGAGTGTAGGTGTCACTGCAGTACCTATACATGAAGAGTGGCGTTCAAAGGGTCAAGCGGTCGAGCTATAGTAATCGAATAGTCGCACGTTGCTGTAAACCACAATAAATGAGGTATTATACCGTTGTCACTCAAACCTGCTACCTAACTAAAAACTGTTTTGTAAGAAGAATAAAATTACGAAATATACTTCTCATCTGGTGTGGTAACATAAGGGTGACATTAACCCGTGCTTACGTATAACTTACTATTACATACAGAATATTCCCGACCCCAAGCCATTATAAACGCGCTTCATATTCTTTATTTAACTGTGCTCTGTTTTACATAGCCTTATCAGTATCAAGATCGAAGTGTCAATGTCAGCCAGCGAATCTATCATTAAATTAGCCTATGAGTTGGTTAATTACTTTGCGCACACACACACTATTATGCTTTATCACCGATACTAAGCATTGGATTGGAACACTAATGATAAAGGATAGAATTCTAAAAGTAATCTTTATTTTGTATCATTCATAGATCAACATTGGCCTCTGTTAAATTGGGCTATTCTATGTCTCAACTTCTCAAAATGGAATTTTGACTACCTCTCTATTTAGGTAGGTAGTATCAAGACCTATTCATTTATATCAAACAAGTGATTGACATATATATATGCCATGAACCAGTATTATTCTGTTTTGTTCCCTAGTATCTATTATCTATAGTCTAAGGTTTGGGGTCGCCAAGTAACACAGTGATCGTTACGAGTCGACATGGACGACGAATTGTCGGTAAGGTGACAAATCGTCAACTTGGTGGAATAGGAACCGACTAGTGACTGTCTCATGTACAGTTAGCAGCAGAAATAGCTATACAATCGATGTGCTCAGAAAGAGGTGTACGTTTAAATTGTCAAAAATATATTGACAGCTGGGCTAGCATTTACCCGCGGGCGGTTTACAAATATCTGAGCGGTCAGTATTTAAAAAAATCTACACATTACGAATTATTAACACCTTAGCTATCGGAAAACCACTCGTATCTAAGAAGTCAAAATGTCAATAATATCTGAACATACTGGAGGAAAAGTTTACAGGCAATAAGTAATGTTGAATATTGATTAAAAAATGCAAAAGAGGAAGCAATTTAAAATTGATCTACTTAACTGTGCTTTTAGGGAGGTGATGTATATACCTGCCCGATTAGATTATCCAAATTGACATTCTACTTATTTATTAACGCATTAACTGTCGGCATTTTGTTACAAATTTTCACCTGGTATCGTCTCTATCCATGGGAATAAGGTAATCGACGCAGCAGTCGACACCTTAGTGCCCAATATATGATACCTGATTGAAAGTGTTATGTAATGGATGTAGGTTCATTGTCGAGCATAGGGCTGTCTACCTTACTGATAATTAATAAATGCGTACCTAACAAATCGCCTTAATAGCTCTGAAAATATATTGGAGTACAATTTTAAACAGGTAATTATTCATAACATTGATCTCATAACTATGTATCAACAAGTGCAATCATTTCCATATAATTAAAATCAAATAAATAATTAGTAGTTTGCAAAATATGCAGATAATTGTAGCCATATAAGAAGCCATTAAAATATATATTCAGTAACTGCGGCATCTGCTGGCAAATGTTTATCCCATAAATGAAAATCTGTAAAAAGCTACTATTATGTTCTTGTTATATGGAACAACCTTGATTTATTCAAATATCTGACAATTCACGACAACAGTGCAGACTTGTCATTGCATAGCTTTGTCTCACATTATGCGATCCGTCCATGATCCGTCACGTCATATAACACCATTGTAGAATCCAGCTACAGACCTATAAATTCGGTTTTCAAAATACTTTGCATTTGTGAAATGGCCAGCAATCAATATGACCCGCTATTATTTCTATTGCGTTAGAATTAAATGACTGGCCACTTACTTTTTAGTCATAAACATGAAATGAAAGATTGTTTGACGTCTTGTTGACTTTAATGATGTATATATATTTATGAATGTTATGTTGTTTATTAATTTGTAATTTACTGGATGATGATATAATATTGCAACTATTGCATGGTTTGTTTTACCACTGATATTCTAGTTGTTATTATTTTTTCGTTTAAGATGGGGTGTAAGTGTTAATGAAACTGAGCAGTTAAGACATTTGTAACGTACTGAAAGCCAATGTCTAAATGCTAACTTAGCTGTCATTCAATTAAGGACGATTTAAACGTAAACGTCTTTGTGAACACCTCGCCCGCGTATATATTTATTTATCTGGTGCTGACTGTACCAGCCAATAGACGTCTAAACATGGCTCAATTATTTCTGCTTGATGTGCAGTTTTCCTTTAACAGAGAGCGATTACGTGAAAATAACCCACTTCCACCATCCTCTTTCCGCTATGTCGTATGTCTATTTGCTGCCCGAGAGTCCATTAACCATGTCTATAATCAGCAAAACAAAACCGCAATTATTTCAGGTAATAAAATTATACAAGCACACACATACATAGAGTTACAAAATAAAAATAAAACTTAACTCTTATATGATCACTCGTGTCTGTCTGTCCATCCGTCTATCCCACTTAATTTGTAATTTTTTTTGTTATTAAAATTGTAATAGTAATTGCATAAAAAGGTTGCAAATTTACTCACTTCTGATATAGTTTACCAAGGATGAGCTCAAGTACTCAAAAAACCTAACAAAATTGAATATAAATACATATTATGAATATGCTCTGCCTAACTTACGTTTCATATTTTTTTCTACGATTATTTTTTCCAAGTTGCATAAATAACAGGCAGGCGCAGTTGGTTGACAGTAGGCAATAACTAATAACTGTCCACTGTGACCTAGATAACTAGATATTACCATAGTCATTTATTGAATACTGTATTTCTAAATAGCGATAAACAACTGTTAGTACGTTTCAAATAGGTTCCTTCATTAAATGTACACAACGTTACGTCAATTCTGTCATTAAAGATATCTAGCTTATCAGCATAGGTACATTAAACGTACGTAGTGAGTAATTGATTTAATTACACAGATTTTTATATTAAAGCATAACAAATATAGGAGCCTCGGCAGAGTACAATTTTGTACCTTTTGGTGTCGAAACTCTTGGTCCATGTGGTCCCTGAAATCGCGAAGCGTTTGTTTGACGTAACTGGTGACCGGAGAGCGACTTCCTCGCACAACGTATCAGCATTGCGATTTTAGATTTAAGTTAGTTGTAATATTGTTCGGTAAATTGCAAAGGTTGTCCATTGCAGTTCAACCCGGCAACGCTGCAAGCGTTTTGGGCACCTTTGCACCAGGAATGACTCGGGGTGGATTATTTGATTAGAATAGGTTAAGTTTCGTTTTTAATAATTTGTTGTTTTATTATCCTACTATATACAATTTGGCATTTAGTACGTTGTAATATTATTTAAGTTATTGTTATTTAACTATTATTACTGCATGTAAATCAATAAATGTTAATAATGTGATATACAGTGATAGGTGTAGTCAAAGTAATAACTACTTCTAAATGTCGTCTCATTCGCAACTAAGTTATCATTGCACTGCAGATTTTCTAGAATTATGAACACCATAATAGTATGAGGTAGGTACGCTTACGCTTAACCTTTTGCCAGTAGCTATTTGCATATTGCAGACTAAGCATTAATATCATACATATAATTATACCCATTGTAAAGCCTGTAATTATGTAGAATGAGATGACATCTTTGTAATTACCATAAAAGAGTGATTCATTCGCCCCCAAGATCAAGGGCAATGTAGCTTCGACTTCGATGTTGTACCTACTTGCCGTCCTTTCCTTGCCGATTTTATAATCACAGGCAGCAAGGATTAGAGGAAAATATAACTTTAGACAACAACGCATCAAACCATCAAGATCATATTTATTTTATTCCATCAGTCAACACTTTGTCAAACGGGAGTTTACCTAATATAGTCATCACATAAAATGCACCTAGCAAACTTAATCCATGTTTACAGTAAGCAGTAAGCACTAGGGATGCGGCGAATATTCGGTTATTATTCGGTATTCGGCATATTCGGCATGTTTTTGAGTGTTCGATATTAGGCCGAATTATTCAGTTCAGCGGCCGAATATTTACTGAATAATTTTGAGAGGGTTTTGTTACAAGTTACAAGAGTGTATTATAGTTACTGCTTCGTGAAATTAATACTTGGTTTATTATTAACAGTGATTCAACTTATTTTTTGTCATTATTTCGCTTTGATAATGAACAAAAAATTTACTATTCAATTAGTCTGTTTTACAACAATAGATGAAGGAATTACGTTGAACCGAAAAATTCGGCCGAGAATACGGTTCGGCAACATCTGGACCTAATATTCGGCAGAATGTTCGTATTCGGTCAAACCCATATTCGGCGCATCTCTAGTAAGCACTTAGGTTCTACTTACTAATCTAAGCGCTTGAGACGTATAGAAATGTCATAGAGGTAATAATATTTCATAATTTCATAGTAAGATTCAATAAGTCAAGGACATAAATATGCATAAATTTTAGGTCATTATTTAAGGTCGCAAATCGACTTCCGAGCAGGTTTGAGAAATATATTATTATATTTACACCGTTGTATAATCCGTAAACTCAATGTTTGATCTTGTTAGACCAAATCTCCAATCTTATCACCAGATTGTATACGACTAATTGGGCCACATATATGCGAATTATTATTTTATTAATTAGACTAATTTGAAGTGATCTCATTGAATGTGCACCTGCCGCAGCAGCAACGTTGTAAAAACCGTTAGACCAGAGGTACCCAACCTATGCGCCTCACCTAACGTCAAGCCAAAATTCGACGCCCCCCTTGGCTGAAATTGAGAGTTTATATAAGAAAATGAAACAATCGAGGGAAATAAAAATAAGCAATTAACTTAACCCGTTTTTATTCTATTATTTTATGACCGTATATAGCCCGTAGCGTGGACAAGAGATAGAATACAAATTAACTAATAGAGATTTGTATTTTTTTTTTTAATAAGGGTAAACCTGGAGCCGCTCGCTGCGCCCCCCTTGGAATCGCTCGACGCCCCCCACCCTACGTTAGACTATAATCTAACTAGCAAGATCGTAAACTGTCCAAAGATTGTAATCTACCGAAAAATAATGCGTTAAATTGTAAACAGTATTTTCCGGTTCCAACTCTTCCAACATGAAACTTGCAATTTAGGTTAGGTTCGTTCGTTAACTACTTAGGTGCTTCAGTGCCTTTACCATGAGTATGAATGTACGTACTCGCTAGCGACTGCGTAAACGATTTAGTATGCCGATTCTTAGTTCTATTGCGTAACCGCCAGAGGCGCTGTACTTTTCTGCATACAATTTTTTACGCAGTCGCTAGCGAGTACGGTCATGTAAACTCATGGTAAAGGCACTGATCAGAAATAGAAGCCCCGCGCAACGAGGCTTCGTCGACTTGCTGAAGGAAAGCCCAAAACATTTATCTGTTCTTAATCTTTCGACTGTTTACAATCTCGCTAGTTAGATTATAATCTGTTTTTACAATTTTGCGGTAAAATATACATTCATGCTTACTTTACGCTTCTTGGGTATAATTTACAATATTTGTTATGTTTTGTTACAGTAAGGGCATGATACAATAACCAGCAAAACAAACACGAATCAAAGGTAAGACATTCTTGCTTATTAGCTTAACATCACATGGATAGATACTCGCAACTCTCGCAACTAATTATTCAATAGCAGTGATATAGTTTATAGCGGGTATTCGCTAAAGTTGTAAGTTTTAACCGTTATTCGAACATCCCGCATTGTAGCGCAGTCCTGTTTTGTTAGGAAATAAAGGAGGAAATAAGTTTCCGAAAGACAAAACTTTCTCAAAGAACTGACTGACAGTCATTGATCCGCAACTCATATATGCCATAATCAAGTTCAGGTATTGCAAAATACTCACCATATTGTTCCAATCAGGTATTAACCCGCGTAGCGCAACCACAAACAGTGATATTTGACATTTCGGAGACCTCACGCTACACTAGCGCCTCTAGCGGCGAATTCATACGCGATAGCCCCCATTTGCCTAACTTAAACTACTTGTAGTATTATGTCCAGAGACCGTAATTGTCGTGGCATTTTTGAGCTGTCAAAGTTCTAATTCATCGACTTCGTCATATCGATATACATATATTAAAAATGTTAGAGTTACTGTGATTTTTTTAGTGCTAACAAATGCTCGTCTCTTTATTTCTCGTTATACGAATAAATATACCAAATATTCTTCCAGCAGGCGAATCACGTAACTTTATGTACTAACGGTAGATAGATTTTACTGTCAATTTTGAAGTATAAATGTATGAGGTGACAATTAAAAATTGACATTAAAATCTACCTAACGGTAGTACAAAAGTTACGTGATTACCCCGCTGGTGATAAGTTTCCTGATTTGTTTCAAACGGTTATTTTCGAATTACCGAATTTCATACAAGGCGTTTTTAACTTAATATTAAAATTATATTTCCTTGTGAAAAAAAATATATTGTAAATTCTTTACTAGTCCATAATTATGTGAATTAAATAAAGTACGTGATTAAAGGTAAATATATTCATTGACAGCTTTTCTACATTTGTTAAGTACAATACATTAATGAGATATATTTTGAATTTGCTTATTTTTATCGATAACTTACCGAATATCGAAAGTCGGTAAATGAGAAGTCACTTTTATAGCCCAAATATGCCACCAAAATTCCTGTCTCTGATTATATCCATTTTATGACTTAAATCTTGAATAAGAATATTTTATTTATATATTTTTTTGTAAAATGCTATTTAAGTTAACCTGAATATGGTTTATTAAAAAATAAATTGGAGAATAGTTTGAACAAGACATCACATGGCAGGGACATTCTTATTTTTGTGGCCATAGGAACTCCTGAATGAAAGATATTTACGCATCGTGTTAGAAATTTATTGCGACTCGTTAGTATAATCTTGTTGAGTAATTAGTTGGCACAGATATGCAACAAACAATGAACAAATTAGTAGGGACACGTGCCCTGTAAAAATTGAGAACAAATTAAGACAACGCATGAAACAAATGAAGATATTTGAAACCAAAAATTAAAAATCTTGTCAGGTTTTTTAACCGACTTCAAGAAAGGAGGAGGTTCTCTATTCGACTGTATTTTTTTTTCCTAATATGGATACTGCGAATTTTTGAGGCGTTAACTTAGCACGAAATTTCGTTACTTAAATGGATTGAGGGTTTTAAAGAAATATTTTTTCCGTGAACCTTAAAAATAAGCTCGTGAGCAATGAAAGCGGGTTAACTTGTACGAAATTCGATGCAAAATGTACCAATTATGATTACTTTCCACTATATCTTTTACAGTTAAGCACAGTTAGTTATAAATTATATTAAGGTACGCGATTATGTTAGTTTCCGACGCGTCTGATCTATTAACCTCGTTAGCAAACGTAGCTTAGTAATGAGATAAGCACTTTACGTGTAATTCTCAGAAATTACAAAGCAAAAACGTCAGCATTCTAAAAGTTACAAAACAAGGCGAGCTGTTACGCAGTTCCCGGGTTTTAGATTCTTGTTTATCGACAGCGTCATGATCTTAGAAAAACTCGAATACACCCACGACATTATTTCAAATAAGCATATTGACTAGAGTAGATTAGTTTTCAAAACTCCTTCGATTTAGGTATAAACTAAAATAGCGACTACTTGACTACCTGGTTCCGTGACGTCATTACTGAGCACCTGGAAAATCGCATACCTGCGAAGGGAACAAATATCGATAGTGCTGTAGTTATTATTCGTCGAAAAGAAAAAAATCTAGCGTCAATATCCTTAGCGGTAAGCTACACAGACAAGTGAGGTAAGATTTATAGGATACTAGCTTTTGCCCGCGACTTCGTCCGCGTGGAAGTCGTTCGAAATGAAATCATTTATTCTTCACTTTAGGCATATAACATGCACTTATGAATGTCAAAAAACTACCACCTGTTGTATGGTTAGGCGATGATTTCCGGAATAAAATTTATCCTATAAACATAGGTAAACTGCTATATAATATTAGGGTTCCGTACCAAAATGGTTTCACTTTGTCTGTCTGTCACATCGCTAAATATCTCAAGAAATACTTATGCTATCGATTTGAAATTTGGAATAGTTATAAAGAAGGCTAACCTGGATACATAGGCTTTTCCACATTTCTTTGTTTAATTATGTCTCGCACCTACTATGATTATTCTCTGTTTGTCCTAAAGGTTGACTGGTAGAGAATGCCTTACGGCATTAAGTTCGTTTTTTGTATCCGTAACCTGTTAATGTTTGTGCAATAAAGTTTAAATAAATAAATATAACAGTTTGAAATCAGGGTTTTTTTACGGAGGTGACTGTACAGGTTTCTGCCAATGCCTTGCCATTGCTCAATTTTTTAAATTACTTTTCAACCCATTGGGCGACATGCCTCACTGACAACCCGCATCTTAGGTCAAATATAACTTTCAGTATGAGGATTGAAAATATTGTTGTCTACAGATGGCGCTTAAACAGGAAAGTGTGCCAGCACTGGCATCACCGATGCTGCACCGCGCCGAATATCGGGAACCCGGTCCGCCGCCTCTGGCCACTGAAGACTTCGATGAGGTAACAACCCTGGAATCAGTCTTAGAATAGTCCTTGTTGATTAGGTACTTGTTAGACGCAACGAACTCTTGAGTTTTTTTTTCTAAACTATTCTTGTATATCATGTAAATCTACATAACGAACTCGACGGGCGAAATTGTAAAATTAGGGACTTACCTACTCCGATTGCGTCGGGGAGGATTCGACGAAATTTTCCAGTTCCAAGTCTCCCATCCATTCTTCCCTCTTAGGACGACGAGTAGGTATTTTCATATGGGCAATATTAAAATGAACCATGGTATAGACCGAAAACATGTAATTTATGTAAGAAACAGGTAATTTAAGTTTGACAAGATGCTATGCTTAGAACTAGGTTCTAGAGATTCAAACCAATTGATTGTTACAAAATGAACGCGCCACGTAGAGATTGCAACCTTTGGCTGTTAGATACTTTACTAGGATCATAAAAATAGGTATGCGCCAGCCGTGTTTAGCCTGCTGACACTTTCTAACCCAACTAATACTACTAAACAGGCCTACCACATACAGTCACGGATTTATTTAGTTTTTGGACTGTGTTAAGGTCAGTGAACTTTCTGTAGAAACACATTCAAGATTTAGCACGCAATAAGAAGTGTCTTTAGTTTTCTTGTAAACAAGGCATCGCTATCACGTGTATTCGGAAACACAGTTATATATATGTGGGTCTCGGCAACGCTGAGTGCCGCGCGAGCCTTAGCCAGGCGACGGCGCGGGGGAACCAGCAGGTGCCGTCTGCGCATAGCCCTTTGGTTGGGCTATCCAATGTCCATAGATTTTATATTTGCGTAGTTTGATTCGTATGTATGAACAGTAGTCAATATCTATACGCTTTGTAAAGTAAGGATCTTATGATGCCTAGATATGTCTTTAGCGGGATGGTCTACCGGTTTTCGATCAATGATGTTTTGAATTTTAAATATTCTGTAACGATTGGCAGACAATGCCAATCGTTACAGAATATTTAATCTACGAATCCTGAATTAAAATTGAGTGTAATTAGCCAAAGTACTTATGCTTTCCTCAAATTACTGGGAGATAGTGCAGGCGCAAGTAGGTATAGACAGTGCATATAGCACGCGGCAGACAGCCTCTCTCATACGGTTTATAATAAGGGCTGACTAATTCTTATATCGGATCTTAGGCCATTCAGATGATTTACGATGTCACTTGACAATCACCCATTAAAAATGCATAATACCCGTTTTGTATTATAGTAAATGATCAATATTTTTATTATTTGGACATACACTTCCATAAGGTTCATATAACAATGCTAACATTTGTTTACGTGGTAAACGAAAAAGTAAGTTTTATTTTGTCACACGACACAGTATTTTTCCTTGTAATGCTTGCTGTTAAAAAACATTGTTTGCAATATTTATTTCGTTGTGACTAATCCACCAGAATGTTCGTTAGGTGTTTTAGGTCCGTCTTTACTGGAGGACATTTGAAGATATACCTACCTACTGACCTAACTTATGTGTTACTATTGGTCTCAAGCCCCTCTCATCTATGCGTAAGAGAGGGACCGTGCCTGCTTACCATCGCAGGCCGGAAGCTTGTTTGCCACCGTCGTTGTATAAAAAAAAACCGGACAAATGCAAGTCGGATCGCCCACCGAGGGTTCCGTACAAATTTGGATATACCTATTGATTACGTACTTTAAACAAATGATATATGTGACGGTTCATATCAAAAGGGACCTTATGACACATTCTAGTTTCGTAGATATCAGCGTTTTAGTAAAATACTTCAAAAATATATTTTTTTTGTTTTTTGTATATTGATAAAGTATAGGACGACGTGTATTTGTAGCTTGGTTTCACTCATATACGTTAAGTATTTATGTATTAAAATTAGTTGTAAAGTTTAGTAAAAAAGGGCCCTTATGGCAGAGCGCAGATAATAATGATATAAAATAGTTTAATAACTTATTCTAATTACTTTTAACCATTTATTAGTATTATTTATTTGCAATTTCTGTTTACTGGGGCAGGTGGTAAACCTTACAAATAAAAGTAGCCAAATATTAACTACACTTACTCAATTCTAGTGTCAAGTTTTAATACTATTTATTAGTATTTATTATTAGTAGTAAAAGTTAGGTACTTATGTAAATTTATACGTGGCGGTGCGATAAAGTGGTGTCTTGCCCTGCTTTGTCCGTCCGTCCGTGACACAGTCGATTTACTCAGAGACTGTAAGTACTATAATTATGAAATTTGGTAGGAAGGTATATTTTATGGTCCGCTACATAAAAGTGATGTGAAATTGCGAAAAAATATTAAATTGGGGGGCACTCCATACATGTAACCGGCAGATGAAAAAAAAATCAATACACAAGGGCGTGTGGGGTATCGCTGGATAGGCTTTTAAAAATGATATTAAGATTTTTAAAACACTTTTCCATTTAAGCCAACCGTTGGTGAGATATTAGCTGTCAAAGTCGTAAAAAGTGTGTCCCCACCGCTCTAATTTCAAAACTAATAAGTTTAAAATTCTGAAAAAAATTGAGGTGGTGACCATTAATAAATAATTTCAACGATTTTTGGTTTGAACAAAATTGGTCTAACGGTTTTTGAGTTGTGGCTGAAAAACTGTCCTGCCCAAACAAAAGGACGTAAGTGCCTTGAGTTCCTTATGAAGATACGCCCTTTTTAATTCCATGTATTTCATAATTGTTTTAAATGTGGACTAGTAGGTGTCGGTTCGGACCCCTTCACTGTGCGTGATCCGACACGCACTTGGCCGGTTTTAGATAAAAAATAATTATATGCCTTATTCCACTATGTTATACGAAAAATAAATTTCGCATAACATAAAAAGTAAACATAATACAAAAAACTTGTTTAATTCAGTATTGAGTTCTGACATAAGATTGCTATATAGATAATGTAAATATTATCATTTACTGGAGTTTTTGGTTGTTTTAGTCCATAAAGGCCCTTTTTTCAAATGTATGGAAGTAAACCTTAATTTTCATGTAAATTTAATCGGTCATAAAACAGAAACTAATTGTCATAGAAAAGAAATAAAACCTTGGTAATGATTGTTTAGACTTATTTTACAGGTCAGTATAATACATTAGACCGAAATTGTAAAATTTATTCATGACGAGGAAAAAATCTCAATTTCGTTATTAAATAAAAAATATTAATTGCGTTAATTTTTTTGCTTTTATTTTCAATCTAAGGTGTAATTAAAAACGTTTCCTAGCATATGCTATGCTAAAAATCACAGAATATCAAATGATAATTTACATATTATCGTTTTTCTTAATTTTTTACTATCAGCGCCTTGCTCTGTTTAAAGGCCATTTTTTTAACGTGGCGGTGGGATTGAAAAGTCTTTGATTGTTTTATCTAGAAGAAAACCTCAGGATTCATAATCAACCATCATCTAATGCAACTTCCGTCGGGAACATACTTTAAATGAGTTTTAAACTTCTTTTAGGTATTTCTCGAAAGTGCATTTTTAAGTTACCTAACTTTAATGTTTTTTTTTTAAAAGTAGGGCACTTTGGGACATGTTTTTTTTGGTTTTTGGTAGCCTATGCATTGTAGATTATAGATCCGTGCGTAACTCCATACCTGCTTTAAGGTCCCCTATGATATGGACTGTCACATATTTCTTATGATTTAATTACAAATGTACAGTTCGCAGACAGGATTCAAATTTTCCCTGTACTTTTAGTACAAGACGTTATTACTTGCCTAATCTACCGGTCAACAGAAAGTACCCTATAAATTTTGATTCCCCTGAGTGTCGAAACAAGCGGTTTTTTTGAGGTATAAACAAACGGATTTTTTTTTTACGTATCTTAGAGGTTTGTTTTTTTCACTGTATCAAGAGACTGTAGATCTGGGTATATGGTTTTAATTAAAACTCGAAACCTCCACGCATTCTCATGATAAAAGCTCTTGACAGACAGACAACAAAGTGATCCTATATGAGAGTATTTTTTACTTTTGAGGTACGGAACCCTAAAAATATGATGACGTTGATATTTTCTTATGTTATATCATAAATACTATAACATAAACATTCTGTTATTAAGTGACCAATTTTTTTTTCCTTCAGGATGATTTCCAAGATGCTGCCGAAGAACAACTTGAGTAAGCATCCACTATTTTTCTAAATGATTATTTTTTATTTTCCCTCGTTTTAGTCATCAACAAGAGTTTGCATAAATGTTTCCAAATTCTTTCAATTTCAGATACTCTATGGATTTACAAACGGCGTTTGAGGAGTGTGAGGTTGCGATGAGAAAATTTTTCAACAATGATCTAGTAGGAGCCTCAAATATAATGAAGCCTTGGTAAGTACCTACATCTTATTCTCATAACGCTCACGAACATAACATTTGATTACCATTATAGTGTACCTAGTTATTTTAGTAACCGGACATTTTAGTCAAGTCGATCAATTTACTTTTTTTCTGGCGACCCCCCACAACGTAAATCGTCTACAAAACAAGTAGTACACCCAACGAAGACCCTTAACTGCCAATTAGCGGAAATAATTCTTGTATAAGCGAATTTTGGCATAGTTGTAGGTAAAGATGTCCATAACAACATACTAAAAGTACTGTTGGATGGGGGTGGAGCTAACGGGTAGGGGGGGATGTAAAGGTCCCTTTTTTTGTTTTTTTTTGTAAAAAGCTCGTAAACGATGGCCCGTATCAAAACATGTTCTTACTGTTGGTACGGAACCCTTCATTGTACGTGGTCCGACACGCACTTAGCCGGTTTTCTTATTATTTTACACTAAAAAAAACATGTCAAGGATTACCAACATTTTAGTAATAATAGGGTTTAAAGTTACAGCTTCACAAGTCATTGTTGTTACTTTAAACAAAGCACTCAAACAACTCCATACATTTTACTTGACCCCGGTTCTTAACAACTACGGTAGGCAGATATCAAAGCGCAATCTTTTTAATCTCCTATTTTAAACATTAAACATATTACGGCTCGATGAATCAGCAAGTTTTGACTTATATTTATATTGCAAGCGCTTTAGAGGCTGTGGGTCCAGTATATTAAGTAACTCTATAATCCATTGTTGAAATCCTTTGATTTTGATTGACATAAGTCGTTTTGGTTTGGAGGTTATTTAACTCAGGGCTCGGAACCGGTTTTTACTATTTTGGAAATATTTCCTAAAGTACTTCTGATATCTCCATTTTTATATTAAGATTTGCTTTTGTTAGCCTTCATCTATGGAATAAATGATTTAAAGTACGAAAAAATATCCTAAAACACAATTAACCGAAAATTTTAACAGGTTGATTGTATAAAGACGAAACCAGTTTCCGACCCCTAATTTAACTCTTAATACCAGAGTACTTGTAGAAGCGAAATCACTCAATTTGAAAAATTAAAATAAAAACGATATAATGCGAAAACCTTCTTTATCTTAGCCACTATCAAAATTATGTACATTAGCTTCAACTTCACCTAATGTCATCGGTATAAAATGACACGTCAATGCCAATGCATGACGTTGTCAATTATCGTGTTATTGACAACTGTCTATAGAGTCGCTCTCTATGTTAGTTGTCTAACTAAATAAATATTAAGTAGGATATTTTGTATGATTTCATTACAAATGTATAGTTTTCAGATTTCCCCTGTACTTGTAGTATAATATGACGATATTACTTGCCAAATTTCATAGTTGTAGGTCAACGAGAAGTACCCTATAAATTTTAATTCCTTTGAGTGTCGAAATATACGTTTGTTGCGACGTAAACGGTCGTATATATTTTTTTACGTTAACTTAGAAGTTTGGTTTTTTCACAGCTTCAAGGAACTGTAGATCTGAGTCTAAGGTTTTAATTTCAACTCGATGCCTCTACGCGATCCCGAGATAAAGGCTCTTGACAGGCAGACAGACGGACGGACAACAAAGTGTCCTATAAGGGTTCCGTTTTTTTTCTTTTGAGGTACGGAACCCTAAAAATAAAAAATAAAAAATATTTGTGGACAATCTTACACAAATCGACCTAGTCCCAAACTAAGCAAAGCTTGTACTATGGGTACTAAGTGACGATATACAGACTTATATAGATAAATATATACTTAAATACATAGAAAACATCCAACAAATATTCGTGTTCATCACACAAATAAATGCCCTAACCGGGATTCGAACCCGGGACCTCCAGTTTCGAAGGCAGGGTCACTACCAACTAGGCTAAAGCGGTCGTAAAATTGTTAAATTACCCCTAAAATTCGTTTTTTCTTATTTGTCACTTTGACTTTCATCTATCCTTGTAAGAAAGGAACAAAACAATTTAGTTTGCAGAGGTTTGTTAAGTTTTATGAAAAAAGGGATTGGTTTGGGTGGTAGATTACAGCATTGGTAGCCAGCCCCTCGTAGGTTTATTTTGACAACGAATGTTGCGTACTATTTTTGGTGCCTACGCTGTTGTCGATGCCTGTTGCTGAGTATTAACTTGTTTGGATTTTGGATGAAGGGTGTTGCGGATGCTGATTGTATATTTTGGACGAAATATGCATGGGTGGGTTTAATATTGTGAGTCATATACAATTATTAAGGGGTTCCACGCGCTATACATCGATTTTTGACGAGTTTTGAGTTGATACTGCTCCGTCAAAACTATAGATATATTTTATGGCACAAACGGTTATCGGTTCTTCAACTCTTTATCCATATTTGCAAGAGATTTTGAAAAAACCGACTACTTATTTTTTTATGATTTATTCAAACATGGTCCAAAAACGCTCGATTTCCCATACTAGTATGTTGTTTACGTACTTGTATATATGAAATATAAATGTAACTGTTTCTTATTGACGTCTCTAACAACACAAGAGAGATTTTTATTTTTAACTCACCTTCACAAAAGTTACGCCCAAAAAAATGGTTTTTTGGCCTAAAGTTGCCAAAGTTTCATGCCATATATCTCGAAGCCAATGAGTTTTTTTTTGTAAATGTGGTATACATACTATACGAAAACACGAGAAATCGGAGAGTTACAGATCGAAGATCATTGGGAGCTAGGAGCCTCTTAATAAAAGAATCTAAACATGTACCTGTGCTAAAAATAGTTAATGGTTCATATTCAATGTTATCATAAACCTCAACTGCGTCATAATGAGTCAACGATATTTTCAAATGATGTATACGTCTTTAAATCGCAGGATTCGTAGGTTTAGATTAAGTGGAACTGTTGGTATTTATCTAAATTTATGTAGAATTATTTATAAAAGGTACAAAAAGAAATAAAAATGTGCATCTTAATAACATTGAGAACAGGCTAATTGTTTTAGTCCCTATTTATCCATTGTTTCATTAATAATTATTTGAATGCCAACTGTGAACTCTAAGTGCGTTCTAATATTAATGTTGGAATCCTTGAAAGCCGAGTTTAGACAAATAAAAGTCCAAACTAGACACAAAAGTGGGCCACAAGTTCATACCGATTTAAGCCGACTTTAAATCGGGAGCGAGAGCTGTCTTTGTACTTCGCGTCTTTAAATAACATAATATATTTATTATACACACGGCGCACAGTGGATGGAAATGAATAAAAATGGACATTCGCTTTTTTTTTCTGAAAACCCTATTTTGAAAAATGCTTTTCTGTTGAAAATGATGTAAGGAATAAAAAATGTTATGCAAAATTTTTCAAAATGAGGCCTTTTTAAAGCAGAAAAAAAAATGTTTTTTTTGTATGTAACTAAAAAATAGGTATCTTATTGTATGAAAACCGTTACCGATCCCGCTTTAACCTTTAGAATATTGTTTTCCTACTTCAAAACAGTAGAAAATAGTAAACAGCTTATCTCAGTAGGTGCCCGTTTTTTTTATAGCCCAGTCAAAAGTCAGTAAATACAAAATTTCTCTTAGTGCCTTATTTTTTATTTTCAATAAAAAAACGGTATATCAATAATAATTTAGTATAAATACAACATATTTTTGACATTTTGATAAAGATAAAAACAATTTTGTACAAGAAAATAGCTAAAAATTACATTGAAATAGAAACATTTGTTGCGGGGGTTTCATTAATTATTATCATAATACAAGTAGTAACAAAAAGTTAAAAAATATTTGAAATCAACAATAACGACAAGTTAATAAAAAAAATGCATTTTAAAAATCTATTTTATTCGCCACCTTCTTCTACGCTTTCAATCAGTTCTATATTTTCAGCGTCATCAGTGCTTATGCTTTGTATTATTAATAATTCCAAAGCTTTAGAAGAGACGGTCTTTTAAATCGCTTTACTTAGCGGTGGCCTCAAAAAAGACAGTTTTGGGTGAGATGACACCAAATAATTGTGCAATATGTCTTCATTTGTCTTCATTCGGCTACATTTTCTAGAATGATGCTCCCTCACATTGCGAAAATCTTTATTTCGTGCGTTCGAGAACACCTCGACAAATCCTTTGTTTTTTTTTTTATATAAGTGCAACTTCCCGACTAAAACCTTATTTATACTGTGGTTATTTTAATTTATTGAAGTGTGCATGATACCGTTAGACACTTCATAAACCAAAGAAATTTTTAAAATAGAATGAAGCCGTAATAGTTGTTACTTATTTTTAAAAAACGAATTCAGAAGTGGAGATGTTTTCGTAAATTTATTTAGTTTCCACCAGTTTAGGTTCAACCAGTTTGTTAATAATAAGGCCCATGTGTTCATTTTGTAGTCTTATTTGTATTTATCAAGTAATCGTATTTTTACACACACATACGTACACGAAAGACAATTAAATAAATTATGCATTTAAAAGCATACATAAAAAAGATATGATGCTTTGAATGTCAGATTTTGTGTAATATAGGAAAAAACAATAATAAAATCGTACCTCCATAACCTTGACTCTAGGACACAGACTCCAAGGGTGGCAACGTAGCAAATGACCCTACTAGCACCCCGAAACATTTTGACGGTCCATGTGCCGAACATCCTGTATAATTATTAATTAAGTTGCTTACAAAATACAAATATTATGCGTGGGTCTAGGGTATCGCTGTGTGGGTGGCTTGTTTGTGTTCTTGTGATCGGGCGGTTAAAATATTTTCCATTGAAACGCGCACATGTTTGAGTTTTCGACAACGTGTTGGGTGACCTACGACTTTAGTCATTACGTCACAACAACTTAGACATTCTTTAAAACATTGTACTTGAAAACGTTGTTCTAGTACCTATATACGATTTAACAAGCGAAAATGGCAGTGGGCAGGTCACATTATGCCGCAGAACCAATGCCGTTGGGGCAGACTGGTTCTTCAATGGAGACGGCGTGTCGGCAAACGTAGTGTAGGACGTAACTACTAGGACGGTATCTAATTAGGGCGATGATATTCGTAAGGCAGTGGGCAGTGATCGGCGTGCCATGGGAGAAGCCTACGTCCAGCAGTGAACTGACACAGGCTGATGATGATGTGTAGTTATATGTAGATTACGGATGGTGTTTAATGATGTTGCGTGGGGACGCCCGGGCGGAAACAGGCGGGCAGTCGACTTCTTTTCGGATTCATTCAGCCCATTTCCACGAAGTCAGAGCTTAAGGTATTCCCACACCCACATCGGCTTTTTTCCAATCTTCCTGTTTTCCTGCAGAACAGGAAGACATTTTTAAGGTTGACATCCTTCAATTTACTCTCCTCTAATGTATCTTTGCCGAATATATTATATGGCATTGCTGCGTACAGTATATTACTCCAGAGGCCGGGAAGTAAGGGGTTGCCGGCCGAGTACATATAGATGGATAGTTACGAGGTTGGCAACCCCTTTTCACGCCGAGGTATGTATAGTGCTTTTCTCAAACATGCAATGAAATAAATTTAAAAAACTCCAAGGAATCAAACTTTAATTTCTAAAGAAACTTTGGTGTTATTCCTACGTGGCACTACGAATAATATTCAACACGCAATTTTAGCAGTTGTTTATTAGTAAGTTTACAGTTAGTGGTAGTCATAAACACGCTTAGTTTTAGGGTTAAACACAATCAGTACAATATACTCGTAGTCACACGGATAGGTTAATCCTGACACATCACAAAATCAAAACATTCACCACGTCACCGAGTTAGTTGCTAAGCGTAGTGTGCGCGCGTTCGTGCCGTAGGGAACACTGCGGATCGATTCGCGGCGGCAGCGCGGGCGGCGTTGTTGCCAGGTCGGGCGCATGGTCTAAAAAAACAAGGTCTAACAATCAGGATAGTGACACGAGGTCGAGTTGCCACTTTATAGTAACAAAAAATATAATAAAAGTAAATTAATGAATAAAATCATGCAAAATAAATTGTTTACGCATTAAAATTGGCATTTACTTGTTTAAGCACACAAAATAGGTCAAGTTAAACATGAATGTAGTTAATAATTTGATAAAATACTCATAGAATACATGGAAGTCAGGGAGTATCATAATATACCACTAGCAACACTGCTTACTCACACATACGAGCGTCTTGACAGCGGCTTTGACGTTAACCGCGATCACGCAGTACATCCGTACTGAATTGCATATTTCACTCTCGGTCGGTGTCAGTGTAAGCAATAATCGCCAAACTTTTTGGCGGTGCCGTTGCATGTTATAAGAGTTGATGTAGGCCAGATTTAAAAATGGTAGGCTGTTCTATTCGGAACTGTAAGAGTAGAAGTGTTAAAGGCGGGACTATATTGTTTTTTTTACTTCCACAAAAGGAAACGGTAGCCAACGTATTGTGGAACGAAAACTACAAAAAAAGGTAGGTAACTCCATATGTAAAATTCTTTATTTTTTAATTTGAACAAAAAAGAGTAAAAGAAAATTATGTAGTGTCAAACACCCATTACTTACTGAACATTGCCCATAGTAAAAATGATTTGTAAATAAAAACTCACGGTGATGATGAATTCATTGTTTTACTGAAATATTTGTTTATGTATTGGCATCAACCACTACACCGAAATAATATGTTTGTATAGATGAATAAGGGTCACGAATGGTCAGTTTTTAACTGTGTTGGTGTTTGTTCATTCAGGCAAAATATACTAGGTGTCGTATACAATATTATTAGTCTGCGAAAATAGAATTGGAGTTGAGGGTAAAACCGGCAATTTTTTAATGTTTTTTGTCATTCTTGAAATTTTGTTTTTATACTGTTGTTAAATATAATTTATTATCCGATTTTTTAAGTAAGACAACTATTTTCCCCACAATACAAAGTTTAAGAACCATCGATAGCAAGGTCGTTTCACCCACACTACTAACCGATGTACCCGTTTGCCATACCTGGCGAAGTATATTATTGTATCATGGTCGGGCGCTGGCGCGACGTTGTCTGTTCGATAGACGCCGGCGCCGTGTTAGGGATCCACGTGAAGAAGATCATATGTTGTATTTTATTTTACGAACTTTTTGTGGTCAGAGTTTTTTAGTAAACGTGGAGTAGGCCACAAAACTAAAAGAAAATAAGACACAAAATATAACTAACACATATATTACTATTTCTTCATCGCTGTGTCATCGGTGTCGGAACTCATATTTAAATAGGAAACAAATTCAACAACGCATAGATCCAATTACAGAATGAAAAAAAATCAATTTTGCCTCCAAAATGATTTAAAAAATACCATCACGGTTTGAGTAGACATTTTTATCGCTAATATTTAAGTAGATGAAATATTTTAAATGTGTACTTTAGTAGTTAAATTTGCAATTAAAATTATTGGACTGTGTTAATAATGTGTTATTTATATGTTCATGTCGATTTTATATAAATAAAACAGCAAAATATAGCAAACATCGTTATTTTTTTTAATAATCATAGTGGCAGAATGTCATGCCGCGATGCTGTGCCTCAAATAAATGTGGAATGGAAATTAAAAAAGAGCATCTTGCAGGCTTAGGCCTCCAACTTTGTATGAAATTCCTTTAAAGGCCTCTCGTCTAGCCGCCCCCGAAACGTCTTCGCAGCCTATTATAAGGAACATAATCTCAATATTTCATTGCATGTTTGAGAAGAAATAATTAATGATTTATCATTCATTCCGCTAATACATGCTTACTAGTTTCTTCCTCCCTACAATGTGGACAGGAAGCGTCATCTCGAACCCCTATAACATTTAAATGTCTATAATGAGGATTGTGACCAGTCATTATTCCAGTCAACTATCGCAGGCTACTCTTACCCAGTTTCAGCAGATACCTGGTTCTTTGCTATCATCATCTTCGTCTGTCTACATCCTGTTATTTCCCTCCATCCCACACTCACTCTCTGTTTCTCTTTATTTGAGTCTACCTATGACCCCTTTAGTCACCTCGGCTGAGAAGGCCGGTTGCGGACCCATAAATTCCCATTCCGCCCCCTCCCTTTTCAGCCCGTGTGCCTTCTCGTTACCAGCTACTCCCTGATGCCCTGGTACCCATGCCAAAGTGACACCCGGATGTTTTCCTAATCCGTTAAGCTCTTTTTTGCATTCTTTCATCACAGATCACCTCTGACCGTTGCCTTGTCTGGAGTGTCTTGCCTATGGTGTTTAGTGATTGATCGATTGTTCGGCAGGTGTCGCTCGTCGCTTTACCACAGCCTCGGTATGTCTATCTTCGAGTTCATCCCCGCCATGCTCACGTTCGACCACGGCCAGATCAACCGCGCGCTCGCCGCGCTCAAGGTGTGCATCTCCATCTGCAACCAGCACAGGAAGAACTTCTCACTGGTTGAGAGCATTGGCACTATGATAAGAAAGGTAAGCATCACCAAACTGTATCTACCTACAAAGAGTACATTACCCTTACGAGCGCGGGTTAGCCATAGTTGTAGTTAGTTGTGGTATATACGAACACATAGACAAAGTGAACTCGTAGCTCCTACGCTGACGCACACAAAGACATGTGGATGTATATCTCAACACGCAACCATGACTCACCCGCTTTCGTGAGATAACAGAATTGCAAGGATAATTAGCGGCTTGTTAGCTCGAAAATATGTGAAATACGGTGCCATCTGGCAGAAAGCACGAAACTTGGCATGCAGCTTATATGTGCATCAAAGCGGCTAAAGCTAGGAAAAAGCCGTCAAGGGATAAATGGTCTTTATAAAATTATCTACAAAACATTTTTTTGATGTATGTTGACAGGGCCTATAGTTTTCAAATATGATAACATTTATTGGGGTAACTACAACAGTAGAGTTGCTAAACTGCAGATTACTGATATCATTGTGCGCATCGGGTTACAAGCATGTGGGATTCCTACCATAGCCAGTGTTCCGCGGTGATTATTTTCAGATGTGGAGGGAAGTAAGATTCGTGCCCTGTGCGCAGGGAGACCGGGGTGAATGGGACCAAATACACCTCTTTTTCGTTTTTTTTTTACTGATCCGTTAAGGCTACTAGGGCTTCGGCGGTATCGTTTAGGGAAACAAAAGTTTTTGAACATGTTTCTCTTACAATTTTGAAGCACATGTATGAAAGCTACATTCATACCAAGCTCGGGTGTCATGTTTCGCTGTTTTAATTATTATAGTGGGGTCGTGACTGCCCATTATTTTTGCAATAAAGGATACCAAAAAACGTAGGTACCTTTTAATCTCTAATATGATGAAAGAGAGATTGCAATCGGTTCTACTCTAGAGTTTGAAAAGATAACGAATATCATTTCCAGGTATACAGTTCATCAAATTTAACTGCTACAAGTACAACAGTAATTACATCTATAAAATAATATCTTTAACCGAGCTATTCTTGTATGTTTATTTCGGATATCTCGGAAAGAGTTTAACAATTTTGATGAAATCTTCAATATGGGGGTTTTCGGGGCGACCAATCGGTCTACAGAGCGTTTGCCCTTAGAAACTACTTTTGACACAGTAGCAGCAGAACCCATATAACGTAAACTTGCCCGTTTTATAGAAAAAAAAACAATTCACAATTTTTTAGGCTTTAAATCTGTTCGTACTCCTAAATCATAGACACATATATACTTACATGTTAATTGAAGCTGGAGTGTAAAAAAAATCTCACATAATATTGTAAATAAAAAGACGATACGTTACGTTCTGCAACTTTTTTTAAAAATCTAGTAACCAATACCATAGTTAAAAGTTTGCGAGTGAATCGGTAATCGATCTATTTGTTTTCTGAACGATACAATATTTGATCGAGGAGCATATTTTTGGACCATAGTTAAGGCATTTAATTCGTCTACATTTTAATTGTTTGTTACACGAAAATTTATCATAAAATTTGTTTAGGTAGCTTTCGTGTCACAATGGAATCAAATCAAATTGTAGTCGAATTAAGAGCCTTAACTATGGTACAAAAATTTGGTCCTCACCCAAAAAAGTATAAATGCGTCAATGTGCAGTTAGAGTTCGTCGTATAGTTTTTGCGTTCGGGCTCTTTTTTTCCAGTTTCTCTCGTTGAATTGTGTTTGTGAAACAATCATATATGAATCATTAATAATCGGTTAATATGGCTGTCGATTCGCCTTAGCCTCATCACTTTTTTGTCATTTCGCAAGTTTCAAAAGTAACTTCTAAGGAAACGCTAACGCTCTGTAGGTAGGTCTCGACTCCGATAAACTCGTTTTCTCCGGGAAAATCTCCCTGGTCCATCCATCCTCCTAGCGTTATCCCAGTACAGTTACATCCTGAAGGATGCCCGGGGTCCGCTACCTAATCCCAAGACTTGGCTTTGGCACTAGTTTTTACGGAAGCGACTGCCATCTGACCTCCCAACCCGAGGGGAAACTAGACCTTATTGGAATTAAGCATGTCAAATGAGTGGGCAGCTTGACTGTTAGAAGTTATCACGCCGCCCGAAGGCCTCTAACTTGGCTTATCGACTGCTATCATAGACAACAGCCGGGATCAACGGCTTAACGTACCTTCCAAAGCACGGGAGCGCTCAGTTAATAACCACTCAAAGCGGTCACCCATCCAAAAACTGATCTCGGCCGACGTTCGTTCGATACTGCACGCGGCACGCGAGCGCCGCTGGGCCACGAGCGCTCTTGGCAATGAGCGCTCCACTATTTATTATAAAGACATGGCTACAAGGTATTTATAATTCAACAGCCGAACTTTGGCACGTACACGGACTTAGAGGCGCACGCCGAGCTGTGCTACGCAGAGGCTCTGCTGCTACAGGCAATGATGACCATCATGGAGGGAGAGGATCTCACTGGCCTCATAAAGGGCACCATCAAAGTCAAGAACTGCTACAATAGCTATAAGTAAGAATTATAAGGCATCATTCATGGACAAGCGTAGCGTGCAAGTAAACGGTCACCGCTCGTGTTTGCGCCATGCGTGTTTCGTCCATAAGTGACGCCTAATGGCAACCCCTACAGTTCAATAACACTCGGACGGGATTTGACCAATGTAAAAAAAGTATGGAGTAATCATGAAAAAGTTATTGCTTGGTCAAATCTTCCCTAAGTTTCACAATATAATGTTACGCACAGACATAATCCTACTTCCTACTAATAAGTATTATAAATGCGAAAGTTTAGATATTTGGATCTTTAATTTGGAATTCTGTTACTCAATCACGCAAAAACAGCTGAACGAATTATGATGAAACATGGTATACAACGTGTTTATAGCCTGGATTAACATGTACAATATTTTTTATTCCATAGAAGTTTTCGCGGACAGAAGCTAGTACGTAATTATTATAGTAGATATTATGTAATCTCAAGACTTGGCGTAGCAACTAGCTTTTCGTAAGCTACCGCCATTTGGCCTTTCGAGGCCTAAGGACACTAGATCTTGTTGCGATCGGTGTCCTTGTGAAATTTTCCTTCTCCGAAAAGCTACTGATAAAATATGAAATGATATTTAGTACTTTTTCGAATCCAGGACATCCACATTGAAAGTTAAATTGTAATTATTCAGAGACTGCGCAAAGATCCTAGCGCGCAAACAGTGGGAGAGTGAGTCGTCGCGGGTGCACTTCCACAGCGGCGTGCGCCTCGGCACCGCCACGTTCAACGTCATGATCTCGCTGCTGCCGCCCAGGATCATCAGCCTCCTGGAGTTCGTCGGCTTCTCCGGAAATAAGGTAGCTGGATATATTTTGTTCGAACCTGACTGGCTTTACAGGCCTTCCAGTAAAGCGATAGAGTGCGCGGTTGGAGAGTAGCTTGGGGAAAATCCAGGGGAAACCTCCGTCATGAACGCGCGGGCGGTTTAAACACTGGAATACTCTCTCCAGTGAAATTAATGGAGCGGCCTCAGCCGAATCTGAGATGTACCTAGCTGAATATAATCATACGCTTTAACTGAGTCATTTCCTAATTTGGTTTTCCTTATAATTAAGAATTTCTTATCCACTTTGTCCGATTCGATACAGTGGGCGCTATCGTTTTTGTGCTCACCAGTTGGCGCCACTGTCGAGTAAGGTCCAGCTGTCAAAGTTTGTTATTTAGTTTACGCTTACATTTAATTGATATTATACCGTAAAAATTTCGAGCATGCTGCATTGTCGCGCAGGCGCATTTTGTTCGGAAAAAAAAGAGGACATTTGCGAAAGATACTGACGCACGAACAAACAGTGAGATTTGACATTTCGGAAACCTGACGCTACACTCAACTCAATATAACTGACGCTACACTAAATAATACAGACATCTAGGCACACGCGATAACCCTCATTCAAATCAATCAATTTATTGATAACATACAAATATTTTCCATGTTACTTTTAAGGTAGAAATGAATGAATTTCTGATTCATAGTCATCCCTACTGTGTCACTATTTACGTTTAACCCGCTACGTTCAATAACGCAGTGACTCTGTTTGTCAAATACAAATACAAATACAAATACGTTTATTTCGTCATCACAGGTTAAAAACAATACAGTTGTTAAGTTGGTGAAATACAGTACGAAGACCATGATGAGCCCATTAGGCATACGAAAATATAATTACAATGTCAGATTAAGCATGATATTCAATACAACAATGTCAATAATTTATAATATAATATGCAATACAATAATGTCATAATTTTAAAAGATGAATTTCGATGTCATATACAGTGGTAGTAATTATTTATTTATCTAGGCATGCTATTGTCACTAAGATAATCTAAAACACTATAGTAACACCTTTCGGATAAAAAGTTAAATAGTTTTCGTTTAAAGTTATTTAATGTTGCATTTTGCCAATCCTCAGGTAGTTTGTTAAATATTTTAGGAGCCATAACTAAAATACTCTTTTTCATCAGGGCTGTCCTAGATTTAACAACGCATATTTCAGGCTTCCTATATCGAAAATTAAGTCGCGTTGCTGTTTTTGTCATCTCAAACAAATTGGGATTGCTTTTAACATAAGTGCAACATTCAAAAATATATAGGCATGGGAAAGTCAAAATATTCAATGACTTAAAATGGGGCCGACAGCTTTGTGAGGGAGTCAGTCCAACGATGGCCCTAATACATCGTTTCTGAGCTCTAAACACCATATCTCTATGTGTAGAGTTTCCCCAAAATATTATTCCATAACGCAATGTTGAGGCTACAAAACTATGATATGCTGTTTGAACTGTTTTAAGGTCACTAATTTTCGCTAATTTATACAGAGCATATGAAAACTTATATAATTTGTTGCATACTGTCATAGAATGCGATTTCCATGACATGTCATTGTCAATATGGAGTCCAAGAAATTTTGTAACATTAGTTTTCGCTACATTATTACCTCTATAATTCACATTTAAGGATGGAACAATTTTTCTTTGACTAAATTGCATTATATATGTCTTATCTATATTTACCTTTAGGTTATTATTATTTAGCCAATTTATAATACTTTCAAGGGTCAAGTTAATACTATTCTCATAATTATTAGTTATGTCAAATTCTATAAAGATGGTACTGTCGTCAGCAAATAAAATCATGGGATGGTCACAAGAATTAATAATGTCATTAATATATAGTAGGAATAAAAGGGGTCCCAGGACGCTACCCTGTGGTACCCCGTATTCAATTTTCCTACGCTCTGACGTGTATATCTTTTCTTGCCTTGTAGCTGTACATATTTCAGAGATCACAGTATATTGTTCTCTGCCGTTTAGATACGACTTGAACAGATCCAAAGCACTACCACGAATTCCGTAGTTATCAAGTTTTTTAAGCAGTATCTGGTGGTCAACGTAGTCGAATGCTTTGGACATGTCCATGTATATCGCGCAGCAAGGTTTCGTATTGTCAAGACAGATGAGAGCTCTTTTTACTAGATCGTAAATTGCTAAGTTTATCGATGTATTTTTCCGGAAGCCTTTCTGTTCAGGAATGAGAATGTTGTATTTCTCTAGAAAGTTGTATACGATATCATATATAATTTTTTCGACTACTTTTGAAAAGATGGGCAAAAGAGCAATTGGACGATAGTTAGATGCGCTTTCTTTATCGCCCTTTTTATATAATGGTTTTATTGTAGCTAGTTTCAATTTGTTGGGATAAACACCTGTCGTGAAGCTTAAATTGATGATGTGAGCAAGCGGGGACGCGATTAAATCACTAACATGTTTTATTGCTTTAGTGTTGATTTCGTCGAAGCCTACGCTATTTGTATTTTTTAAGCTTAGTATGATTTTATATACATTATCAGGTGTTGTAGGAGACATAAAAATCGAATTCATATTACTATTTGTGTGGCCAGAGTAAGTACTATTTCGTTTACAGCTGTTATTTTTTATTTCATCGATAAAGAAGTTATTAAGAGCAGTAACTATGTCCAATGGTGCAGTAAAACGTCTATCTCGAATTGTTATGGCCTCGATGGGTTCTTTAGGTACTCTATGTTTGGACTGATTTATGATCTGCCATGTAGCTCTGGATTTGTTGGTCGCGTTGGCTATAAAATTATTATTCTGAGTCATTGTCAACATCTATTGTCAACATGTAAGTACGCGTCAGTGTTGCCGCGTATCCGATTGAATCTAGTGGGTTCAACTTGAGACAACTTTCAATACTGTTATCTTCATTCCCATTCCAATCGCGGCTAGATAATAGGCTATTCTACAATTTATTTTAATAAATTTTAAATTGTTCGCATAAATTCGACTAGTACCTATGTTTACCTCAAAATAATATCGATTATGCAAAGATAAATGGTTAAAATTTGTATATTCGCGCCCAATCAGCAGCCACCATTACGTTACCGTCGTACGTGACGTCATAAGAGCAGAAACAGAAACGTCATGAAGAATGAGCTTTCATAGTCCGTATCGTTGGTGCGTTTCTATTGGTGTTTCTGCTATCTGACGTCACCCACGAGAAAAAATGGCGGCCGGCGTCTTCGATCACGTGACATACAGATAATAAAACTACAATTATGATTTTCAAATTAAAAATATATCTTATATTTTTATAACTCGTACTTCTTATGGTAGACTATATAAAAAAATACTTTGATAATTAAATTTTGATGCATCAAAATGCTGTATAATTGTACCTATATTGCAGAGCTACGGTCTGAGCGAACTGGTTGCCGGCACGAGGTCCGCGGGTCTGCGCGCAGTGCTCTGCGAACTGACTCTGCTGGCGTACCACCTCGTCATCTGCCACTTCATCGGCGCGCAGGGCGATCTCGACGTCTGCCAGGAGATACTGGACAAGGAACTCAAGGTACTCTGTTCCCTATTCCAGTGCAATAGGGTATAATGGTGTATAGCAGAGCTACAGTCTGGGGTCCGCGGGCGAGCTCAAGGTACTATACTCTGTTCCCTATTCCAGTACAATAGGATAGATGATTTCTTGCTCATTTTGGAATTTTTTAACATAGTGTGGCTATTTGAATAGAAAACCATTAAATTATCACAGTGAATAGTAAATTAGAGAAATTAATCAAAATCATAATAGGTATGGGACTAAAGATTCGCAAAAATATTGTTTTTATAGTCCAAATGTAAATAGAATTATCATGTTTCAATTAAAAGAAATTGTATGGAACCAAGTACAACTTACATTAAACGCAAAATTTACAACCATAACGGCAAATTACTTACTCGTTTTTTCATACAACGGTAGTACGAGGCTACAAAATTGTGACGTCACATTTAGCTGTTAAAAGTATGGAGCGTTGTCAGTGCTCAGCAGCTATGCTGAACTTAGCCTCTCATTGTCGTCTTTTGTGTTGCTTTAATTGTAGTTGGTCCCAATACAAGCAATTGATCGTATCTAAAAACTGGGGCGAATGACACGAGTAAAAAAATGAATCATCTAGCCTTATGACGCGTACCACCACCACCACCACCACCAACTCATCATTGCTGTCATGAGGGAGGAGCTCATTGACTCGCAAATCGATCTCCACCAAGAGATACTGGACAAGAAACTCATGGTATTAGGTTTCATCGACCTTCGCATACGTTCAGAACACCGCACTATAATAATATCGATACCCTAGTGTACACTCGTACTAATTACGGGGAAAAAATTGTTGCAATTAGTACCATAGTGCACAAATCATAGTTTTAACTACATTAAAATTTTCCCCGTAATTAGTACAAGTGTGCACTAGGGTATCGATATGTAATTTTCAAATATTTCCATCCCTATTGCCATGTTTGTAAAATAGAGCCATGTGTACTGTCATCACCGAGCGTTAGTGGCAGCAACTCAGGTTTTACTACCCTGTTGTACCTTTACTGCTGTGCTCTGCTGTGTACGTTACCTCTTTAGTCGGTAGTCGGTTACGCATCAGAAATGCAATGATTTGGGCTGAGTCTTAGGTTTGGCTGCACCAAACCGTCTGTAATCTTAAGCTGTGTTCGTTAAAATCTGATGTAAGGAAAGTTTGACAAGTTTCTATGGGATGACAGCTACCGGCGCCATGTTTTCCGTTGATCGGCCTGTAATTGTAAGTCGGTAAAACCCGCCCTTAGAGTTAGTTCTTGGACATTGGACAACATAAGCTCTGGGGTGGTTGAAGAGCTTGGTGGAAAAGTATGTATGTATTTAAGCATTTTATTGTACACAATAACAGGTTAAAATAAGACAATATACATGTCACATAAGATTAGATTACAAGGGCCAATTTATCCCTATGAGGGATCTCTTCCAGCTAACCTTTTAATGATTGAGTGGAAATGGGAGAATGAGATCGACAAACTTGCACAGTGTACAAAAACGTTTCAAGAAGGTAACTTATAGCTAAAACCGAACCTAAATAAATATATAACAACTACTTAATAAATACATATTATAAATATATACTCATCTAAAATAATATACATAAATAAATATAGTATTCAACCAAATAACAAGTCGCTGGAGAGCCACAATTTTTTCAATTTACTCTTGAGTGACGCGACAGACTGGGAGTACCTTATTGACAAGGCCAACTCGTTCGACAGTCCCAGTAGCCCGATTCCACTCACACCTCGGATTTGGTTGAAGCCGCTCAACCAACCTCGCTGGAGCGCAAACTCTTAGAGTATTCCAGTGTTTAAACCGCCCGCGTGGGCGTGTCGGAGGTTTCCGCTGGATTTTCCCCAGGCCACTCTCCAACCACGCACTCCTTTTATTGGGCCCGGCCTATAAAGCCACAGTCAGGTTCAATAAAAAAAATCGGACCAAAACTTTACAGCGCGCCCCGTGAAAGATCTCGATTATGTTCGCGTCTTATTAGACGGTAGGGAAAGAGTAAATTTGGCTCTGCACCTCAGACGATGACCACTGCCAAAAGTTTTAGAGACATGAAGTTTTACGTATTTGACGTTATAATTACGTCTGTTTTCAGGTATACCCTGATGGTGTCTGGTTCCTACTGTTCAAAGGGCGCCTAGAATTGATGCGGGGCATGTTCAACCCTTCAATAGTCACATACAACTTGGCCATCGACAGCCAGGATATGTGGCTGCAATTCCGTCATGTCTGCTATTGGGAGATCATGTGGGTTAATGGGTGAGTACGCAGAGACTAAATTTTTTCACAGAACGCTGGAATCAAGAATATTTCTTATGGCCAAAGCTTAAAATCGCATGATTCTATCACTTAATCACACTGTAACGTATCTATCCATGAGCGGTTTTGACGTGTGACTAGGACTGCAATAGGGATGTTGACTCAAAATTTATTGGTATCTAAATTATATCCAAATGAAAGAAGACATAAAACTATGCCAAATGGTGAAAATCCCATTAAAATATCTCAAAAAATAACGAAGCTACAACCGTTAGAATGTTGTTAATAAGAGTGAGAAAGCACTAATTTGTAGTGACGTCACTGACTTAAAGCGCCATAGTAAATGAAGATCGTTCCATACAGAGGTGCGTTTTGCGAAAAAGGGACAGAACATGCCCCCACTTAAAACTTTGATGACTTGTAATTATGTAATTATTTATTTTTTTGAGTTACTTTTTTCGCTATTTGGTTGAGAATTTGATCCTTTTTCGAGAAAATTTGAAGTAGTTGAGTTTCTTACTTAGTGTCAACATCCCTATAGTGGGTAAAACCCTAAATACCTAGTTAATGAGAGCTGAGAAAGGGGCGACTGGTAGGTATTACACGGCATTAATGAAACCCATTTTACACGAGACGTTCATATAGCCACCCGAGCCGGTACGTTAAGGGTCGTTTTATGGTCTTGTTTTACAATCTACTATTCTTGATCCTTGCTCCTCCAATCAATCTTACTGTAATATATTCAGGTTAAAAATGGATTGGCGGCAAGCGGCTTTCTACGCCAACAAGCTAATGGAGGAAAGCTCGTGGTCGCGCACCATCTACACTTACACCAAAGCGGCGCTGCTGCTGCAGCTGGGAGACGATCTTAAGATGGCAGAAAGACAGCAGTGCAACGATCTTATGAGGTATTATTTAACAGATATCGCCGTCAGTAGAACCTAAACTCATTAAGTAACAAAGAGTGGTCTCTTGGTGATTTTAAGTATAAAACCACGTTTTCCTACTCGTCGACTTTAATGCTTGAATTAAGATCTCGTAAACGAAACTAAAATCACATACTCTATGGAGCTCCCTTCAAGTGAACTCTTATGAAATAGACCAATCACGTGTCACCGTTACTGAACTTTGATGATTTTGACCAATCACGTGACGCCGCGGAAACTCAGTTCTCGACTAAAAAAGCATACATTGTCGATTTTTATACAATCGTTACATAATGAAGTCGAGTAATGCGTTGAAACCACGAGGCTTGCATAGTATGGACAGTGTTGTTCGTATCGATATTATTTAAGGCCTTACTAGACTTACCAATCTTTCAGTGCAATTTACTCCTAGATGCTTTCCGAGAACGTGGAAAATCGAAATTAGTAGATGATTATGATTTATTCCTATTTAAAGGAATAAACTTCACATTTAAATACCACTTTTTTCCCGCTTAACGAGCCTTTTTACATATTTTTATGCATAACTCATAGATTTATATACAACATTGGAATACGTTTGGTAATACAACGTTATGCTTACTTAAATAAATAAATAAATATTAGAGGACAATCTTACACAAATCGAACTAGCCCCACAGTAAGCTCAAGAAGGCTTGTGATATGGGTACTAGACGACGATATATTTAATAGATATAAATACTTAAATACATAGAAAACATCCAAGACTCAGAAACAAATATTCATGCTCATCACACAAATATTTGCCCTGACCGGGATTCGAACCCAGGACCGTCAGCTTCACAGGCAGGTGCACTACCCACTAGGCTAAACCGGTCGTTACTTATATGTTTTTATCGATATATATCGTCACTATTTATTTTTTTATACTCCTGACAACATCTTTGTGTGTCAGTTTACTTCGCCTAATTGTGGATTTTAGCTTTGGTTCTCGAGTGGCGACCACATACCGGAGGCGCAGCGTGTGTAGACCCCCCACACGGTGGACTGACGAGCTTTAGCTCGACCTTTAGGTCGCGGGAGTCCGCTGGATGCCGGTGGCGCTGGACCGGTCATCGTGGCACTCTTTGGGGGTCTCCCGGCTGATGTGATCAGACAAATCTATACCTAAGCTTATATTTGTGATCCAGGAACGCTTCATACTACAAGCAACGCATCGCGGGCAAGTCGCTCCCGATGGAGAAGTTCATGATCCGGCGCTGCGCGCGTTACGCCGCGCAGGGCGGGCGGCTGGTGCTGCCGGCGCTCGAGCTGCTGTGCCTGTGGAACATGTTCCCGGTGCTGGCGCGGCACGAGCGCGCCGCGCAACACGTGCTCAAGGTGACTGCTATCACATGATAAGTAATAGTACTACGTACACAAGGCCCACCGTTAACATATCTCCCGTTTAGGCATGCCAAACGTTCCTGAACTATCGCGGCCATCTTTTTCTATCGCACGCACTTCTACTCGCTACATGATTTTCTTATCGCACCCGATGTATGCCAACCACAATGGCCACATGTACTTGTAGTGGGCCGCTCGCTGAAAATGTACAAAAAGAAAACATGACAGTGCAAATACTTAGTTGCTAAACATGCATTTACCCCCTTGAGAGTTCCCAATGAGACATAAATCAAGTAGGTATAGGTATATACTACGCTACACTTAACCTAGCTCCGCATATTTTAGATGGAGGAATCATAAGGATGGATGACTTTCACACTTGATTTATTCGTTGCGAGAGGTACACGAAGGCTGGGAACTTCTTCTGTTTATAAGCTTTCCCACAGCTGGATTGAAAATAGGAACAATTTTGTATAGCCATGCTGCTGCAACAACGTGAAGATACAACCTCTGGGGTGTAGTGCGTGTCATCCACGCAGGCGCGCCACTCCATAGCCCAATCCGTAAGTACAATAGGGTAGATGAACCATGTTACAATTTATAACATAGTGAGGCTGTAAGGATAGAAAACCATCAAATATCACAATAAATGGTGAATTAAACAAATCAATTAAAATGATAATAAGATATTGGACTAAAAAGATTCGCAAATATGTTGTTTTTTGTTTATTGGCCAAATGTAAATTGAACGTTACCAATAGAATTGTCATGATTCAATTAAAAAGAAATTGTATGGCAACTATCTACATACACGCAATATTCCACGATAAAAACTGGTTCGAATGATATGCTTTTTTTTTGTCGTCTAGCCTATTGCTTATATAGATTAGTACTAGCGACCCGCCCCGGCTTCGCACGGGTGCACTATTTAATGGATGTTATTATACATATAAACCTTCCTCTTAAATCACTCTATCTATTAAAAAAAACGCATCAAAATCCGTTGCGTAGTTTTAAAGATTTAAGCATACATAGGGATATAGGGACAGAGAAAGCGACTTTGTTTTATACTATGTAGTGATGAAATTCGCTGTGGAGGGGCGCGTCGTCGTGGATGAGACGCACTATACACGCGTAACGTTACTACGATGGCATCTCGGGCTAGTTCCCGGATGGAAATTCCTGGTCCGGCGGTGAGTTCTGTATCCATTATCGGACTAGCTTTATGGTGCCACTAGCTTGCACCCGCGACCTTGTCCGTGTAGAATCGTTTATCGCAGGGATGATTGCTATTAGATTGCCATAATGGCGTTTTATGAATTATCGTATCGCAATTCCATTCACGGATCTCGTGGTAAAATTCGTAATAGACAGTAACGTTTGCATTTATAATATTAGTATAGGTATTACTGCATTGTCTACCTCGCAAAAGTGTTCCAACAAATTTTCAACTCCATTACACCGACGGGAAGTTCATCAAATTCGACTTACAAGTCTTGTGTCCGCAGTACACATTGGGCCAAGGTATTGGACCAGCAATTGGTCCAAGACGCCAACGTGTGAACACAATTTACGAAGCGAGCCAAGATCCTACCTGTGATGTGTGCACGAAAAACCTACACCATTCGGTTGCGAACCAGCGTTGGTGTCAACTACCAACATGCAGCCAACTGGATCTCAGTGTCAGACCGAAGTTTCTGCCGGTTTCGGCAAAAAAACATGTTTCGGTCTGACACTAGTCTACACGTTGGCCCAACGTTCTGGCTCAACGCTTTGGCCCAATGTACCAATTTTTTTGCGTGAAGCCTCCATCATAATTCAGAACTCCTGGACTTACCTGTGGTATTTTGCAGTTGATAGAGACGACCCGCGACCAGCTAGATGCGGGCCCCAAAGAGTGGATGCGTATTTACGAGGCGGATAATCGTGCGCTGCTGTGGTACTTGCACGGGTGCTGCCTCGGGGCCATGGGGCTCCCGCACCTGGCCCTCGACTCGCTCGACAACGTGATGCAGTGAGTGTTGCTACAGTTCCGCGGCCAGCTCAATACGGGCCCTAAAATCACATGCTCATTACATAGACAGTATCATAATAGTTAGCCAAGATAGTTAATAGGATAAGCGTGTTGACACCAAATAAGAAAATCAATGAGTTCTAATTTTTTCGAATAATCAAATTCTCAACCAAGTACCTGACGTCACCCTAGGGACCAATGTGATCAACTGTAGCAAGGATCTGTGAGACGGCAGTGGCGATAAAAAAATCACTATATTAGTGTGACGTACTTCATGAATGACCCCACAATGTTTTGGCCACAAATGAAACGTCGATATCTTGTCCAGGTTGAAGGGCGATATCAAAGAGGACACGTTCCTGCTGCCGTACGCGATGGCGGAGATCGCCTCGTGCTACCACTACCTGGGCGAGGACGAGCGCGCCACGCAAATACTCACAGACACCAGGTACGTACGTTAGGTCACTTATTCGACCTATTCCGTGGCTGGGTATTACAATTATGTACTTGTAAAGCTCCACGCGAAATATAAGACTGTGGGCCATGTTGCGGAATTTCATTCGAACTAATTTCTTACACTGGCAATTATTTTAATGATAGGCTGTCACTGTTGTCAGTATCACTGGTGGTTTATTTGAACAATATTAAAGTGTTGAATTCATATTAAGTAATAAATGACAAAAAACGCACAAAACGATTCATTGTCAAGAGCGAAACATGATTAATAAGTAGGTAATATTAGAATATTTGTTCCTGAGTCTTGGATGTTTTCTATGTATTTAAGTATGTATTTGTCTATATAAGTAATGTATATCGTCACTTAGTACCCATAGTACAAGTTTTGCTTAGTTTGGGACTAAGTTGACTTGTGTAAGATTGTCCACAAATATTTATATTTATTTAAGTAATGTATATAATAAAATTCTCAAAAAAAAAACGGTCAGAAAATGAAACTATTGCGCTACAAGACATTTCAAAATTAACATTGGATCTAACAGGCTTCTAAGGCCGGGTTTTATAAAGATCCGTTAGACCAAATGTCAGATCAAATATCAGTAACTCAGTACATTTTTTGACATAACAAACCGACATAAGGTCTAACGGATCTTTATAAAACCGAGCCTCATAGTTAAACAAGTCAAACCGTAATTATTCCGACTATACTGACATAATTCACCGCATAACTGCGTTCTTGTACGTTGTTAGTGTTGGTCCATCATTAGATGCCGTATATCGTTTTAACTTGATGTCGTTTAAATGTACCGAGTGGGTATAAGTAAAAAAGAAATATGAAGACCATATTTTAAGAAATCATGTTTCAGCTATAACCCAAGAAATAATCTTGTAGCCATAACAGTATAAAATCAGGCCTTTGGGCTTTGGTTAGCGTTTCAACAACAAACAGTTCCTAATTTCTTTCATCAAGTTGATAATGATGTCTATCATTTAGAGACATTAATATATTATTTGTGTCATTCACAGGAAAAAGTATTCTGGATATTCACTAGAATCGAGGCTTCAATTCCGCATGCATTCCAGGATGATTATGATAAAGGAAAAGGAGCAGAAAAACAAAACCGAATCCAGAAAGAAAACAGTATCTTAATTCAAACAATTGTAACGTTTTATATGACGGCAGTTTAATGATATATGTAGTTTAAAACACGGCCAACACGGGTAATCAGTGTTCCTCATTTGTAAGAAAAGTAATATGTTATTCATATTAATATATAAAGATGTCTTAAGACTGTCCATTTGCGGCTCGGTTTTGCAGATTGTCGGCAGCGACAGACACAGTTTTATTAAAGACTCTTAAGAACAGACGCGATCCGCGTTGACCGTGTGACACGATGTCATTCCCACCTGTTACCACTGCCACTGATAACTGGCTGGGAGTTTTCCCCTTCTGTTACGCGTGGTAACTACTATGTAGATATAAAATTGAAAAACATCCTAGCTGTTACAACTAACATGAAGTTGGTAATACCTTTAGTAGTGTACAAATGAAGAAAAAACCCAGTTTACCATTGGTAACAAATTGTATGCAACGGGTGGGAATTTAAACATGTACCGACAAGTTTCTTTTCGTATAAAACGACATTAGTCAGAAGTGCATGTCGGTTCGTATATCAGTTGGAGTAGGTGTGTCGCATTCTTGCAGTGCGATTTTTACTCGTAATATATATTTGTTGTTTTTTATTGGGTAGGTTCTTTAGCTATGTCAGGAGTTTTATATTAGTCAGTTATAAGATACTATCTGTGTCTATTTATTAATAACGATATAAACGTAAGCATGCCTTTTTTTTAAAGATGCTCCTAGTTGACAATTGTATTTAAATTTATTTAAGGCCATGGGTTTTAAGTCTAGAATGAAAGAATGGTATATGTTAAGTGAAACATCACCATGTTTCATATTGTGATGTAAAAGCTTACCTGATTGGAGTTCCAGCGGTCTCTTGCAGTTTAATTAAGCAACAAGAAGGCGCGGAATAGCTCCACTAAAGACATTCCATTCTAATAAACGAGCAGAAAAAAAACCTAACACAGTAAACATTGTTATAGAGATTTACTGATGTTAATTCCTACACATTATAGTTAAATGAATCAACATTAGTGAAATTATTAGTACAAATGCAAATCAATATCATTATAAATTTTTATCTTCAATAGATTATAGAACTGTTAAAGCGTGTAACGTGATTTGTTTTAAGCATAGCTGGCTTAGTAATATAAATAACCATTGAAATTATATTATATTAAAAATGTATTTATCTAGGTGCCCACTTACTACTATATCATAAAATTTGTACTTAAATGAGGCTAATTCTAAATTAAAATGTTAAACTAAAACTAGTAATTTAAATTATCAGTATACGCGTCAAAGACACGGTGTAACCGTGTAGAGATAGAGTATAGAAAAGAGAAACATTCTTCTACTTATTTTGAGCACTAATAAAATATACCTGTGCAGGAGAAACTTGATGGTCTGAATACAAAAATGCTATTTATTATTTCTATTGGGTAGAGTAATCTAGATAGATTTTCAATTATTGACATAGCCTCCCAAATTCGAGGCCCCTGTGTGTTAGATTTATGACTTGATGACAAGACAACTTATTTCTTACTTGTAAAATAAGTTTGAACGTCCGCGACAATTTTGTTAAACTACTATGTGGCCCTCGGCTGCTAAAAGGTTGCGGCTGTGCTCTAGGACGTCAACGTTGTACCGTGAATATTTCACTTTTTTTACCATAAACTGTATTCGACCAATAGGAATATAGTTTATTGCAAAATTAGTATACATTTTTGACGTAGGTATACCTATGATGACCTTGCTCCTGTTTGGTGAAATTGGAATAAGCACTTAACTTCAGATTGATTTCAAAACCTATTGGACTAATTCTGGTATGAGCTCTTTTTTTGTTGAACTAACAGTATGCGAAGTATCATTAGCCTTAATTATAATATGCATTAATAAGCCTTTGCGAGTACAACATTGTGAGGAAACATGCGTACTTCCGGAATAAATGGATTTGTGAACTCGTTAATTCGGGTAGAGGCAGCGTGAGGATTATAACAACCGATTCCCAGTTCGTTCATGAGAGAATGCCTGGGGGCAGTCCATCACTCGCCGGCTCGTACTCTTATAGAGGCGTGATGCTTTAGTACCCTGCAATTCAAAAACGCCTCTTGAACTCTCTCGTACTAGTGAGTACAAGAGAGGAAAGGATATATTTATAGTTGCGTCCATTGTTATTTTTTATTACTGTTGAATTACTGCTTGCTTATGTGATATAGGAATAATAAATATTAAATATACATTTAAGCCTTTAGCAGTGTAAGAGTCAAATTATTCTATGTATTTTTTTATCATTAATGAAAAGTGTATTTATTAACAATTTGTACCTAACCGTAATCATTGTTGTTTGAGTCGGGTATTTGGTTTGTATTTTTAACGGATTGCAATTCTATTAGTTATTTACAGTTCGATATGGAATGTTTTATTAATATAAATTTTTCAGTCTTATGAGTCTATAGTACGTGTTTTAAATGGTTTTTAATAGATCGATATGTCTCATCTCATATTCATCATATTTCTCGGGGATTTGATCAAATCTTAATTCTCATTTCACGATTTTGCTAACTTATAGTATTCTTGCCGGTTTTAATGCATTATAATGATAATTGTTTCTTTCTTTAGGGAATAAGCGTGATCTCTAAGTACAATCACAGAACACCCCCGCTAGAAGTCTAATGTTGGTCACTTTGTTCCCGATGCGAGTCACCACTCGTAGGATTTATAGGGCTCATATAATCCGCGGTCGCCCGCCTGCCGTTCAGTTGCGTCCTAGTCAACGTGCAGTGTGCGTGTCTCTTTTAAAAAAATATAGAAAATTGGATTCTCGTGGACATGGGATTTTATAGTGTGAGGTGGTGTGGGAAGCCTTCAAATACTTCTAATTACAAAAAATTGGAATCATATTCAACAGGTAAGTCAAATTCATTATTTCTTTGAAAATATTTGTAGCCAGCGGATGCCATTTTATACTGGTCGCTGCGAATACTTCGGTACAAACACACTATGTCCATCCATTTTCATCAAGTTGAAAATGCAATATGCTATTCCTTTCTTACGAAAACACGTCACGACTAGTGATGTGCCGATGATGTTATGGTCAAGTACCGATTCCACGACTTTCGTTCGTACCGATTAAAAAAAATAAAGATTTCACGTTTGTTTTATATTAGTTACTAGTTATTCTGTAGAATCTTATTTTTCTTTCGCTGTTAGTTTTTAAAAGTAAATTAAATAGTACGATATGTTGTGTGGACTTTTTAGTATCCTCTTGGTGAGCAGTTGGGTCCAGTGTCACAAGATGAGCCTGATGATGAACTTCGAGGAAGAGCGAGGGGGCTTGGAGTTGATTTGAGATAGATATATGTTTTGTGGGCTTTTTAGAATCCTCTTGATGAGCAGTTGGGTCTAGTATCACATGATGGGCCTGATGATGAACTTCGAGGAAGTGCGAGGGAGCTCGGAGTTAGTTTGAGATAGGTATATGTTGTGTGGGCTTTTTAGAATCCCCTTGGTGAGCAGTTGGGTCCAGTGTCACAAGATGAGCCTGATGATGAACTTCGAGGAAGTGCGAGAGAGCTCGGAATTAGTTTGAAGTGTGAAATAGATATATGTTTCGTGGGCTTTTTAGTATCGTCTTTCTCCTTTCCACAATGATACAGATTAAAGAGATATATAAGAGCTATAAAATATTTGTTATTTAATTTTTAGAACCAAGTAAGTAAGTAGATGATAGATCGTTTTGTTACCAATTTTATATACAGTAAATACCTACCGTAATTTACCTTTAATAAATTACGGTACCAGTTTGTAGTGAACATGTCCCATCACTACGCAATCCGCGTGCCAGCTCATCAACCAATCGCAACGCTGGTAGCACCCGCCCTTCCCCTCACCGCTTCCTCATACTTTGGTGACTCGCGCCGGGAACAAAATGAGAAATATTAGCTTTCTAGCGGGGGTGTTCAGTGAAGTACAATATAGCAAAGGAGTCGTTGGATTGAGGTATGTAAATAGTTTATTCAAAATTAATATAAAAATGAAAAAGTGACACACCTATACATAAATCTTAAAACAATCTGGCATTATATTCGCGAAATATCGTGGACTAAACGTCGATGAAAAATTATAACCACTGGATTTTCAGCAAATCCGTCAATGATATGGATGGATATGATATGTTCATACAGATTGTTAAAATGGCTACCTACTCGTATTTCATAACTTCTCTAAAAAAATACAGTGATTTGATCAAATCCCTAGGTCGGGTTAAGTACCTAATAAGCTCATTTTGTCATCTCACTGACGTGGTCTTGTCAAATCGCTAAACTAGTCTAGTGAAACGACAAACTGGGTTTGGCCTTTTTGGACGATTTTACAATTTCTCTAAATCGATTCAGAGGTTGGATCAAGTCACTGGATTTTGTTAGGGAAATGATGAAATGGAGACGCTATTTTAACATCTTGGGAGACTTGATCATATCCGTTGGGGATACGATGTGATTTTAACAAATGAGAATACTGAAATGCGACTACTGACAGCTTGCGTAGGCGTTGCTAGGCTAATTTAATTGTTGAGTTAATAAAATACACTACGACTTTTATGCAACGTATGAATATTTTTGTAATGTTAATATAGTAATATTTTGTGAAGAAAATGTATTGATATATTAATTTATATTTGTTTTATTTGTCGTAAGAATTTTCTTATGGTAGTTTCCACTTTGGCTGACTTTAGGCTGAGAATTGGTTAGGGTTGCAGAGCCAGCCAGAGTACTGACTAGAGTTTCCATAGCAATGATAATGATCCATAGATATTTCAAAGTTAGAGGAGCGTCAATCGATGTTTTATCTAAATGTTAAAAGTATATTTATTTTCAAGACTTATACACGATACGATACACAAAATAAGATAATTGATTCCTCATATTTTACAGTAAGTAATATAATATTGTAATTAAAAAACCCTTTAACCTCACCTGCTCTAATTGGACGCTGTTATGCAATACAATACAATACAAATACATTTATTACCATAACACAAAAAATACAAAAACAAAAGGTATGCAACGGCTTATAGATAGGTACATATTTTAAGTATTTAGGTAATGGGTACCAATCTCAGCATATGCTGGGCATACAACCCTGCGCTGATTTTCAGATTGATCGCAACCCTACGAGCATTCACATACGATATAGTAGGTACATATATATTAAAAAAAAAGGAAAATGCACGTGTACCATGGATTATTTAAATCTTGTAATCTTGGTTGTGGTTGTTGATGTGGAAGTTTGTGTTTGTTTTTTTTTTGAGTAGGTAGGTATCTACGAGTATGTGTCTGTAGTGTTGTGAATGAGAATGTAGCTTTGGTTATTCAATAATGTGTCAACAATGTGTGTGTGTGTATAGGTTTTCCTACTAGGTTGACACATTATTGCATAACAGCATCCAATTATGTGTAACTCTTGGGAAGAGCAAATTACAGTACCTAATATAGACTGGTAGTTATATCAGATTATTTCAACCTAAACGGCCTTCTGTGAGCCATTTTGGCGACATGGCATCCGAAGTAAAAAAAACCGGTCAAATGCGAGTCGGACTCGCACACCGAGGGTTCCGTATACAGATGTGTACCGGTTCCAACCCTATTAAATCAGAAAAATCTCAACATGGTGTGGAAATTGGACGCCATTGGGTACAGCGCCATCTATCGGCGACTTTTGTTACAAATTTGAGCGTTGAATAATTTTGTATGTATGGTAGTTTTTCAAGGATAATTCTTTATCAGATGAACCGATTTCATTTTTTTTTCTTTATTTGAAAGAAAGTACTTTCAGCATAATCTCGTATGAATTTATGAAACTAAAGGGTCATACGCGGATTTAGGTTTCTGTGGACATGCCAAAAGTTAAGGGCTACAAAAGCTTAATTTTGGATTGGACCAGTAACCCGCATAAACAGTGTATCCGTGTCTATAAATCCATGTAATAAAAACATAGCTAACATGCACAGAAGCCGTTAACTATTGACCACAGGAGGGACGACTTTTGTTTTTTCAACTAAGTATGACTTACAAACAACAAATAAATTACAAACTTAGTATAGAAATGTTTATTGACGATAAAAAAAAGAAAAACTGGATAGAGCTACAGTTATATTTTTCCTGTAAAATATACATTGATATCAATGTTATGTAATAATTTCATATTTTTCCTTGGTAAACTTCGGAGATAAGGACGGGGGGGAACGGTATTTTTTTACATTTTCCCTCATAAAACAAAAATGACTCAACGTAAAAAAAATTGTTTCAGATGTGCAACCCAAGCCCTTTCATATGACACCCCACTCGACATATTAACTAGACTTTCAAATTTTGAACCACCATCTGTCATTTTTCACAGAAAATAAAAAAATACTATAAAAGTCATGTTCTATGTATGTCAAATCGATAGCATAAGTAGTTCTTGAGATATTTAGCGATGTGACACACAGACAGACAGACAAAGTGAAACCATAAGGGTTCCTTTTTTACCATTTTGGTACGGAACCCTAAAAAGCCTGCTGAATCCGATTCTGAATGTCACCCATCCGAATTTTGATCCCTTTGCTCGAAAATCAGGATGGCGGCTAAAATTTAAAAACTCACCAGAAAAAAATAGTGTGGTGTCCTGTAATGGGTGTTGCGGGTCGTTAAACTCAATCTTGATACAGAAGTTGGTTCCGAGAAGAATTCTATTTTATTTAGGGTTCCGAACCAACCGCAAACTTAGGTTGCTTTCTTTAACAAGGATAAAAACACTGATTAATCAGTATATTAGTATTTTTTGGTAATATATACGTAATAATAAACATTTCATAATTTTCCAAAAACGGGGGAACGGATTATAGTGATCGTTGGTATACGAGTTTATAGCTAGGATTAACTAACATACTGATATAATTATTTTTATCCCGAAAATCGTCTCGAAGGGATGAAATAGGGAGTGGAAGTTTACGCGGACGAATTCGCGGGCAAAAGCGAATAGTAAATAATAGTATAGGTACTTATGTATAACTTACGTTAGAAAAAGGACACGCGAAACAATTACATTATCATTCACATCTTTGGGGTTCCGCAGTAAACAAGAAACCCATAAAGTTCACAATGCCAGTCGTCGGTCAGTACTAGAAAGCCGTATTTTGGCATCAGTGTATCGATAATGCCAACAAAACGTTAGAATATTTTTTTTATAAACAAATAAGGGGTACCTCCCCTACACGTAAAGTGGGGTTACAATTTTTTCTTCCAAACCCCAATGTGTAAGGTATTGGGTAGCTCGATCAAAAATATTGTGGGGTTTCTGAAACCAAAGGTCCCTTGACCTTGTGTGCGCATATATACATCGTTGGCGTCGAAAAGGTTAAGTGCACATACCTGCTCTAATGGGTGGAAAACTACGGAACCCTACACTGCCAATAGGAGTCTCCTACTGGCCGCTTTTTTTAATCTATCTGCTCCGGTTACAATTTTTTTATAAACATGTCATAGTACTACAATAAACTTGGGGGGTTTTAAAAACTCTATTATTGTATTTTTTTTTTCAACTAAATGCACGAACTCTTTCCCAATTGGCTACGGATTTGACCTGTCGAAGTTGGTGCCGTAATGCCATTAGTGACCATACCTTACCTACATTATATCATTTACAAATTAGGTAATCAAGTTCAATAAAGATTGATACCTAATAAGATCTGCGTGGTACCGCTCTTGAATTTTCAGTTTTAACAATCTAGGGTGTATGCTAAAATAAACCTCCTTGATTGTGGATATGGCGTCGTCATGGCCACCTAGACATACTTCAATCAACTCGAAGTTCGAAATTTGGGCATCTGACAAGCACAATCGCACAGAGAGACAAAAGAAATTCAACAGGCCTGCTGGATTCGTCAAACGCTCTGACGGAAAATACTTTTTCATATCCAAAGTTTCAAAAATAACTATCCTAATGAGTGATCAGCTAAAGAACGTTTCGGCGATGAACAAACTGTACATAGGTAATTTACCTGTTGAAGCAGACGATGCGGCTGTCAGGCAGCTCTTTGCCGAACACAACCTGACCGTCGCAGAAATCTCTGTCAAGAGAGGTGGCTATGCATTCGTCGATTTCCCTGATCAGTCTGCTGCGGACCGCGCTATCGATAAACTTCATGGTAAGTGAAATTTGTTACCTAGTAGTTTAAATGTTTGGATACGTTTTTCAACACGCGAATACATGAAAGCTATTGTAGACGGGAAAGTAAAAGGAAGGCCAAGAAGAACATTACATATGGTCCAAACAAATCAAGCAAAAAATAACCGTATATCAGGCTGTAAGTCCGTGATGCTGATGGACGATTACCATGGCCACGTCTAGGGTAGCCATACGTCAGGATTTTTGAGCCTTTGTCAGTAATGCGGCCGGACTTTGTGCCAGGATTTTTAACAACTCTGTAAGCATACGTCGCGCGACGCGATTGTCTAATTTAGCATTCATTGCTGCCGCTTTAACCTGTGGATCAGCAATGCCACGAATAACGATTGCGCTTTTTAAATCATCGGGAAGACTTAACAATATTCAATCGTAACAACGATTGGCGTGCGTATTCTGCATAAGTTGCAAATTTCTTTGAGGTGCTACACATTACGTCAAATAAAATACTTGCGACATCAATGTTAAGCGGACAAAGAGAACAAAATTCGGATTTAAAATTCGTCCAAGTGCGATCATTAGAGACCCAATTACTAAGCCAGGTTCGTGTATCGCCGCGTTAACAATTACCAACTCGAGACAGACACTCATTATCATCCCAGTTGTTTAATTTACGCCCCTGATCGACTTCTGCACACCAAACGTCAAAATCATGTATACTTAGTCAAAGCATGAAATGAAAAACTTCGACGATGCCTTTGTTTGAACCAGGGATGATAATGCGTTTGCTATCTTATTAGCTACTAGCGACCCGCCCCGGCTTCGCACGGGTGCAATGCTGATGCATGTATTATACATATAAACCTTCCCCTTGAGTCACTCTATCTATTAAAAACCGCATCAAAATCCGTTGAGCAGTTTTAAAGATTTAATCATACATAGGGATATAGGGACATAGGGACAGAGAAAGCGACTTTGTTATATACTATGTAGTGATATCGTCACTATCACTTTTATCCGTATTTAAGCGCGCGTCCGTGTGTGTACTTTGTAACGAACCGTCAGTCACACCGTTGCGATCGGTATAACTATCGTCAAGAATCGGTAACGCACGCGATCGCGTATTCGGACCCGGTACTTACCGGCAGCGTAATACACTCGCGCGATGGACGTGGTGGTATATCCGAAGAGGAAGTAGATAGTTGACCTTCGATTGCTTCTAGGCGTCCTATGATCGTGTCATATAAACGAGCACGACGATTATCCCGACGCCCGAACGTACATCCACGACGTCGCGGATCACTGGCGCTTTCACGTAGATTCTCGATTACGACTATGAGAACGACTGCGAGAACGACTTTTACTGTAACGACGCCGAGATTCTTTACGTCTTTAACGTCCCTACATTTTAACAACCGTAGTACAACGGTGTAACAAAATAAAATGTACACAGACTTTTACACTTAAACCCTCAAATTATGCGTATGTCACTATGTCAACAGCCCAAAAGAGCCCCAATCGCAAACCAATGGTCCAGTACTTACAACAACTAACTTAACAAAGTAAGAGCTCTAATTAATAATTGCCTACTTCTAAGTTTACAAATCACTTTTATAAAACTGTACAGAAACAAAAAGTTTTTTTTTAGTATTTAGCGCACACTATCGGATCGCACTATTAACTATCATGCCTATTAGACAATTGACACCAAAAATTAAACTACGAATGTCACGATTTACGAAACATCCAAATAAAAAATAATCACTTTTTTTTGCACACGTCACTTCACGAGCGGCAAGGACACGTAATAGATCCCGCTTCTGATATGACGAAATCAGAAGATAAATAAAGACAATTTCCGAAATAGTTATTTAATACAAAGTATGATTGGGATTACAAAGTGATACAATGTAACTACTCAAACTACACCACTAGCTACCACCACGTCCTAGCCACCGAATCTGAATGCCTGATGGAGTCCTCGCGACCTCCGCCGTCACCCCGCTCAGGTCCCGTGCCGTGACGCAACACCTAGCTCGGCCCAGGCAGGATTGCTGACTTGACTGTTACACTATCGAAGTACTTGCGGAGGCAGTGGGTTGCAGAGTGCGGACCGGCGTAGAAAACGGAAGGCTAGGACCAGTGCCGGATTAACCCTTAAGCAGATTAAGCAATTGCTTAGGGCACCATGTCTTGGGGGGCACTAGAAACAGCACCCAAAAATAATTTGCTAACACATGAACTCGAAAGAGGATATTAGAATATAGTAAAAAAAAATTGCGGCCTGTTTTATCTGTAGGTATGTGAGACCTCCTAAAAACTTCAAAAATATTTTTGAGTAATTTTTAAATTTCCAAAAACTGACCCGACAAAAGTAATCGGTATGACTATCGAACCCTCACAAAATTGCGACCTGTAGAGGTGAACATCCGGACATACGAAAGCATTTTTGTCGAGGTTGAAACGGAGATCTTCGTTTCACTTGATTAACTATTCACTTTTAGCTAATCTTGAACGGAGGGGGGGCACAGGCGAGGATTGCTTAGGGCATCAGGTAGTCTTAATCCGGCTCTGGCTAGGACCTGAACGCTTTAAGAGGCCTTTTCACTAACACTGGATCTACAAATAAAGTCGAAATTTCCACGCGGGTACTACTACAGTTAAAACATCCAAAAACGCTTTTTCATCACCCAAAACAAGAAAGGGCCTTAACGTTTAATGCTTTAAGCGTGACACGACTAACGTATTTTTTTTAAGTACGTGAAGTATCAGGACTTTTATCAGGGGTATAAGGCAATCCTAGCCACGTCAGATTTGATACTAAGGAAAACGATTTACGCCTATTGCACTTTTTCATCTTATGACAAAATGATACACTCAGTGGCACAAAGAAGAATTAAATGGAACACCATCAAACTAAGTAGTCTGTATGCAGCTGTGTATTATTTTATTTGAGTTGAATTGTGCCTATTTTCCTACCTACGTACAATAGCACGTATACACGATATAGTAGTAGGTAATATGTATGGCTACAAGAATGTAACTATATAGGTCTTAAGATTCTTCTTAAGATTATTTGAGTAGGTCGAATTGTGTCCAAGTAATACGTACAATTTTCTACTTAATTTCGCATTCCAGAAGATTCAAAGCTCAAAAGGTCAACAGGTTTTTTTCTACGCACTTGTGCTATAGAAAATTGGTAGTATAAGTAGTAATTAATATATCTAGTCAAAATTATATTTCAGGTTATTCATACTGCGGTCTCCCGTTGGTCGTTGAGCCCTCAGTTGCTAATAAAAAAAGGTAAGTAGAGCATCAACATTTGTTTTGGTTTATTATAAATTGTCTGATAAACGCAAAGTCGAGAGAAGTCGATAGTGCGACTTCCACTGTTGTGAATCAATTTCCCGAGAAGCCGGCCGCTTGTGTTTACCTGATAATAACGTTTAACAATCCATTGTGAATTCAGAAACAATGGATTCGTAGTCGAGAAGCTTCTGGACTTTTCCAAACTTAGTTTAGAATCTAATGGCCACGTTTTGACCATTGTCTACTTACTCCGTAAGGTATACACAGTGGTGTTGATGTGATCCTGGTGATGTGTGTAAGATAGCCATAGGTCAAAAATTTCACTGTATTGGTATTGCGAGTGAGGGGCCCGTATCTCACCAGCTGTCTTCTCTTTACGAATCCTCAAATCGAAGGGTCGGCAACGTCCTTGTGACTCCCTAACCGCAGGAGCCGCAAGCGTCCATACGCCCGGGCATCTACTTACCATCGGGCAGTATGCTTTTTTTTATCGTCGAGATATTAATTGGCTCTGAAATAGGAACATTTTACATCATAATAACAGTTACGAGTATCTACAGTAAAACTGAACAACAGGTCAGTTTTTTAAAAAGTATATGAAATGACTGTTGTTCTCTTATTTATTATTGTGATATTTTTTCACATTGTAAGCAACTTGTTGACCCAAAGCCAAAAAATATTTATAGATGTTTTTAAATCTGTCTCCCAGAGCCCATCGAGTGGGGTATCGTCGTTTAAACCTATTATTTTGTTTTAAAAATATTGGAAAAAAGGAACGAGGAACCCCCATAGATACCTTACTTATTTTACAAAATTTTGTAACCTAACTTAACCTAACCTATGAACTTGAAATTTGGTTAGCTATAATGTTTATTATCACGTATTATATGGAAAATTCTGTTTTTTTCCTTGAAATTACCTCGTTTTCCTTATTACAAGTTGCAACCAACTGCGCTGCGGTAGACACGGAACCCTAAATGTGCGATGTCCGACAAACACTGGGCCAGTTTTTCTTAAGTGATTAAATATAAACCTTAATTGAAACCACGAAGGTGACTGACATACGCCATAACACAACACCTGTTGCCGTTATTGGCGCCGTGGCCATTTACACGCAATGCTCTTGGACGTTTTTGGCGTCAAACGGGTTTTTTTACACAACGACGGTGGCAAACAAGCTTAGGGCCTGCTTGATGCTAAGCAGAAGCAGATACCGTTGCCTATGGACGCTAGAGACCAGTTGTGTTGGCAGCTAGAGACATATGCAGAACCTTCACCCTCAAAACAGCGCATCCTCGGAAGCTCAACACCAACATACCTACAAAGCAAGTAGCGGCTGCGGACTTCTGTAAGTCAGAGGCACTTCCCCAGTTGGGGTGCTCCAAATATGAGCGAGATGACCCTATTTCTCTAAAATTAAAGCTTATTCGCGACATTTTCTTTATTAGCTTTTTGCGACTAGATCATTTTAGAGAAATTCCCCTAAAATATGGAATTTTGTTTTTAGCGTAAACGTCCTGAACCTCCAGAGCTCAAGTGCAACTCAATTGAAGGATACAATCAGCGACTGTCAACCCGGCGGCTGGAGGTAAGTCCTTATCTTATTATTTTTCTTGTACAAGCTTGACATCCAGTCGAACAAAGCATGCAGCAGCAGGAATCCTACTTACGTTCCAAAGGTGAGTGAACAAGTTTGTTGCTGCGTATCTACAGGTAAGTACTATTTAAAAGAAGTTTATTAACAAAACGGTTCATTAGTTCAATAAAAAAAAAATCAATTCTATAAGTGACAAAATATCTCAATTTTCCTAAAAAAATGCAGTACCTAAAAGAATTACTTAAAATATTACTCAAAAAAATCTGACTTCTGATTTAATTTATTTCTTATTTTGAGGAAAATCACGTTACTCTTTAGGTATATCCTGCAAATAGGATATATTGTTAATAAATTATGCATAAATTGTTGTACTTGCCCATTAAACGCATTGGTTTTGTCATTATCATAATTCTTTAACATTGAATATTTGATAAGTACATCTTTAATGCCTAGTTTTCGCGTAGGTATTTCTATATGGCCGTAGTTGTATTTCTGATGGATTGGCGCAAAGGTATTTTATTTAAGTACTTTGCTTACGTTGCTTTGTATTGTTGCGCCATAATCCGTTACTCCCGAGCTGATGGGGGTCTGTGTATTTTACAAGAACCCTCGTCCTACGCATCTGCACTACGGGTCTCATTGTTAGGGCTCCGGCGGTAGGCGTCGCACCGGCGCCGGCGCGCTTTGAACCGCGTGGCGGCGGCGCACCGCGCTGGGGTTGCTGCGAATTTATGCTCTTATCTACCCTTGATCGCCAATCTCCATAAAACATCGGTTTTCAAGATGCACTGTGTTGTTTTGGAGTAATTTTTAGCTTCGTATATGCTTCCAATTTAGAGTAGGCGTTACAAGGAGAGATCTGTTCTTCGTTCGTATTAGGACAGCGATAGATAGCGTGGGTGTTTGTGTATTCATTTGATCCTATCAATTCATTTCTGCGCCTGAAGTACTAAACGAGTGGTGGTTAAAGTGGACGTGTTTATAAATCGCCTCACCGTAAAATAGACAATACCTACCTAGGCAAATCACGCCAACAGGTAAAACACAATATACGCATATTTTAACACCCGTATATAAATGTGTCTACGTACACTACAAGCAAAACACAAACAAAACACACAATACGCAATAAAGCACGATACGCTGAATATGCAACAAGGTGGCAACAAGTAAATAGTAGTACGTACGCAAAATGTTCAACTAGTGAAAAGTTTCATTTAGTTATTAGTTTTACTTGCGGAAAATGCCCAGTGAAACTAACTAACTAACTAGGTTTACTTTGTCCATATTCCCATTTCGTCAACTTCCTAATTAATGTCAGTACCTTTTTGTCTAGGTACAGTTTGTTGTTTTGTATTTATTGATGACACGAATATCTAAATTTTTTGACTAATGCAAATTCTGCATATCGTATATTTTGAGTGTATTACAAATACAATATCACAGCCATCACAGGCAGTGTTTTGTACGTATACCTAGTACGTTTCGCGTATAAATTGTTAGGTATGCTTTTTGTCTGGTGGCTCGTTTTGAGTATAATATACATAGATATATTTTGCGATGTTTATAATGTGATGAAGCTTCATCCTTCGAGATCTTAAATTTCTGAATATGTAAAAGTTGTTTCAGTAAATGTTATAGGGCTTCGAACTTTTCGAAGCACTGATAAGGGCCCGGCCCGTGGCGATCCGGGGTTATGTACCTACTCATGGGGTGAGTCGGAAGATGGCTGATAGCGGGCCGGGGCGACGCACGTGGCACCAGCGGCCGGGCGCGCCCGCGGCTCGTGGCACGGGCGCGCCCACGTGGCCGCGCGATCGATCCGACGAGTAGCTCGGGCGCAGCGCAGGCGCGGCGCCGCCATTCAGCCGGCCCGGCCGCCCCCGACCGGCACCCGCCGCCTCCCTAACCTCTCATAATATCATGAAACTACACATTTACCTGCAGGTACATATACATTCAGGTAAATCATACATACGCTGTAAACTAGTGTATTTTATTTACCTTTCCGAACTGCAGAATGCCAACTGGAAATATTCAACCCTACTTTTAATCAGTTCCGAATTCGTGGCAATAAATAATTTGTGCTGATCGCAGTAAGTATCAAATAATTGTAGCTATAAGCCGTCCAAAAGCTGACGACTAGAGTAAAAGGAAACGGCATAGAGATCATTAACTGTATGAATGAATGACTGTTCTAAATTTTTAGTTCCCGATCCAATAGATATTTGTTTTTACATAGGTACTTGTGTGGGCAATGCATGTAAGGAAACATACCAAAATAATCCAACCAAGCATATAACCAACAGTAGCAAAAGGAACGCGAACATTCAGTACCGATCGATGTGCAATACCGCACCTTTTTAATTTTTTCTCTTTACGCCATATCCATTAGTCTCGTTCTCCACATTAACAATTTCTTTCCCAACGTAGGGGGTGTTCTTAAGTACCCGTTTTGAAGTTTGTTTTACCAACCTGCCGACAGAAATGGTGCCTTCAGAAAGTTAAATGCCTAATATAACTAAAATTCCTTTATTAATAAAAATAAATTAAAGAGCGTAGCCGTGTTTTCATATAAAATCGGCCTTTTCACGAAATGGTTTCTGTATATTTGTATATAATAATAAGTAATAAGAGCACTCATGACAAATATTGTTTTCTGTAAGTTTCAGCTTCCTATCTTTGTTATTATAACCAGATCATTTAGTTGCAGAAGAGATAAGTTATACACATTGCTTCTTTATCATTGAAATTATAGGTACTGGCTAATGGAAATCTTAAGGACGTACGTCAATGTCAATCTGTAATAATTGCATTTAATGCATTTCGATTACATTACTTATGATTGTGTTGCAGCAATAGTGCCTATAATTTACGAATTTTAAATTATTGATACCAATAAAATTACACCAAAAGTGACATACTAAAACTGAACTCTATTCACCTATAATAGAATTTATATTTAGTAAGAAAAGTTAGTAACTAGCCACCCTTCAGTAACTGGCCACGTTGTACTAAATTGAATTCTGTTTGTAGGATTACAGAGTTCTCTTTTAGTATGAGGTGGCCAGTTACTGATGTGCATAATCTTTTTTTGCGACTAAATGATCTGGTACGGGTATACCTCTTCCTTTATTTTTGTATTTTCTAGTATGAAGTACTAACTGGATTATTTAAAAAAAATATATGTGGTAGACTTTATATAAGCAATTACCTAATGACGAACAACTGTTGGTGTCGCTCTTCTAGAAAGCAAGAAAAAAAGCCTTAAGTTTTATTTCCTACATTTAAGCAAGATTTTTTTTGGCAGTATTCAATATTAGTTTAGGAATACGTGAGTCATTATATGTTTATTACTGTTCCAAAAATTCACGTGAATCGCATTAGCCTATGAAGCAAAATCCGGTTATTTTTGGAAATTTTCAAAAAATCATATCTCTTATAATAACAAAGATAGGAAGCTGAAACTTACAGAAAACAATATGTCATGAGACCTCTTATTGAAAAAAAAAACGGAAACCATTTCGTGAAAGGGCCGATTTTATATGAAAACACGGCTACGCTCTTTAAAAGAACCCCCGACACAACACAATATCGTCTGCCATCAATACCTACGATTAAAAGAAACCGCAATACATAGCTCAAAAACATGTCTGCCATCAATACCTACGATTAAAATAAACCGCAATACATAGCTCAAAAACATGTCTGCCATCAATACCTACGATTAAAAGAAACCGCAATACATAGCTCAAAAACATGTCTGCCATCAATACCTACGATTAAAAGAAACCGCAATACATAGCTCAAAAACATGTCTGCCATCAATACCTACGATTAAAAGAAACCGCAATACATAGCTCAAAAACATGTCTGCCATCAATACCTACGATTAAAATAAACCGCAATACATAGCTCAAAAACATGTCTGCCATCAATACCTACGATTAAAAGAAACCGCAATACATAGCTCAAAAACATGTCTGCCATCAATACCTACGATTAAAATAAACCGCAATACATAGCTCAAAAACATGTCTGCCATCAATACCTACGATTAAAAGAAACCGCAATACATAGCTCAAAAACATGTCTGCCATCAATACCTACGATTAAAAGAAACCGCAATACATAGCTCAAAAACATGTCTGCCATCAATACCTACGATTAAAAGAAACCGCAATACATAGCTCAAAAACATGTCTGCCATCAATACCTTCGATTAAAAGAAATCGCAATACATAGCTCAAAAACCTGTCTGCCATCAATACCTACGATTAAAAGAAACCGCACTCAAATCGGTTCATCCGTCAGGGAGCTACGATGTCACAGACAGGCACACAGATACGCGTGTTAAACTTATAATACCCCGCTTTTGCGCTTTCGGTTAAAAACGAATGTATAATTTGCCAGTATAAATAAACTAAAAACTATTATTTTTAGAGTTCCGTATCAAAAGGTACAAAAGGAACCTTTATGGTAGTGCCCTCTCCGTCTGTCACATCGCTAAAGGTCTCAGGAGCCTCAGGAGCCTCAGGAGCCTCAGGAGTCTCAACACTTTCTTAGTAAACACCAAATTAGTAACAGATCTTAGAAGTGAAATAAGCAACATTGGTAAAAGTATTTATTTATTTAACTATTTGACAAGACAAAGCATCAAACAATTTACAAATGTTCACAAACACACACTTTTCACAATGAAACACAATGAAACCTACGATTTTATTTAAAATTTTACACAGAAAATTCTGTCTACAGACGTAATATGGCTGCTTGAAGTGATTGACATATTGTTCTTTTTTTGGTTGACGAAGCAAAAAAAGGACATAATAATTAGGTCTAGCGCCCCTCCCAGGGCGGTTCCATAACTTTTCGGTATTTTAGCTAATCAGAACGAGGCACAGAGTAAAGGAGGTAGGATCGAGGCAATTAAATGTCCTGAGTGAAAATCCCGTGGTTCCGAGTCTAGGGCTCCCGGTCGTGTCCGTGTTTCGTGTACCCGTTTTCGTACGTGTTACACCGCAACGGTTTTCTGTCCCGATTTTCACGTGTAGTTAGGATCCGTGTACACGGGTACCGGTGTACACGGATCTTAATTACACGTCGACACGGCACGTCCGCCTGTCATAAATATGAGTGTTTGTTTCGACTTAACTTTATGTATTATAGTAGTTTATGCAACTGATACATAATGAGAAAAACTCGTGTAATCCTATTACGAAACTCGCTGACGCTCGTTTCATAAAACCACACTCGTGTTTTAAGGCCTGATTATGTACAGTTGTATAGACTACTTTATCTACATCCATACATTAAATCCTATTTCATGTGTTGAGGCACCAATGCGTTGAAAGTGCAGTAGTTCGAGTTCGTGAGCTCGTTGAAGTCTTTTTGAGCACGAGCCTGTATCGTAATGGGCGGAGATGGCCATAACGATACCGTTTTAGATGCTGTTATGACCATCTCCGCCCCGGACCGGCGCGATATTGTAAAGTAGGTCCTTACCTAGACTTTTTGAGCACATAAAAGAGGATTCACTGTAAGGGTGTAGATAAATTATGTTTAGCAACTAAACCTGTTTCAATATAAAAGCATTGGGGATGTTAATGATATTTTATGCCTAAATAAAATTAAGTAATTAAATTTCAATTGAATTGTTCATATTTCATCTTTAGGGGCCTATACTATTCCCTAATTTATTTTTTAACAAACCATATTTAGGTTAACTTAAACAGTATTTATATAAAATTGTACACATAAAATATTTTTGTTCAAGATTTAAGTCATAAAATGGATATAATACTACATGTAGTTGTGAGTTAGGCAAATTGTAGTCGACTTCGAATAACAGTCAAAACTAACAACTTTAGCAAATAACCGCTAAAAACTAACCTAATACTATTAAATAATTATTCTGCATTAACTAAGTGGGCTAGTATAAGTTAATAATTAATAAGTGAGCACAATTTGGTTAGTTTACCTTAAAAAATCACACATTGATAAACTCTTTATAGCGCAACAGCCATTCTCTATTCTATGGCCTTCCTAGGTAAGGGTTAAGAATTTACGGATTGGATGGAGTACAGGTAGAAATTTAGAAAGAGAACGTTTTACGAAAGCGCGAGGAAACCACTTTTTTATCCTTCTTATCAGTAGATTACTAGTTTGTTTCTATTTGTCAATGCAGTAAATTATACTATCCTCAAACCAAACTGAGGACTGGGGTAAAAAACGCCGGCGACGGTATGGATGGCGGCATGTCGATACAGATTTTACTTAAACGTCGATAAATTACTTATATTAGTTTAATAGTTAATGTTACTTTAATGAGTTCAAGTTATTTGCCTTATTTATCTTGTTCGTCGTGCTGAAAATCTCCAGAACGAAGACTTGTCAAAAGCACATTTAATAGACACAAGTCCTCTCACAATCAATCTTCAAGATGACAGTGACAACGACGACGAGGACGACCGACCCAGGTCGGGCCTAGCTGAGTTTCTTGCTGGACTCTCTCAGCTAGGCTAGGTTTAGTGAACCAGCGACAAAACTCCCAGTAGCTCGATTCCACTCACATCTCAGATTCGGTTGAAACCGCTCAACCAATCTCACTGGAGCGCATACTCTTAGAGTATTCCAGTGTTCCAAACCACACGCGTGGTCGTGCCGGAGGTTTTCCCCTGGATTTTCCCCAGGCTACTCTCTAACCGCGCACTCCTATCGCTTTATTGGGCCCGGCTTATAAAACCACAGTCAGGTTCAAAAATAAAATTAAAAAAATGACGGGGACGAAATCGATTTATATTAAATTAGGTACAGCATATTACCACTTTCATTAATTATATTATAAAATTCACTTAAGACACGTATCTTATCTAATCACTTAATCCTATCGACATTCCTTGTTACGGGTTTACTACCTGCACTATATATTTTTCATTCATACTTTAGAGCGTAATAGTTTAAGAGCCCACGACACTGAACCTAGTTCGATAAGACTCCCAGATAATATGTACCTATATTATAAAATACGTCATTCCTGGGGGAACACGAAACGACTATGCTGCAATGCAAAAAACCTGGAAAACATAATAAAAAATTTTTTCAAAAAAAAAAATCCGGTTTCTATTATGACTCTAGTCTCTATGATTTCTAGTCTCCCAAGTTTCGTTTGTTCCTCGATACAGTGGAGGGGTAGGACTATACGATAATGCAGTGCTTCAAGTCCCCCAGACTGACGCCAATACTGAGGTATCTAGAGTATGATCGGTCTCCTAAAAAAACCAAGGCTCATCTGAAAGATCATCAATTTCTGTGTAAGAAAAACCACTGCTGCCTTTTCCTAATAGTGGTGAAGGTGGTTGCTGTAGCGATTGAAGGTCGCCCTCCACGCAGCTGGATTCGGTGTTTCAATTTAGTTTTGTCAGCAATGTTCCTTTCGATTTGTACTGATTGAACGCGTGCCACGTTCACGTAATTATCTCTCGTATTCCGAAACGTTATCGTAAAATGGGGTGATTAGGGACGAAATCGAAGTTAAAACCTTGATAAAGGTTTATTTTTATATGTAACACATTGATTCCTGTACAAAAAAAGTGTTGTGGAACTATAATTTGTTGTTTTATTAAACACATAATAGTAGGCAATCCCAGCTCACCCTGTAGTTGCGGTTAGAAGGTGTAGCAATGGGGTGAAATGGGAAAATTCGGATTAAGACAATAGCTTGACTTGTCAAGAGAATATTTTATTTATGTGGCAAAATTATGTTTTATTGTGAAGAGAAGAAAATTATGTTATGGTCCCGACCTAATTAATTAAGGAAAATCTAAACAACAAGGTGTGCGTAGAAATTTATGAAAAAAAATACATGCAAAGGTGATAAAATTACAAACTTACGAGTAGTATGGAAATGTTTTTTGATGATAAAAAAAAGAAAAATAAAATAGAGCTATAGTTATATTTTTCCTGTAAAATATACCTTAATGTTAATGTTATGTAATAATTCCATATTTTTTTCTTGCTAAACTTCTGAGATGCCCCCCTTATCTCCGTCGGGAGAACGGTATTTTTTTTTTCATTTTCCCTCATAGATCGAAAATGTATATATGTTTCAGAATGTGCAACTCAGCCCTTTCACATGACACCCCACTTGATATATTCACTACAATTTCAAAATTTGAATCATGTATGCATATATATCATTTATCACAGGAAAAAAAATATTATCAATTCAAATCGATAAGATAATTAGCAATTTCACAGAAAGACAAGCAGGCAGACAAAGTGAAACCATCCGGGCTCCGTTTTTACCATTTTGGTACAAAACGCTAAAAGTGATGTATCTTCTATGATTCTTGACCGGATCGTCTTGGTACATGCAGGCGAGAAGTGCATTTGAGCTGGATTTTGAAAATAGGTTAATAAATTTTTCACTTCTCATGCTCGAAAAGTGTGTCATATTAGACTTGTCAAGCGGGGCTAAAGTAGTACATTTAACCCCTAGGGAAAATATGAATACATATTTATGATTTACAAACTATTTGAATTTGACCAATCAAAATACTTCACCTATTAAATCCACCAATCACAGAACACTAATTTAACTCTTAAAAAAATATTTGGTATTGGGTCACCAACCAACCAGAATACAGCTTTACTAAAATCGACCAATCTGGAAACATAATTAATTTTTCTAAAGAGTCTAAAGGTTAAGTTTGTAGTAGTCCCTATTTCACAATAATTAAAAAAGTGGTTAAATCGTTCGAGCAACACTTTGAAGCGCTTAATGGAAGGTCAGTTAGCTTTTTTCGCGCGTGAATGTTGCGCGCGAACTGCAGTGTCTATGTTTTGCGTGTCAAAGGAGTATAGAAAAAAAATCATGCTGCAAAAGTATATATCTTCGCTGTGGAATTTATTGTTAATTTTGGGTGGGTTAACCTTTGTTTATTTATTTTCTCGCAATCGAAGTGAAAAGTAGAGTGTATAACTCTGGTCTAAAAGCCATATTACCTCTCGAACTATTTTCCCTCACTTCGTTCGGGAAAATAACTATCTCGTGGCAATATGGCTCATTTTAGACCCTTGTCATACAATCTACTATTTGAAAATTTTTGATGAAGGGATTTTAATTTTTTAACACTTAATAAGGCAGAGGCGATTTAGAAACCACTTGGTAATTAAACATTTACAGTAAAGACCGTCACCCTTTTTATTTAATGTTACCAGTATTATACAGCCGACATATCACGCTTTCTTTCCTCATTCTTACTTTTTCGGTTATTATTCAATTGTAGTGTAATTAATGAATCAAATTATGTGGCCAATATATGCACTATGCCTGTCAAGCGAATCAAGTTTTTAATACTGTTATCTATCATTTTTCCTGAAATTCACGTGCCTCTAACAGTCAGAGTGCATGTAATGACCACATGTTTTTTTTTAATTATTTAGTTTCATTTTGTTCTAAATGTATTCCCCAAGGCTCTACGACATGAGAATATATTAAACTTTTACGTAGCATATCTGTATAACTGGGGCCTTATTGAGGGTTAAAGAATCATAAAAAGCTGGAGTGATTATTGACCGATCGTCATGGTACTGTTTGAAGTTTGAATATCCTACTTAATATTATAAACGCGAAAGTTTGTATGGATGGATGTATGTATCGATGTTTGTTCCTCTTTCATGCCTAAACGGGTGGACGGATTTGTATGAAAGGCACACAGAAACCTGGATTAACACATAGGCTACTTTTTATCCCGGAAAAATACACGGTTCATGTAGGATAGCTCCATATCTCGGAAACTACCCACGCTAGACTGCTGGTGTGTAGGGATAAACTGTAGGGCTCGACGAGATCTTTATTTCGGATGACAGTTGTCAAAATTGAAACGGCAACATCTCGGAAACTAAGTACAATGTCCACTAAGTTATGTTGTAATAATGTTTCTAAGAAACTCTGTCGTGTTATCAATTTATTCTCAGCTACAGCAGCGTCGAGCCAACATAGCTTTTTAGAATGATAATGATTTATAGCTATAAATACATTTTTATACCTTGTTTTTTTGCATTAGAAAGAATGACAGAACGACTTTTTTATCAGCCACATTCTGCGGTAAAAGTGTGTAATGATCTCAATGAATATTAAAACCGTTATTTCATGCTTACATTATATATTTTTATTCAATCATAAGAAATATGTTTTAACTTACTTATACATTATTGTAAAGTGAAGGTAACAATTATTTTTTAAATTAAGTACGTTTAGTTTCATTTCATTCATTTTAAGTTGTACAATAAAAAACCCAAAGAGGCAGAGCTTGATAAGGGTTCGGATTTTGAAAAAGTAATTTGTCACAGTCACTGTCACTTATTCTGATCTTTCGTTTGAATAATGCCAATTCAATATGTATGTGTTTACGACCACTGCTTTAATGTATACCAAATTTCTAATTAAAAAAAAACATGGAATATACAAGTTTTACGTAATCGTAATGAATTTTTGAAATTAAAAATTGGCATATGTAGATACTACTTGTTTATCTTCATTAATTTATTTCAATCAGTAAAATTAAATAGGTACTTGAACTCCATTAGGTTCGCGCGCGATCGCACTCCAATACAAAATAAAATACAAAACGGACTGGGTGATCCTCATTCCAAAATTTTATTAATTTGTCCTTACCGGGCCCGGATTGTTAACGACTCGTGAGTGATTATTTCTGACTAACTATTTTAACAGTTAGGGATCCAGGTATAGAGTAAACTGGAGTCAACAATAAGTTTAAATTGCACTCTGATTTCCTTAACTTTCGCTTAACGTTCGGACCGGTAAGGACAATGAGAATCACCCGACTTCAATTTCTTCAATACGTTTCTCGAATAGATTTCCCGGGCCCACGTGGAGGCTCGAGCCGGCGAGCGGGCGTCTCCGGCGCCGCGGCCGCGCCGGCGTTGCCGCGGCAACGCGCGTCACGCCGCCCTACCCCCGGCCCCGCGCGCCTTTACATCAACTGCCCACTTGACAAACTAGGGTCGCCGCGCCATCACTTGTATCTATTACATTAGGTACAAGTAATGCGAAAATTATATATATAATATATATATGTCACCGTCTTGTGAACTTCGATAGTTTATAATCTAACTAGTAAGATTCTACACTATCAAAAATTGTCGTAACATATTGCTTACCAATTAAAGATTAATTGGATTTCATAATTTAGTACGTAGGTACTTGTTATATCTTTTTAAATCTAATTTATTAACTAGATGTGTGTTGTGTAATTAGTATAAATTCTTGTTTATCACGAATTAAGTAATTAACTAATTACAGTAGGTAAAATTATAGCAAAGTAATTCGCTAATATGACCTTTAGATTGATTATAAATTGAACATATCACGTCCGATAGAGGGGTACCTTGTATGTAAGCACGAAGAGGACTTGTTACTTAACTCGTTCCCCGTCCGTCCCCTTGTATTCACAATTTAGCCCCTTTAAAGTCCACTTTAATGTATGTTGTCACTTGTTTTGTCTGTTAGGGTCTCATACCAAATTTAAAAAGTAAACTAAATCATGAGTCTGCAAATACGTAATTTATTTTTCACTTCTCATGCTCGAAAAGTGTGCCATATTAGACTTGTCAAGCGGGGCTAAAGTAGTACATTTAACCCCTAGGGAAAATATGAATACATATTTATGATTTACAAAACATTTGAATTTGACCAATCAAAATACTTCACCTATTAAATCCACCAATCACAGAACACTCATTTAACTCTTAAAAAAATATTTGGTATTGGGTATTAACCAACCAGAATACAGCTTTACTAAAATCGACCAATCAGGAAACATAATTATTTTTTCTAAAGAGTCTAAAGATTAAGTTTGTAGTAGTCCCTATTTCACAATAATTAAAAAAGTGGTTAAATCGTTCGAGCAACACTTTGAAGCGCTCAATAGAAGGTCAGGTTTTTTTCGCGCGTGAAGGTTGCGCGCGAACCGCAGTGTCTATGTTTTGTGTGTCAAAGGAGTATAGAAAAAAAAATCATGCTGCAAAAGTATGTATCTTCGCCGTGGAATTTATTGTTAATTTTGGGTGGGTTAACCTTTGTTTATTTATTTTCTCGCAATCGAAGTGAAAAGTAGAGTGTATAACTCTGGTCTAAAAGCCATATTACCCCTCGAACTATCTCGTGGTAATATGGCTCATTTTAGACCCTTGTCATACAATCTACTATTATGAGTGTATATCAATAGCTGTGATAAACACGAAAAAAAACTATTGCAAGAAACAATCTTTACCAGATATATGAAATAAATGACGCCTTCTTCTATGTTGACAGTTGAATGAAAATTGCTACTAACTTTTTTGATGTTCGGTGGTTTAAGGGTTAGTAGGTAGTACAAAATCTTAACGTGTACAGTCGGTGACGCTCTCCGTATTTTATACATGTCTCTCGATACTAATATCCGCAATTTCACCCAAACCTAACGGGCTCAAGCCTCCTCACCGTTGGAAGCATCCGTATGTTTCGGAGACAAATTTTACATTATACTATAATTTCACCTCAGTGGAGTCAATCATTTTATAAGCCATATACAAATTCTAGAAGTTTTTTACATAAAAGGCCAATATTATTTATTTATTGCAATCATGCACGCACGCGCTCCGATGCATACGTTTAGTATAAAACACATTTAATGTTTAGAATTACGATTTGAAACGAGATATTTACCATGTACGTTGTATTATTGTTATTCGTAATTCTAATGTAAATGACCACGTGAGCTTGAAATCTTATATAGTATATGTTGTGATTTAATTTTGTTACTGTAGAATATTTTCATGCAAAATCAAACTATTATAGCGGTAGCATTAAATTTTTTTTTTTCTAATACAAACGATTAGGTGCAAATTGTGGGAGTTAAGAAAATGAGCTGACTAGATGAAAACTTATGCATCGGGTCTCGTATTACAGATTTTATGTATAATATTTCCAGTCTCACATATGGGCGCTGTTAGAGTTAATATGATGTCACATGGAGGAGAAGAAAACCGAATAAAATGTGTAAGAAATCTTAATTTGCTTAATGTGCTAGCTTACGGAAAAATAATTTAAACTAAAGAAAGAACTAAATTTTAAAATAAAAAATAATTACCCATTCAAGTGCCAAGTACCAATAATTACCCCAGTCAAAGATTTTTTTACACATTTTAGCGGGTTCAATTTCCATTTCAGAAATTAAATTAAATTAAATTCAATAATTACTTATGTAGTAAAAAAAATAAGCCTTCTTTCAGCAAAATGTTATCTTCAATATTTACGGGGCTCCACGCGCTATTCATTGATTTTTGACGAGTTTTGAGATGATATAGCTCCGTCAAAACTATAGGTAAGGTTTTCGGTTACTAACTTTTTCCCGCGGCTTCGCCCGCAATCTAAGAGTAATAATTTATCTGTCTACAAAAAAGGGGGTTCTCAGTTTAACCCGTATGTTTATATGGATGACATTTTCGTAATCGATACCGATGAATAAAAGTTGACACCCATATCGATTTTGAAACTTATTTATGATTTTTTTCAAACATTGTCCAAAAAAGCTCTATTTGCGATATAAATATGTTGTTTACGAACTTATATACATATATTTAATGTACATGTAACTGTTCCTTATTGACGTCTCTAATAAAGCAAGAGAGGTTTTATTTTTTAACTCATCTTCACAGAAGTTACATCGAAAAAACTGGTTTTTTGGCCTAAAATTGCCGAAGTTTGATGCCATACATCTAGAAGGCAGTGAGTTTTAAAGTGAATATGGTATGCTATTTCGGTGAACCTCGTTGTTCTTAATACGATACCTAAGCCATAAAGAATACGAGAAAACGGAGAGTTACAGATCGAAGGTCATTGGGAGCTAGGAGCCCCTTAAAGTACTTCCGCTCCGTGTAGCATAGCCGTGGGAAACCTGTAGATATAGCCCGACTAGTAAAATAAAAAACCTGACCTGGGGCCTTAAATTAGCAATAATTATAGCAACCCTACCTACCAGTCATGTTGACAACAACACGGATTAATACTTGATAACAAGGTCGGTGATGTGCCGGATCCACCCCAAGGGCCATGATGATCCCATTACAGACATACCTGTGTAAATATCTGTGAGTGGCTATCATTGCCTGTGATCGAGCGTAACCGTTCCATTGCCGGTAAAGAGCGTAATCGTAATCGTTCCATTGCGCGCGTCCACACAATAAGCCATCACTAAATCGCAAATTCCGATTAAATATGATTGGATAACGAGTACCTAGTGCATGAAAAGATTTCATAACAATTATTGTACTTATAGTAACAATATTATTTTGAAATGCCGACGATAGTGTGGACAGCAAGCAAACAGCTGCCATGATCCCCACAATGATAGTCATTTTTTTTGACGGGACCCCATGATCCTATGTCAAAGTGATGCAGGATCCACATCCGACATCACTTTGACAGCATTTGACATATGGCATTAATGACATCTAATTACTAATTACTGTTGCCAGTTGAAGAGTTTTCCGCAATATGACGAAGTTTTATTATTTTCCTGGTCCGGCTTTACTAATATTATAGCTGTCATAAACACGTCGCGAGTTCCTTACTCGGCTTTTTCATACCTGAACTATGAAATAATAACGGTGGTTTTCCATCACTGACGCCAGGAAGACCAGAGCGGGCTACAAGTACTATTTGTACAAGTCTTGCAGTGGGACTTCTTCTTGAACTAAAATATCTGTACACGCTACAATAATCAATTTCTTCATTGTCAATCGAGGTCTACTTGCACTCTACTCATTATTCTTTTGACTACTAGTCAGAGTAGTTCGTACTGCTGCGTATATATGTATATAGGTAGGTGCATTACATACTTTCGCGATTGTGTTTCCAATAGTCTAGTAATCTCATGGGGACAGTCAGCATTTTTCACATTCAATTTCTTGTCATGTTTATAAGTACAGAAATGTCAAAAAGTTAATCCTAAGCTCCCTTTACTCGTGATCTTCTTTCATTAATGTCTCATAAGTTTCATAACATGAATAGAGAAAAGGTTTTCATACCCAATGCTTTCCAGTCCAGCTCTGCCATTTAGAACAAACAGTACAAAAACTCATAGAAACTTCTACACTACCACCACTCATTGGTTATCCATGTCTCTTCAGAATTGTCATTGTTAAGACCTCGAAATAAAGTTAAACCTGAGAGGTGATTACATAACTTTCGAGTGCGTGCATCACTAAAATGTCAGATTTACCTAACGTAAGTACATCGTAGGTTTGTTAAAGTTTCAATACGAAGTTTTCATTAGTGTCTGACCGAAACATGATTTTCGGCTTTTGCTTCAGTCTTGGCCGAAACAGAAACCGAAATTTAATCGACGTATGAAAAAAGTTTGTTCTCTCTCGTCACTCTTATTTGTTCATAATTTTACGAACGTTTGAGCTAATGTTAAATTCAAACCGGCAAACGGCCGAAGTCCACGAATAAGCCGAACGCGATTCAAACATACGACAGTTAGATTCGGCGCGGCTGAAATGTTCTCCGAAACCGAAATCGTAAATGGCCAAAACTTTCCCTAAACAAAACTTTGGTTCGGTCGGACTGTCGGACAGTTTATATAGTTAACACTTCGCATGCTGGATAGCAAATGTAATGCACATCTCTGGTATCCACAACACCCTAATTGTCGACAAAACATACTTTTATTTAAAGTGTTTTAAATTATTATTGACTTACTCGTAAACAAGAAATAATAACTCAACAGGTAGTAACATGATCGAGAGATTTCACTTACCATAACGACATATTGAAATTGAAGTCCACCCTTTAAGCATTGAGAGTCATTGTCGGTGAGAATGTCGGCATGTGACAACCCTGGCGCCAGCACCTCGCCGCCCGGCCCGTCGCCCCCGCCGCCCCGCAGTTCGTTCACTCCGCGCTCGTTCGGCACGGGCACAGTTCTCGACTACGAGCACTAGCCCTCTGCTCGTATCGGCGGAGTACTGCAGAAAGCGCACAGCGCCTCGCTTGTTTTTCACCGCACTCCGTAACTCCGCGTAGTGATCGTATCACGCGCACCGGTTTTTACCGCAAGCAGCCTGCTTTCCCGTATTGTTTACAACCCTTCGCGCTGATTGACCATACAAAATGGACGGCGATTTGTCTCAAGATGCTTCCGGGGAGGTTTCTCCAACGTACGAGGATAGGTAAGTTTCCAACTTATTAGCATCAGTACTGTTCGTACCTACTACTTGATAGGTAGGTATGTATACTTATTTCCAATATTAACAAACGTTAAGTATCTTGTCAATGTCAAGATTAAAATGTCGCCTGCTTGCCCGATTTAGATTTATTCAGTTTTGACGAATACCTATACATTCCACCAATTAGATAGGTATGTTCTGTTCTGTCAGACCTTTAGGTTATCTTTAGATAGTCCGCCTGTTTAGTTGGGATGTTGAATAGGTATAGGCTAGTTATAGTGTATGAAAAAATAATATACTCATTATTACATTGATTTTGTTCCGCCTTGGTTACAGATTTTTTTAAGATTCATAAGTAAACTCAAGTAAAGAAAGGCCAGGATGATACAAAATAACACGTGGTTCACCTGGAAGTTCTTATAGACAACCGATGAAATAACATTAACGAAAAAAATGTATCATAGAATCATATTCTAACTACCTACTTTTTATTGTTAGATAATGTCCCTATAGTACCTAGATGATTGCTATAAGTAAATGATGTATATGGCACAGTTGACCTCAAAATCTAAGTACAGATTAATTGTTTTGCACATTACGTTCCTAGAAAAACCGCGTAATAGGTATGGGTAGGTAATCCTGACTTAGCTTGCCAGTAGCCTCATAACTTCGATTCGAACTTATTTTATAACGTTGGGTCCTGTGCTGCTTATGTACCCTTTACTAAGATTTTATTTTGTAAATGTAGACTATTTAGAGTCGTACTCGAATGCCTACAACAACTATTTACCGGTATAGGTACATACCTGCCTACATTATAGGCACGTAAATCTGAAAAACCGCTCGGTAGTTTCATTATTCTGGCTGGTGTCGTTTTGTGTTCAGCATTGCTTCTATATTGTATTAGTAATAGAAATTGAATAGGTAGGTAGGTAGATCTCCTTAGATCATATTAGTGTCTCCCCTCCCCCTCAAGTCAAGTCTATAACCCCCGCGCCCTGTCTAATCTACTGCAATTATTTATTATTTATTATTTATTTATTAGGTATCATAGTAAATAAAAACAGTTTGAGATAACATTTTTTGCTTTGTTTGGCGGTTTAGGTTACATCTTTCAACTAAACTACAGCATTTTAGTGTAAGAAATTAGTAGCGCGTAGGTAGGTACCTACTAAAATTATAAAAATAAAATATTCGGACTAGCGCTAGTCGGAAGCCACTAAAATTAATTGTGAAAGTGATTTTTTTGATCTTCTTTAATCGACTAACAATGGCTGCGTCTCGTGAACTGTAATTAATATTTTTTATATATAACTGTCATAACAACAAATAAAAATTATTTTACATTGTTGATTCGTGTACTATCTGCATCACAATTAACTGACCGTTGGTAGACCTTATCTCGTTGTAATAAGGTTCACGAATGGCTAGTTTACTGACGCTGATACCTAGTACGACGGAAGCCTTCGTGTGTGAGTTGGCATTCGCACTTGGTCAATTTGTTTATACCTAGACAGGACAAGTACCCAATATCCATCTTTTAAATAATCTTATACCTATTACTTTTACTCTGACTGATCTGTCGTGCTTTCTCTCTCTAAACAGCAAAATTAAAACGGTTGTAGCTAGCTTCGTTATTTTTTCGAGTTTATAGATTTTCACCATTGGCATATTTTTTTGCCTTGTTTCTTTTGGAGTAGTCTTATGGAGTAGTTAAATTTTGAGTTAACTTCCCTATAGTACATACATTGAATCAAAAGCTTGTTGCATACATTTTGAGTCAACATTCCTATTGTAAGTACTTTAGGGTAACGTATCACTAACAAGTGACAATACATTGTTATTTTTCAACTGACTGCCTGTTAATGGGTTATCATATAGCCCTTGTCCAGGCGAGGCTATAACCAGTACACCAGTCTGTAAACTAATTGGTAATCTCATCTTTTATGCGTTAGATTGACTTTCAAATGTAAATACATTCCACTTGCTGCCTAACTAAAAACTAAGTAAAACTTAGTTCACAAACTTCGGGCGTACGGTATAAGCCTAGTGGGCTTTAGAATAGGGTTCCATAATGGGACCATTCGGGTACGGAACCTTAAACGAGTTAAAACAAAATGTATAAGTGGGTAATATTTATCCCGTCGAGTGGCAAGTCACCGCCAGGAGGTGGAATTAATTCACTGTTAATCTTAATTGATTTTCAAATGAAGTTATACGTATGCTAGACGAGGGGATGCACTTGTCCTAAAGGCACCATCTGCCCTAGCTAGCATTATGTCGGTCACAGCATTTGTCCCTTACTGGCCGATATGTAATTGGGGCAATAATCCTCTAAAACGAAACCCACTCGGTGCTCCTTTCAAGTATTAGGTTATCTCGCCATAGGGCTGTTGACTTAAAGTTTATTAGTATCCAAATTAAAGAACACATAAAACTGTGCCAAATGGTGAAAATCCCATGAAAATTCAATTTCGCGCTCCGTCTAGATTTCCCCGCAATTGTATTACACCTTTATGCCCACCGATCAGAAGTTCAGTGTTAGGTAGGAATTCGCCAGTTAGTAGGTTATGTCAGATAGCTAACAGTTGCAGTGTTGATATTGATATCCACTTTGACCCACCTAGCAAGTTTCGCAAAACCGTAAGAAAACACACAAACCTTTAAGAGGCCCTACTAATAACATGTTACATACATTAATCTCATTACAAGATTTCATTAAGGTCTTAGTTAGATAGTGATGAAGGCACTAAGTGCGCAGTAGATAGTAAACTGATATAAAAAAAAAATTTAAACTAACGTAAGTATATGCCATAGGCCGCAAAAGTAATGTATAATTAGAAATGAACACTTGTCGGTATAGTATTAACACATTTTTAATCCTGTTGTTTCTAACAATGTCGTTGTAGATTACACCTACTACATTTAAATTTAGTTATACTTCACAGATTACGCACGCGGAGTTTACCTTTAAGTAACTGTTACACTACTCGTAGAAATAAGTATGCATGTACATAATCTTAAGTATTGGTGTAAACATTTGTTGGTAAACCTTGATTAAATAAATAAATAAATATCTCAAAAAATAACGAAGATACAACCGATAGAATGTTTATAATTAGAGAGAGAAAGCGCTACAAATCAGTGACGTCACTGACCTAAAGCGCCATAGTAAATGTCAATCGTTCAATACAGAGGTGCGTTTTGCGAAAAAGGGACAGAACATGCCCCCACTTAAAATTTTGAAGACTTATAATTATATAATTTTCATTGAATGTGTGTGTGTCTTGTCCTTTATTCTCATTTTCTGTCGACATACAATGCACAACATACTTATATTTTGATAAGATGCGTGTCATTGTCACTGCGTTGCGCATCGCAATGAGCGGTGACTCATCGGTCATGGTCTAAGAAGTCAATTCGAGTCGTGACACGACCATACGTCACTGTCGACGACGCACGCACGCACGCACGCACGCACTCACGCACGCACGCACGCACGCACGCACACACATACATACACACATACACACACACACACACACACACACACACACACGTCCGCATACCGTCAACAGGCTGATGCAAGGACTTTTAGGTCATGTCACCCACAGTACTAACCGATGTACTGGATTGCCATACCTGGCGCAGTATAATATAGTATCATGTGACCGGTGACTAAAACGCCGCGCACGGAAGAGGTAACTGACGTAGGAGCGGGGCGGTTCGTGTCCGTTCTGAGGGTCTACTCCGAGTACTCCGAACTTCGTATCGTGACGTCCCTTTCACTCGTGTTATACACCGTGTGAGTGAAAGGGACGGCACTATACGAAGTTCGGAGTAGGCCCTCTGTATGGAAAGCTATTATTATATTCTACTAGCGACCCGCCCGGACTTCGCACGGGTGCACTATTTAATGGATGTTATTATACATATAAACCTTCCTCTTCAATCACTATCTATTAAAAAAACCCGCATCAAAATCCGTTGCGTAGTTTTAAAGATTTAAGCATACATAGGGATATAGGGACAGAGAAAGCGACTTTGTTTTATACTGTAGTGATTCTGTGCCAGTGTACGAAATTAGTTCCAATGAAATTCCGCAACATGGCGCATGGTCATATATTTCTGGTCGGGCTTTAGATTCCTACGTCATACAGTATATACATATTAAGTGGATTCATCTCTTCCCCCAGTGTCTATATGGTGGGCTTGTATGGTTCGAGTAGGTACCGTAGGTTATAAATAATATGCCAATTACATACAATATGAACCTAAAGACAAAGACAGGTAATTGTAGTTGGTCCCATTATCAATTGGAAAAAATAATGTTTTGGGTTAACGCTCTGATATTATATCTTATAGCAATGTTATATACAGTCTTATAACAACCTTAAACAAATATTGGTAGGGGGTACTTACTGGGCTGCCATTGCAGTCACAAATCTGTCTGCAGTTGCGTTGTAATATGACCGCTATAACTGGAACATCCGATTTCACATAGTCGTTACGTCTAGGGGTCGAATCTTGAGACTGGCTTCAAGTCGAGTTACTAGTAGAACCTTGCTTCAGAATAGTGGGTGTACTTACATGCTCGCCCCTTTTAACCGCGACGGCTACCCAGACACGTTTCGTGCAAAATGTACTACGTTACTCTTGGCTTTAATACTTTTTGTTGTAATATATAAGTGATATTGGATTCGTAATACCACTCATACAAGATTACAAAAAACACTTGACGAAAACGAACGATAGTAAATTAACGAACTGGGTATCTTTAACTTGGATAGCAGCAGAGACGATACCGACCACATAATCCCTGAAAAACTTATTTTTATGTTTCTTATCCGAAAGGTCCGAACGGAACCCTAGCGCTGTCACTCACACGTCTATCCGTCCATCAGTCTGTACGTCGTCTGTAACACAGGTTTTACAGCCAAACGTTTGGAGCTACAGTCCTAAAATTTTCACAGTATAAGTTATCTTGTGTTGACCCAAAGGCATACAAAATGTCAAAACTTATTTTTTAATGTTTTTACAGGGGCGCGATTTTTGTTTTGTTTTGCTCCTGCTTAATCTGCAAAACGATCTATAAAGAAAACCGGTCAAGTGCGAGTCGGACTCGCGCACCGAGGGTTCTGTATACAGATGTGTACCGTTTCTATCCCTATTAAATCAGGAAAATCTCAACAACATGGTGTGGACATTGGACGCCATGGCTACAGCGCCATCTATCGGCGACTTTTGTTACAAATTGAGCGACTGAATAATTTTGTATGTATGGTAGTTTTTCAACCAATCATTCTTTATCACGTAAACCGATTTCATTTTTTTATCTTTGTTTGAAAGAAGGTACTTTCAGCATAATCTCGTAGGAATTTATAAAACAAAAATACATGCAAAGGTGATTAAATTACAAACTTAGTATAGAAATGTATTATGACGATTAAAAAAAACTAGAAACAGTTATGTTATATTTTTCCTGTAAAATATACATTGATATCAATGTTATGTAATAATTTTATGTTTTTTCCTTGGTAAACTTCGGAGTTAAGGGGGGAAGGGAGGGGGACGGTATTTTTTTTACATTTCCCCTCATAAAACAAAAATGACAACGTAAAAAAAATTGTTTCAGAATATGCAACCCAAGTCCTTTCATAGGACACCCCACTCGACATATTAACTAGACTTTCAAATTTTGAAGCACCTATATTATGTTATTTTTCACAGAAAATAAAAAAAGTATTTAAAAAAGTCATGTTCTATGTATGTCAAATCGATAGCATAAGTAGTTCTTGAGATATTTAGCGATGTGACAGACAGACAGACAGACAGGCTAAGTGAAACCATAAGGGTTCCTTTTTAACCATTTTGGTACAGAACCCTAAAAATAAGTTGCGGGACAACCTCCTATGCGGCCTGAAGGTCCCGCATAGAGGGGCACAAATATAAGTACAATAATAATGTAAAAAAAAATTTGAAGATTGAACAATTTGGAATAGTTCGAAACAGTTATAAAAGTTACTAGAAATTGAACAAAGATTATGTAAAGGTAGACATTTCAGACAAAGGGTCTTAAATTATATGTCTGTCCACGAATAGCACTTTGCATATTTTCCAAGTTAAGGTAAGGTAACCCATGACTTATCTTGGGAATATTCTGTGTGGTGAACTAGTAATACGGAACGGAAAAGTATTTAAATGATGTTAATGAAGTACTAATTCGTCATTTTTTTTTTGTTATATATATAAGTATCAGCCAATGTGTAGGTAATTTTTGTAATATTTTATTATTTATTTTATTCTAATTTCTTGTGAGGAGTAACTCAGAAGGATGGATTACCTAAAACTATTATAAATAAGCAGCAATAATGATATGAAAATGATGACGTTTGTAGAAAGTGGCAGATAATTATTGTGGTGAAGGATGAGTTGTTTGCACTGGCGCAAGCGCAGGAAGCGCGTCCTCGGCTCGCGCCGCGCACGCGCTGCTTAGCCCCAACCCTCCCGCTGACTTTTGAAAGTGCACTTTCTCCTCGGTGCATCTCCCAACCCGGTGCGCCCTTTATTCCACGTGAATTATAGACTACTGCACAAAGCCACTCGATCTTCACCGCGTCCATTAAACGCGCATGACCACGAGCCGACTAACTATATGAATTGAATAGTCAATTTGTAAAGCATATTATTAACCCGCCGTTTGCAGCCGAACCCGTTTTGATCGCGTCCAATTCGTTGCAAATTCTCTAGAAGGCGAGGTATTGCAATTGTAGCGTAGTCACAACATAAACGTGTCGTGTTCGTGTGAGGTGGCTCATGGATCTGGTGACAGCATGGGTGTTCGACTAATGCACTCGCAACTTTTGTAACATAATACTTGCTCTTTTGTTGGTTGATTGCTAGACCATTGATGGATCAGAAAATTATCAATATGCGTCGGGAAGCTAGAGCTGGGTCGTTTCGACTTTTCCGCGAAACGAAACTTAAACTGTTTTTTTATCACAACTGTTTTGAGTAGCAATTTCAAAAGTAACTGGTTTTTCCGTGCGTCGCCGGTCGCCGAACGTAACGTAATGAAACGAAATTCCGTTTCTCCGTGTGTTGCGTTTTTACGTTTTGCCAGTTTCGTTTCGTTGTATGCGTTTCGAAACGAGTACATACGTGAGTTTGGTTTTATATTGCGTTTGTCTTTACGTTTTGCAATCAGTTATCGAGTTGCGTTTTCTAGTTTTGCGTTGTAACTGTAGAACAATTTTGTGTCGCCTCCTTGTCATCGTTTTTATAGAAACAGTTTTAAATTCTAGCAAGAAACTGTTTCTCCGTTATTGTGAAAAAGAATGTTTTTCGAAACGCTTACGGAAAAATAAGACCAGCTCTACGGGAAGCACGGAAGCGTGGCTCGGTGACTTTGTATAGATTATTCGTACATGTACTTGTATACGCCATACACATATAGCGCGCTGTACCGTACCGTATTGAACGCAATTCGCATATGTTGTGACCAATCTTCCGATTAATTGAGGCACTCTGGTCTAGACGTCCCATTTCCTTTTCGCGTTCGTTGACTCGCGGGAGTTGGTCGGCGGAGCGACGCTCGGGGCCCTGCGCTGCGCACACGCAAAGACTATTTCATGTCGGTTGAAGTTTTCCGGTGCTTTCTCTTGTGTCGAGGCGAAGCAAGCTTTATACTCGTGCTTCACGGCTCGTATATTCCTTAGGAATCAATATGTAATCAATGTTATTCTTAACAAATTTCAATTTTTTGCGCATGATGTAAATTGCATTTTCAATTACAATGATGGCAAGGCAACACAGTCCGATCAATGAATTATTGGTTGAAGGTGACTTATAGGCAGGAGCATATAAATGTATGAGAGTTTTTTCGAACCGTTCTTGTCGTCATGTTCATCAGCATCAGATAGAGTGTAGCCATAGCCATAATATGTTTATGATATATCGTAAATCGTCCTTACTCCTAGGGTAATAAAAACATGTTTATATAGTTGTAAATATCTAAACAAAACTTGGAACTAGAACCGACTGTCAACAACGCGCTGAAAAAATACGGCATTTAATACGTTTTGTGGGACGGACGCTAATTGTACAATTGTACTTTTTTCTTATAATTATAAATATATAATATTTATTTAAAAAATAACGGTAAAATATATATGTTTTTACTTTACTAATAAATAGGCAAATATTCGAATAACATCGAACTTCAACTAATTTATGCCATTTTATTAATTTTTAAATAGGTACATAAAAACGAAAAAAAGAATGCAGTTTGAGCAGCTAAACAAGTTTTTGATGTTTCGTAAAAAGTTGTTTATTGATACTGTAACGACACGAGTGTAACTGCATCGACAGCATACCGTAGGTATTCCACTCCTGGCTTAACTACCAGATAATCAACTGCAGGTAGTCTGTTTTGTGTGGATGACCACTGATCCGATCCAGTCATCCGTGTCCGTGACCCGTATCGATTTTTAAGAAAATTAATGTTCGCCATCTTGGATTTGAAAATGCATGTCATTTTCGTAATCGGCGACCCCGAGGAACCACAAAGATGTCACTCATATTGATTTTTAAGAAAAATTAATATCCACCATCTTGATTTGAAAATGCATGTCATTTTCGTAAGCGGCACCCCGAGGAACCTCGAAGATGACACCCATATCGCGTTTTAAGAAAGGTAAAGATTTGCTCCCAGCACAAACTTTGAACCCCCTTTTCACCCCTTTAGCTCCCAATTCAGAAAAACCCAGAAATACGCCATTAATATATTTAAACCGAGTCTATACACAGTTTCAAATCTCTCACTTCAATAAATACGTGTTTTCATACAAAGTTTCATCCCTTGTTTTACCCCCTTAGGGGATGAAATTCGAAGAATCGTTTCTTATCCCCTGCCTCCGTTATAAATGTAACCGACTGTGCGAAGCTCGGAACCGGTTTTAACTATTTTTGAAATATCTCTAAGTATTTGTCATATCTCCATTTTTATTTTAAGATTTGTTAACCTAAAAAGTAAAAAATAATATCGTAAAACGCAACTAACTGAAATTTTGAACCGGTTAATTGTATGAAGAGAAAACCGGTTTCCGAGCCCTGATTAGCAGTTTCGGCTGTGCGTTGATTAGTCTGTCAGTGAGTGACGACTTTTTTATATGTATAGATTTTTTTTGAGTTAATTTTTTTCGCCATTTGATTAAGAATTTGATCCTCTCGAGAAAATTCGAATTTATTGATTTCCTTATTGGGTGTCAACATCCCTATTTTATTTCCGGTGAATGACATATACGATCTGATTCTCACTTCTCGAGTCGTTTTTCTGGGAGGCATATTTTGGTCTTCAATCTTGTGTGAGTATATTTTCCTTAATTTGAAATGCGAATAAACGTCAAATAGTTGCGTCAATTATTTACTTTTTAAATGAATAAGGTCTATGAATGTACTACTTATTTAACACAAATGCGTGTTATGACTGCCATTTCAGTATTACGTCGATAATATTTTTTAATAGTTATACTGCATGTTTTCCTCACAGATTTATATTGGAGTAGACGCCGCATTTACCGTGATTAGTGCGCCGCAAACATGGCCATCACTGAACGAAAAGTGTGACTTCATTGGATTTTAGTGGTAGACACAGGACATGGACGTGATAATCTTCCCCTACTACAAATATTTTTACATTAACATAGATTACACTAAATCTAGACAAATAAGACAATACACACTGATAGTTTCCTTTAGACTGCTCCATATAACAACTATTCATAGCAAGTTAGAAAAAGAAAGTAGTACATATCGATAACAGGATTGTCGATGCTTTTATTTTGTTCAGTACTGACAACATGAAGTTCGTGCTCCAAAAAATATCTAGGTATAATTATTATATACTCCGGTCATGTACTAAATACCGTTTAAATATTTTCTCGTGTTAGGTTTCCACCCTGTATTGCATTCTGGACGACAACTGACATTGTCACATAGGTAGGTAGCGCGCTACAATCCTCTGCGAAATCGAAATTAGCCGAGTCTCTGCAATATTTTTCGCCGGGTACTGTATAATCAGTTCTTAGAATGGCTGGACGTCAAGGTTTTGACCTAAATAAGCTAAACGTCTGTGGGCCATATGGCTAATTTTTAAAACGAGGACAGGCAAAGTGATACTTTGGATAGATAAGTGAAAATAAACTGTAAACATGTATAATAAATTAATAATGTTTAATAAGTAACAAGTAGCTATAGCTACATAAGATGTTACATGACAATCGATATTATATAAACTGATCGGAATCCGTTAAAAATTAGTGTGATGTTAACGACATTTTACTACCAGGATAATGAAAAACCGGCCAAGTGCGTGTCGGGCCACGCACAGTGTAGGGTTCCGTAGTTGCCCGTCCATCACGTGACCGGTCATATGCGGAATTACGGGAATTATTAGAACGGTTTTTACTGATCTTAGTACTGATGATGTACTTTTTGAGATGTTGTGTTGTATACATATTTTTGCCCTTTACGGTAATGTAGTGTGTGGTACTTAGCTGTGATAGTTTTCCTTTTAAATTCATCGTATACTATTACCATGATTTTTTTCACATGCCTCTTAGCCACCGTTTAGATGGCAGGGGTGGGGGGGAGGACACTTGACTCACTTCAAAGCTTAATATCACGCCAACCGATTCTTGAATCAAAAAATGCTTTTAGAAAACTTATAATATTTTTAGCTATCCAACGATACCCCACACGATGGGGTTTGGAAGAAAAAAAAATTGCTCCACCATTTCACATGTAGGGGAGGTACCCTAAAAAATTTTTTTTTATGATTTTATTCTACCATTTTGTCGGCGTCATTGATCTGTATACTTATGCCAAATTACAGCTTTTCAGTACTAACGGTTACTGAGAAAAGCGGGGGACGGACAGACGGACATGGCGAAACTATAAGGGTGGGTTCCTTGTTTACTAGGGAACCCTAAAAATTGACAGGATAGTGATATTTTAAGGAAAATTTTGCATGTTTAATAGTGAAAACCGATTTCATTTTTTTATTGGAAAGACCCTACTTTTACCATAATCTCGTAGGAGTTTACATAACATAATATATACAAAAATTGCAAACTTAAAAAAATCTTGATATTGAAATAGTTATTTCATTTGGTTTGGTCGGTTTTTTTCGATTTATGAGGGAAAATGTAATAAAATATCATCCTCCCCTCCGTTATCTCCGAAGTTTACCAAGAATAAGTTTCTGTCAAAAATTTCATTTTGGTAGAAGCTTTTATTGCCGATTGTGCCATTTTTCCATAATCCTCAACTATTCGCTCAAAGACGCTTCCAATGTGTTTAAACACGACCGCTTTATTTATCTTGTGTAGCTTAGAAGTTGCTATGGCCACCTTCTGTCTCCATCATCATATTAGCTAGGTGGTGGTTGGCTAGGTGGTCGTACGAAAAGACCAAATTCTGACAAACGAACGCAAGCAAATAACGACAGAGGTCTGACTATAAGGTCTTGCTTGCGTTGCGTTGTCACCGAACTTACATAAGTATGCCAAAGAGCGTACTTAGCCGTGTTTTCATATAAAATCGGCCCTTTCACGAAATGGTTTCTGTATTTTTTTCAATAAGAGCTCTCATGACAAATATTGTTTTCTGTAAGTTTCAGCTTCCTATCTTTGTTATTATTAGAAGATCTGATTTTTTGAAAATTTCCAAAAATAACCTTAAGACTTTTTTTTCTTGCTTTCTAGAAGAGCGACACCACAGGTTCCTCATTCAATATTTGTCATGAGAGCTCTTATTGAAAAAAATACAGAAACCATTTCGTGAAAGGGCCGAATTTATATGAAAACACGGCTACGTTCAATAGAATATTTGAATTTTTAACATCAATGTATAACTTACAAGAAAAATAAGTACAATATCTCTATCTCCATTTTATTTAATAATCAAAAAACATTTACCTAGGTTTGTACTTGTAATTTAATCACCTTCGCATGTATTTTTGTTTTGTTAACTCTCACGATCTCTAATACTGAAAGTATCTTCTTTAAAAACGGAACCCTCGGTGTGCGAGTTGGACTCGCACTTGACCGGTATTTTAAATTATTAGTACATAAGATTACTTAAAATATATAATGCATCGCGGTCAATATGTAATGTACGGCGTAAGAAAAAACAAAATCCTTCGTGGTGGTGCTGTTATAGTAGATAGCACACTGTTGTATACGCACGTGCCATTTTATCCCTTATTGTCACATTGACGAGAGCGAAAAAGGATATATTAAATTAATAATTATAAATATCTGTTTTTTTGGTTAAACTACGGAAGCATAATTATATATATAGTTAATCTCTATTCATATCAAATGAGGAAATGAAACTATAGGCTCTATATCAATATAAAAAATTTGATTTCAACATCTTGATCGTCATATAGGAATTTTCCTAAACTGAAGAATATAAGAAAATGTAGGAATTTTCCTTTTAGGAATTATCCTAGTTCATAAATGCAACCTGGTTTTTGTTGGGTGCAAGGGATCACTTTACACTCAGTAACGTCATAGATTGTTTATCTCAGGCCAGCCCAGATCACGCCCATGAATTATTTATTTGCATGAGGATTGTTCAATACACTGCACAAAACAGAAACAGAATGCATGTTTACGAAAGCAGGAAAAACAAGAATACGTTAAAGCCAGTCTGTAAAACTGAATACACTTGAGGAAACGTTTTTCACGTTTTCATAGTTTTCCTTGATCCCAATCTATTATTATTTTCTATAGTCGCCCCTAGTCCCTGCAATTGGTAACAACTGTGCGTTAAGGTAGTAGCAGGATTATACTGGTCCACGTGTAGCGAAGCTGTCAGTAAGCTCCTAAAAACAAATAAATCACACCTACACCTTTGTGGCCACCATCGAGTATATTTCATGGCAAAAGTTGGCTTGAGTTTTTACTTAGCAAGCCAATGAACCACAGTTATCGCTTTTTTTACGTTAACGCCTCTCCCTTTCGTCTTAATATTTTTTTCTCTTGATAAGTAGTTGAAAATTTATATGGGCCGGGTGTTTTCTCAATATTTACCAGTTAATATTACAACTTTACTCGCTTTCACTCGTTAATAAATTTAGTATGACAGTTCAAACATGACGTTAAAGCGGTATTAAGTCCCTTGTGAAGCCGACAGTGCCTACTTAAATTAATCTAGATGATGTATAATATTTTATGTAATTGTTATAAAAGAAGTTAAAACGCGAGTGGCGTGGTTTGAGCTCTTCCGGCCATCACTAATATCTCCACGACTAACTCATGCCATTGGGGAACGGGGGGGCCTACCTACTTTTATTTTATAATTCCCGCGCGCTTCACTGTTCCATCAACTTAATGCATAGTAACTATCATAACGAAATAAGCGAATGTGAAAAACCCGATATGCCTGGCGCGACGCATCGTTTTAAACATGCAATTTGAAAAATTAAAAAATATGTACCGGAGGGGGGAAGCCTTATTAAGTTATTAGGTAGAGTTCTATTCCTATAATAATAATAAGCCTTTATTTACATAACTACTATTACAGTGAAAAAAATAATAAAAAGTTTTAAAAGACTTATATATACGATTTCTATACGCTGTATCGCTATCTGAAGGTTGTCTGGAAGAGATCGCTTTTTAGCGATAAGACCGCCTGTTGTTACCTACTTACTTAAGTCCTATTCATGTTTTGTCATTGTAATAATTCTCCATGTAGTGCACAATAAAGCATTTTATTATTATTATTATTATTATATACATATAGCACTAAAAAGTTAAGGCCTCCTCCAATAGTCTCCATCTCTTTCTACCTTCCGCCTTTTTTAACCAGTTTGTTCCAGCAATTTTTTGTATGTCGTCGACCCAGCGCTCTTTTGTAGACGTAGTGACTTGTTTCGTCCATTTGTCATTTGGTGCACGTGCCACATGCCCTGCCCACATCCATTTCAGGTGTTGAGAGTGGTGTAGAGCACCTATGATCTTGGTTTTGTTTCGGATGTCTACACATTTTTGCCGGTCTCCAAGTCTGATATTCAGGATACTCTTTTCCATTGAGCGCTGGCATACTTGAATTTGCTTTTTATTTTGTTATTAAATGTCCAGGTTTGTGAACCATATGTTAGGCTGGGCAATATGCAAAGATCCATTACTTTTATCTTTAATTTAAGTGGTAGCTTGGATTTAAATATTTCTTTTTGAGCACAGATTTTTTTTCAACTGATATTTATCCTTCTTTCTACGTCGTCCATGTGTCTGGAGCTCTTAAAATATATTCGCTCCTATGCTTTACCATATTATTTCGTTGTCATTCAGATTACTTACACCACCACCCCATTTTCTGTGAGATATTGGGCCCAGTGTGTGCTAAGCCTGGTTATGTTACGTCTTTGGTTCAAAATATATGGAAATAGTATGCGGCGCCGTAGGGCTAAACACGTCATAGTATATTTTATTTTTATATCCGTGTGTCTAGAAAAGCATTATTTACTCTCCTTGATCTATTAGTCCCGGGAGATAAGATACCATAAAGCGATCTATACTCTTTATCTCATTATCTAATTTTTTAAGTGAGTTTTTAAAGTCACTTATTACCTATATACTGAAATAAATTTTATAATTCATTATCAACCACTACTTTATTATACATAATTAGGTAATTTTTGTAACGAATTTATTAGAAAGTCGCATTTTGGCTAGTATTAAGTTTTCAACCTGGCTTTGATACCTAAATGTATATTTGAGTCACATTTTTTGACTTAGTTCTTAATTTTTTAACTTATTTTTAAAAAATATTTTCATTAAGCAATGCTGCTATACAGTTGTTATAAGTTATAATGCTGCTGTCAGCTAGCTGATTTGATAGTGTATTTGTCGGTAAGGGTGCGACGACATTTACGGGGTGGGGGTGCATGTGCAGTGCTCGAGCTAGGGGTGTGGCCGACGCAGCCATTGGCGGGCTGAACGTTGCCAGGCAATACTAGCTGAGGGCGTTTGCTTAAATATTTGCTAGAACAATCTAAAACGACTTAAACAAGAATAATCTGAAAACGTTCATTGAAATTGAAGTAGTTATAGTTTCCCCATAATCTCTTAATTACATCTGCACGCCTAAATGCAACAAGTGGTTACGCGACGTACCTCTACCTACCTACAGTCACTACAGTCTAAACTGCATATTACGATTTTGGACATGAATTAGGTACACGTCTAATAATGTGTTTAAACAATTTCGCTAGCGTAACCCTCAAATTTACGGAGCCCTAATATGACTTTCTAAGTAGCCACTCGTCTGTCGTCTTAATTCTTGCCATAGGAACCAGGTACAGTCACAGTGCAAAATGGTTTTCCTTCGTACTTTATCGGAAAAGTTCGTATTTATCGTGCTCTCTCAATTAGCTTCAGTACCCATCTTACAGCCGTAGGGGTAAGTCGCATCAGCAGACCAATAATATATATAGAGTGGCTAAAACGCAATTCAAATATTCGCTATAGTTTTGATAGGTACAGAAATCACCACTTATTTATGACGGTGACTGTACCTAGAAGTATACTAACGGGGTTGTCCCCTTGTTTTGCAGACAGAAATTTCATAGAATTTTGTTTCGCAGAAAATGTTTCAAATAATATTTGGTCCTTGTATTTTTATTTCGACTATTATTGTTTCAATGACTGTTTACTTAAATGAAAAATATTTCACAGAAACACAATTCAATGAACTTTGTAATATCATTTTTTTATTTGACAAACTTATCAAATAGTAGAATTATGTTTGGTGTTTCATTGTTTCGCAGACAGAAAATCCATAACATTCATTCATTCATAATAATATAAAAACCCAGAACAACCCGTTGAGGCACAATCGACGCTAACGCGGATAGGTTAAAAGATTAAGACAGTTCAGTTTTATTTGCATTTTTTTTCGAACAGTAAATTACTATATCAGTTTTTTTCCGATTTTTTCTAATAATTCAATTTCTGAATAATCTTGTGTATCCTGTAGAATCCGATCAATATGATCATCTTTATCAGTGTACTTTCGTTTTTTAACATAACTAAATAACATAAGGTCAAAGAATATATGATTTGTAATTATATCGTAATGAATATCGAAACTAAATTTTCTTTGTAATAAAATCTACGATAAAAAATTCTACAAAGTAATTATTTTACGAACTGATTGTTCTATGAAATGATAATATGAGATTTTATGAGAAACAAAATTCTGTACAACTACTGTCTTGGTAATCATTTTTAAGTAAACTAAATAATATAAGAAAAAAAAAATTTTTTTTGTAGTTCTATGATATGGATATTGAAATATTAAAAAATATTGATATCAAAAATCATTGATTGAAGTTTCTACAAAGTTAGTGTTCGGTGTAATGATTATTCTGTGAAATGATAATATGAGAAACATCTTCTGCGAAATGAAATTCTTAAAAATGTTGTCTATAAAACAGTGTTCAACCGTTTCGTTTACTAATGACAATAAAACGGAGTATTTTCAAAGTTGAAGTGGTTGTAACTTCTCTATATTATACAATAACATTTTTCACTTTGACATTTGACACTACAATAAAGTTCCATAATGATGGATATGAAAACGTCACTCATTTAATACAATCATTGATTGACAGTTTGGGTGCCATCGTGTTCCGATTGAGATCCGAGTTTTCCCGAAGGAAAATCATTTTGCAATACATTGTATGTCGTGTTTGGTACTTAGGTTCTTTTATGCTGTATTTATTTAACCTATAGTCAGTACAATCTAAACTGGATATTAAGATTTTGAACATGAAATAGGTACACGTCTAACAATGTGTGTTAGATGGAGGTACCACCTAACCATTTAAACAATTTCGCTAGCGTAACCCTCAAATTTACGGAGCCCTAATATGAATTTCTAAGCAGCCACAGTCGTTTGTCGTCTCAATTCTTGCCATAGGAACCAGATATGTCGTGCTTGGGTACTTAGGTTCATTTTCGTTAAAAGCCTTACTCTGCGGAGTACAGCTTGTTAAATTATGCTGTATTTATTAAGAGTCCATTCATATTTTGTGGAAGAAAAAACAACAAAACTCAATTTTTGACGCATTTTTACTAAGAAACGGAAAGGTTTGGCAAAATTCAAATAATTGATTTAGAGAAGTTAATTCTTTATATTTTACGTAGCGGCTTCAAATTTTAGTTTGAATCAATATTTTAGTTTTATTTAGCCGATTACTGACAGTCGATTTCTGAAGAGGGCGCGCAGGTATAAGTTTGACCTCTCACGGTGACTATAATCTAACTGGATATTAAGATTTTGAACATGATTTAGGTACACGTCTAACAATGTGTGTTAGATGGAGGTGCCACCTAACCATTTGAACAATTTCGGTAGCGTAACCCTCAAACTTCAAGCAGCCAGTAGTTTGTCCTCTTAATTCTTGCCATAGGAACCAGTTATGTCGTGCTTGGTACTTAGGTTCATTTTCGTTATAAGCCTTTGCGGAGTACACCTTGTTAAATTATGCTTTATTTATTAAACCATTGATTGATATATATTGTAGCAAGGTATTTTACGATATATTTTGCCTACTAGTTGACAAGAGGCGACAGGCCTAGCTGCATGTGTGGATTCTGTCAACTAGTACTCAAAATATGCCTTGATATAATATATATTACAGCTCCGTCTGTGACGAGTTCAAAGTATGCTCACATACAGTCAGTCAGTATCATATACCTAGTTAAGGCAACCAGATATATCGGCAACACGTTCTCAATATAATTTATCATTATTGTAGGAATCATGTTTGTAACGGTATATACGGTGATATATGGCTACTTTGGCCGCTACTACTTATATGATGCTGACTGTACAGCCTTGCTGACTGTACTGTACAGCCTTGCTGACTGTACTGTACAGCCTTGCTGGCTGTACCTTCTCATACACTGGAACACAAAACGTCTTTAGTTTAAGAGCTTTACTTAAGCTAGTTTTCCTGGTGTTCCTAATATATACCACCAAATAACACGTTACAGAGTTGAACTCAGTACCTGTAGGTTTTTTTTTTGGAACAAAACACTCGTTAAAATTTGCGTTTATAGTCTCAGTTTGTCCATACAAATAAATAGTTACCATCAAAGGCCACTAGAGGCGCTGTTCGCATTGCCATATAAATTGAGACTAAACATAAACGCGTTCGTTTGTGTTTTGTTTCGAAAAAAATTATACTAGAGCTACAGAACACTTTCCTGGTGAATCTAAATAGGTAACAGTCGGATTACAGAAACGATTCACTGAAATAGCCAAGACATATTTCCTTAGATATGTAACTGGCAGACAATGAAAAGTGTAGTATTTTTCGAATAACAAGGATACGGTGCAAGCAGACATAACACCGCCGGTAATGAGATTATATGGCATGTTCCTTGCTGTTTACGTTATCTGATTACGTATACAGATATAGTACTTGGGCACTAATAGCTACGTCAGAAAAAACATGTTCAGCCCCTTTAAGGCGTATGTATCGCACAAAATATTATATCGTTCGCTCGATGATGTTAGTGTAATATGCTGTTCTGCGTTCGTCGCCCACGCACCGAAGCTTGCAATAATTTGCATGAAAATAGGGTTTTGTCAAAACCTAGAAAGTTTTTAATGTAAGCTTATTTTTCGATGTCCATAGGTAGCGGGGCGGGCGCTGTTTGAGCGCGGGCCCGCCCTGATCTGAATGCACGAGACGTTATAAGCTATGCCTATGGGTTTTCACAGTGCCGGCGTATACTCTGCTGTGAGGTCAAGACTTGTTATACTGGCCTTCACAAGTTGACAACATTTCAAGGCTACACGTAAACTACTGATAGGTGCAAGTGCGTTTGGATATACGTCATTATATTACGGCTTGCATAAGATTATGATACGAGATGCATATTGGCACCATAGGGTTATAAAACGCAGTTGTGGGCATAGCCGTGTTCGGGACGCTTCTTTTCGTGCCTGTTACGTCGCAGTGGCCATCAGAGACCTTAACGTTTAAAGACAGCAATCTTTCGCTCGTTCTTGTTGTGGACATCGCGAATACGTATAGATATTATCTGGATCAACATGTATGTAATGCAGTTACCACCAGTGAAAATTTTACTTCCGGTCCAGGGGCCGACATAAAATTATGTACTTATCACGGGCGGTAATTAAAGAAAGCAGATCGCATATTTATTTCACTTGCCTTCGGCTCGGGCGTCAAATATGTACCTGCGATACATACATACTTTGTTTTACAGCCCCAAGTAAGTAATGTATTGTATTAACATAAAATCCTCATATTCCTATTTGTTTCGTACACTCGATTGAGAACAACCGCGCGCCCTGCCAAAAATTTTACTCAGCCGGCCAAGGAAGAGCTAACAGTTGACAAAACTCGTTAACCTTGTTGGGTTTCGGAGGGGTTGCATTATTATGCTCTTTTTTGAAATGCCACTATACGGCTCGGAGTGAGCTCTCCTATATTAGCCAACATCAAGATGATTATTTACCAAGTCACACTCGTTAAACACAATTCGCTTAGTCTCAAATATATTTATAGAAATTGCACATACTTATTCTTTTTCCAGGTAAGGTCGAGGTAAGATAAGATCGTCGGGCTTGTTTTTTTTTTAAATTGAAATGCGTTCGTATGCCCTTAGTGTAAGGTTTAATTTTCCGAAAATAGGAACAAATCCATCATATGATTGTAATAAGACCGCCATCGCCATTATAAAAAATATATCATGCTCTAAACCTGATCGCCAATTAATTCGCGTTTAGGAGGGGTCGCCGTAGCAAATGTGAGCGGATGCCTTCTAACGTTCGCAGCGACCTCGTGCTTTTATTATTACTTGTTTAGCCGTATTCAAGGTTGGTATAGTTTAACCGTTACCCTACTGTCGTAACCTTAATACTTTGTTCATTTGTAAACTAAGAGGAATTCCTAAAAGTTAAATCACAATTAAGAGACGACAGTACCGTAATAAGATAAGTCAGTTCGCGCGCGTTTAGTAAAAGCGGTTTTAACGACCAGTCTTATAATAGACGAGTTAGGGATTTGGCGCGTCAATGAGCATGACATTACCTCAATAATGTTAGTGGCATCGATGCAGGGTGGGTCCGCTTTAGACTTCAGTTGAGATTGTACCCCAAGGCCCTAGCAGCTGGTGTAGCGGCACAATGGGACCTTCGCATAATGTTGTAATGAGTATTTTCGGCATTAGAGGGGTTGTCTCATAACCGGCCGTCGCACAGCTGCTGTGTTAGAATCAATGTTAGATGTTAGGTACAATCAAAAACTAGTTTTTTTATGTTATGAAACTCGAATCTCATTGAATTCATTAAATTTAAAACGGGATTTATTGATTATTGGGGAAAAACTGTCTTCGTCGTTCGACATTTTCGTCCCAACTGTAGGTAAATGTAATAATTTTCGTAAGCTTAGCTTCCGCCTCTGATACGCCTTCTGTGAGCAAGTACGTATAGGATAGTACTTATTAGACCTACGACAGTGGCTACCTACGCCAGATTTAAATATTTTTTCACTTCTCATGCTCGAAAAGTGTGTCATATTAGACTTGTCAAGCGGGGCTAAAGTAGTACATTTAACCCCTAGGGAAAATATGAATACATATTTATGATTTACAAAACATTTGAATTTGACCAATCAAAATACTTCACCTATTAAATCCACCAATCACAGAACACTTAATTTAACTCTTAAAAAAATATTTGGTATTGGGTATTAACCAACCAGAATACAGCTTTACTAAAATCGACCAATCAGGAAACATAATTAATTTTTCTAAAGAGTCTAAAGATTAAGTTTGTAGTAGTCCCTATTTCACAATAATTAAAAAAGTGGTTAAATCGTTCGAGCAACACTTTGAAGCGCTCAATGGAAGGTCAGTTAGCTTTTTTCGCGCGTGAATGTTGCGCGCGAACCGCAGTGTCTATGTTTTGTGTGTCAAAGGAGTATAGAAAAAAAAACATGCTGCAAAAGTATATATCTTCGCCGTGGAATTTATTGTTAATTTTGGGTGGGTTAACCTTTGTTTATTTATTTTCTCGCAATCGAAGTGAAAAGTAGAGTGTATAACTCTGGTCTAAAAGCCATATTACCCCTCGAACAATTTTCCCTCACTTCGTTCGGGAAAATAACTATCTCGTGGTAATATGGCTCATTTTAGACCCTTGTCATATAATCTACTATATATCCATGTATTTTTAGATGATTTGCAGAAAAACAAAGCAATCAAAAAAATTATTATCGATTGGAGACTCATCTTTGAGCAAGTTTATGTACTTTTTAGTTTAATTATCTTTACATTTGTTTAACAATGTCTTTGCCCGAATGAAGCTGCTAAAACCCAAAATATGCGGGAATCCTCGCCAGTTACGATGATTCATATGGATTCTCCTACCTGCTGTCTTTTAAGAATAATATCATTTATTTAACACTACTTGTCCCCACCGAGTTTTACAAATAACGCGAACGTAGCCGAGGGGTGAAATATAGCTCATGTCCATAGGTACTCCAAACTCCATCCACATACAGGTGTCCTTGATTTATAAAATGCATCGCATGTCATATCCTCTAATTTAATAATTGGGTCAATCAACTTCTTCTTGTTGTTATTCTGTCCCGTCAGCGAGGAGACAACAGCAACCATGTTTCTTAGAATAGTAGATTGTATGACAAGGGTCTAAAATGAGCCATATTACCACGAGATAGTTATTTTCCCTCACTTCGTTCGGGAAAATAGTTCGAGGGGTAATATGGTTTTTAGACCAGAGTTATACACTCTACTTTTCACTTCGATTGCGAGAAAATAAATAAACAAAGGTTAACCCACCCAAAATTAACAATAAATTCCACGGCAAAGATATATACTTTTGCAGCATGTTTTTTTTTCTATACTCCTTTGACACACAAAACATAGACAATGCGGTTCGCGCGCAACATTAACGCGCGAAAAAAGCTAAACTGACCTTCCATTGAGCGCTTCAAAGTGTTGCTCGAACGATTTAACCACTTTTTTTAATTATTGTGAAATAGGGACTACTACAAACTTAATCTTTAGACTCTTTAGAAAAAATAATTATGTTTCCAGATTGGTCGATTTTAGTAAAGCTGTATTCTGGTTGGTTAATACCCAATACCAAATATTTTTTTAAGGGTTAAATTAGTGTTCTGTGATTGGTGGATTTAATAGGTGAAGTATTTTTATTGGTCAAATTCAAATGTTTTGTAAATCATAAATATGTATTCATATTTTCCCTAGGGGTTAAATGTACTACTTTCGCCCCGCTTGACAAGTCTAATATGACACACTTTTCGAGCATGAGAAGTGAAAAAATGTTTATAATATGGAATTCAAGCATGCTCAAATGTTTGGTGGATTTAAACCCTATAAGTGCCGCAGGAAACGTAACCATGGTAACAAGCAACAACGAATAGTTGATCCACCCGATTAGATTACCTATGTTATGGATCTGTTTCTTTGTGTACGTAAATTTAAAGTCATAATAAAATTCTCATGTTTCATTAAAAAAGAAATTGTATGGCAACGTAATATTTCACGACCAAAACGCCAATTTAACAGACTTAATCAAAGGAGGAGGTTCTTAATTCGGTTTTGTTCTTTTTAGGGTTCCGTACCTCAGAAGGAAAAAAAACGGAACATTTATTGGATCACTTTGTTGTCCGTCTGTTTGTCTGTCACGACCCTTTATCTCGTAAAGACGTGGATTTATCGAGTTGAAATTAAAACCTTATACCAAGGTCTACAGTCCCTTGAAGCTGTGAAAAAATCAACTTCTAAGTTAACGTAAAAGAAAGATACGGCCGTTAATGTCGCAAAAAAACGTATATTTCGACACTCTTAAGGGAATCAATAATTATAGGGTATTTCTCGTTGACCTAGAACTATGAAATTTGGCAAGAAATATCGTTATGCACTACAAGTACAGGTAAAAATCTAAAAACTATAAATTTGTAATGAAATCATATAAAATATCCTACTTAATATTATACATACGAAAGTTAGGATGTTTAAATATTTGAATGTTTGTTAGTCAATCACGCAAAAACGGCTGAACGAATTATGATGAAACTTTGTATACATAGAGTTTTTAGCCTGGATTAACATGAATCATACATCCCTCGTCAAATTGATGAATTTGGGGGTGTGAGTTAAACTTATGAACCAGACCAGAGTCATGTAGATATTTACAGTGCCTGATGTCGTACGGAAAATTCGATTCAGAAGAACCAGTATAAGGCTGACCTCCGAATATGCACATATTTGTCACGGATCTTAGGGTCAAGATATAATAAGGATGTATGGTGAGGTGACTCTATAGACAGTTTGTCAATATCACGACATTTGACAACGTCATTGGCATAGAGGTGTCGTTTTATACCGATGACATTAGGTGAAGTTGAAGAGGTAATGAACATAATTTTACACTGAGTCTTATCGTGGCTAAGATAAAGCAGGTTTTCGCATTATTTAGTTTTTATTTTTACGATCGTGGTTACTAATAGAGTATTACGGTGCTACTTGATTATGACGAGCTATTATTTTGATAGATTTAGTTCGTATTTAGGGACTCTGATATTACAAGAGCTAAATGATCTCCAAACGAAAATTTAAAATCAACGCATTTTTGCCCCTAAAGTTCTAGCAATTACATGCACAATCGCATGAAAAACAATAGATTAATAGTTTCTCAGGCTCGATTTTATAAAGATCCGTTACCTTATGTCGGTTTGTTATGTCAAAAATATGTACTGAGTGACTGAAATTTGATCTGACATTTGGTCTAACGGATCTTTTTAAAACCCGGCCTTAATACACTGACCCATAGCCTCTAAAGCGCTTGCGATGTAAATATAAGCCAAAACATGCTGACCCATCGAGCCGTAATAATTTTAATGTTTATTATAGGAGATTAAATAGATTGCGCTTTGATATCTGCCTACCGTAGTTGTTAAGAACCTATGGGTCAACTAAAATTTATGGAGTTGTTAGTGCTTACTTTAAAGTCACAAAAATGACTTGTAACGCTGTAGCCACGGCGTTCAATTTGTATTTTGTACATCGCGCTATTAAGATTTTTCCTGAATTAAATGGGGTCGGGACGGGTACACGACCTATGTTGGGAACCCTCGGTGCGCGAGTCAGACTCGCACTTGACCGGTTTTTTTTTTGATGTGTGTTACCTCAGAACTCCGTCTTTTACTCGCATGAGCCGATTTGGACGTAAAAAATCCTAATTATCATCGTAAAAATAATCTTAAATGCTGCCGATTTCATAATTGCGTTGACAATTATGAAATCGGCAGCAGTGATCCAGTATTCCAAAACTTCTATTAAGACATACTAAATATTTACGAAATACGCAGTGCTTCCGTAGAGAGCGGGATGGTTAATTGCAAACTCACGTGTTAGAGCGGGACACTTGCCAATGGAATGGCCTTGCCTTAATCGAAAATTTGCACGTTTTTCCTAATAGATCCTGTCTTATTTACAGAGTAGTAATGGCGAAATCGTCAAAATGTATGAACATGCATGCATGGCATTGGTATGGTACTCGTAGAGGCGAGGTTACGCAACGTGTCAGTGACCAACGAGATTTTCCGGCGCGGCCTCGGTGGCGGTCACGGTCGCCTGTCGACGTGCCGTGCGTCACTGCCACAGGGCATCTATCCATACACCACTGCCATTCGACTTCGTTTTTTCACAAAATTAAAGTTAGGTTAAGGTGCAGCGGATAGATAGCACTGTAGTAAATGATGTGTAAAATACGGAAGATATTTTCGATTAGTTTTAATTTCCCGCAGTCTAGATTGCTCCACATGATTACGTGTAAAATGGCAAAAAAGTGCGTGCGCGAAAATTATGTCCATCCATGTTTTAATTATTATATTGGAAGAGGCTGACCCTTTCGTCTTTTCAGTTCTTTTTACTTAGTTCAGTTAATAATACAAGCTCCACAATCTGCATATTGTCTCGTCTTGACTCGCCTCAACTGGTGTTAGTGTTCCCTATATAACTTGTTGCCGATATTCCTTACAATTAACAACCCTGCGTATTCTCGGATATCAATTGAGGCTTGTTATCAACCCGTCACAAGTTTTACAACGTTTACCAGCAATAATTCACAGAAATGTTGATACAAAAACTAGTCAACTACCTATTTACGGTATAAAACGAGGGGACATAATGAAATAACTCGAACACCTTGAACTAAATCTGGGCCTTGTTATTTTCTTAGCTTCAAATTTAACCGAAAGATTGGCTTACCACGTGAATGCGGGATAGTTTGTCTTGCTTATTGTAATGCAAAGCGCCCATATTGTTAGGCTCGGGGGCCAGCGCGTAAGCTCGCTCTGAGGGCTACCACACGTTAGTTTTAAGGGTTTCGAAAGTACCAAAATACCGTACTATTAAGACGCTGACAAGACCTACATTTTTGTCTTGCCCGCTCACTAGTGGTAGCTCGATATGCCGTGCTCTTCGCTCGCGCCGTGTTCTATATAAATAAATCAGAAAACTGATGATTATAATAAGAAAACACATTACACCTATAATATAAATCAGCAAACGTCTTAGTGTGATCGTGATGTAATCGTTATTATTTATCATCACCTAAGTTTAAAGAGGATTTTCAGACGTAGCTTTTTTATCGGAACGAATATTTCAATACGTGTTTTAGAGACGGCAAACTTTTTCATTATATTTATGCCAAATCAAATAGCTGTTGTTAGTCTGTTGTCTGCCTCTAAAGTTCTGCTGTGTGTTAGCTTGTGATATGGTCGTAGAACCCTTAGTGTTCAAACTGACTCGCACTTTTTAAATCTGTGTATATCTTAGTAAGAGATCAGTGATTTCTCTGAGTATCATTTAAATTAGACAGTCATTTGCCTTTAAAATATGCTCTAAGGAAATTTATCCGAGGAGTGAGATCGTACCAATGAATTTTTCACCTCAGTGGCTCAAACACGGCGGTTTTGCTGCTTGAAACCAGTGAGCAAAATGCAATTTTGCTGCGAGCGTGAAGAAAACTAACTTTTTAATTTTTCATATCGTAGGTTAGTCACAGGTCATCTTTTCATACTACGGGTGTAATACAAGCTTGGAACATTTAAACTTCATTTTCTCTGTTACTTTCACTCCGTTACAAAAAAGAGAGAGAGATAAACTATGTCGATTCGTCATACGACTTCGAACTTCGTAGTAGGCCCCTAAAAAGCGGGAACGAAAAACTCGTTCCGAAACAAAATAAAATTCTAACTCGTGTTAAAGTCGTATAAAAATATTAAACCTATATTAAATCTAATTATTATAATCGTATTAATATTTCATTATTCTTAAAATACAATGAAGAAATGCGATATTGATCGCAAATATTAATTATTATAAGTCTTTAGTTTTTTTCATACGGTGAACGAATATAGATTCATATACAGTTTCAGAACGCATTTTATATTCTTTAAAAAGTTAGCGCGATTGAACTTTTTAAATGTTATTCGTATTACGTTTTCTTGGATATAAAACATGGTCTAAGAAAACAAGGTCTGACAATAAGGATCGTGACACGAGGTCGAGTTGCCACTTTATAGTAACAAAACGGATAGCTAAGGAAAAAAAATCTGCCGTTATCATGCAAAATAAATTGTTTATGCATTCAAATTGGCATTTACTTGTTTAAGTACACAAAATAGGTCAAGTTGAACATGAATGTACTTAATAATTTAATAAAATACTCACAGAATACATGGAAGTCAGGGAGTATCATAATACACTACTGGCAACAATGCTTACTCACACATACGAGCGTCATGTTAATCGCTTTGACGTTAACCGCGATCTCGCTCGGATGTACTGAATTGCATATATCGCTCTCGGTCGGTGTCAGTTTTAGCAGTAATTGCCAAACTTTTTTGCGGTGCCGTTGCTAATAAGAGTTGATGTAGGCCAGATTTTAAAATGGTAGTCTGTTCTATTCGGAACTGTAAGAGTACGAGCCCCAATGCAAAATAGCTCGTCTAGTCGCAATTCTGCATGCGTATTTTTTTTCAAAAACTAGTATTTCTACCCGAATCGACTTTGATGATTAATGGAATACACTAGACGCAATGTCACTAAAGCTAGCTTAGTTTTGAGTTGTACAAAGTGTACATCTCGTTATTTATTTTAAAATAATTTAATTATAAATATTACATCTCACACGCAAATAATTACGTCTGCTTCATATTTAAGGCAAAATAGGTCGTCTATTTAAAATAAAACCTGTTTACCAGGGTTCGTAATATAAAATATTATTTTCAAATTGAATACGGAATATTCTCTGTCATGTAAAATGACAAACCACTATATAAAAGGGCAAATTCAGCCTAATTTTTTATTACTCCAAATCGTTTTTCTATCGAGATGGCACGAGGTAAGCCAGTGACTGAAGAAGTGCGGAAAATTATAATCTCCAGTAACAATAAAGGCAAATCTACGTACCAAATTGCCAAGGACCTTTCTATGCCAAGGTCTACAATCCAAACTATCATCGAGCATCATCGAAAACACGACAAAATTTCTTGTTTAAAGAAATCCGGCCGCCCACGAATTACTACTAAAGCAGAAAACAGGATTCTGAGGAAGATCATCAAGAAAAATCGTCGTGCAAGAGCTGGAGAACTTACGGTACTATGGCGTGACGCAATTAAAAAAAACATTTCAGTGGATACTTGCAAGAGAGTGATGAAGAGGATGGGCTACGGTTTTTACACTGCTAAAGAGAAACCGTTACTTACACAACGGCAGAAAACTAACAGGTTGAAATTCGCCAAAAAGTACAGAAATTGGACCGTCGATCAGTGGCGTAAAATTATATGGAGTGACGAATCTAAATTTGAAGTCACAGTAGGCGATGAACGAAGTAAAGTCATTCGCGAAAAAGGAGAGGCATTTCAAAAAGATTGTCTTAAGCGTAAGGTAAAGTTTCCAGCTTCCTTAATGATTTGGGGCTGCATGTCGGCACAGGGTGTCGGCTGTCTGCAATTTATAGATGGAACCGTCAATGCCGAAAAATACAAAAGCATCTTACAAGAGAGTTTGCTGCCGTCTATACGTAAGTTAAAGTATAAAAATGCGTATACTTTTCAACAAGATGGTGCCTCATGCCATACCGCTAAAGCAACGATGGCGTGGCTGAAAAAGAAAAAAATACCTACCATGTCGTGGCCATCCAGCAGCCCGGACTTGTCTCCCATAGAAACGTTGTGGTGGAAAATGAAGAAGAAGTTGCGAAAGGACCCGTCCAGATCAAAAGCTGATCTTAAAGAGAAACTTACCTGTGTTTGGAATGAAACAACCCCGGAAGAGTGTCGACAGCTGGTAGATACAATGCCGCTCAGAATTAAAGCCGTTTTAGATGCAAAAGGAGACGCCACCAAGTGGTAGACGTTCTAATCTGCGTCGGTAACACTAAAGACGAACTTTTTTGCATTTTAGTACAATTGGTGAAACAATGTTTTTTTTATTACCAAGGAAAGTTCGTTTTTTTTTTCATTGAATAAATAAAATACGATTTATAACTTATACTGTTTTTATATTGCTAATTCTTCCAAACACCTTCGTCCCCCAGAATTTTTAGGTTAACGTTAGTTTAGTACATTTTTTTCCTACCAGACGTACTCATTTGCATTGGGGCTCGTAGAAGTGTTAAAGGCGGGACCTTATTGTTTTCTTTCACTTCCACAAAACGAGTCAATAGCCAACGAATGGCTTTGCTATTGTGGATCGAAAACAACGAAAAAAAAATGGTACACCATACTACGTAAAATTCTTTGTTTTCTAATTTGTGCATTTTAATGTTGTTCGGGTCCTTTTTATTTAGTCAAAATACAATTTTGACACTAAATGATAAAAATAGTGATGTGGCTAAGCCGATACTTGACAATTGGAGTATCAACCGATTATTTGCAAAAAACCGCAATCGTTGTGTTATGTTGTTATACTTATTGAATATAGCTGGGTCTATACTTCAGTATTGATGATTAGAATTCTTATTATTTTGCAGGGAGAGTATGTTCAAAACACTTTTTACCTTCCGACTATTACAAGCCACTGTCGCAAATTCTCCTTAATAACAATGGACGACATGCAAGACCTTTTTTTGTCATTGTTGTAATTTTGTTTTTTATACAGACGTTTAATATAATTTATATCCTATTTTTTAAGTAAGACAACTATTTTCCCCAAAATACAAAGTTTGAGAACCATCGATAGCAGGGAGGCCGTAGGTCGTGTCACCCACACTACTAACCGATGTTTCCGTTTGCCATACCTGGCGAAGTATATTATTGTACCATGGATATAAAACATAACTTAAACTAAAAACTGTACCTACTAAATATGAGTGAAAAAATTGACGAAGCCGATGTTTTAACTCCTCAAGTGTTGAGAGATGCTGTCAAAAAGGCTGAACTGTGTTTTATGCCCGAAAAGTCTCGACAGAAGTATTTAAAGGGACACGAAATATTCAATAAATGACGATCGGATAAAGGAGCAACCATTACATCGGAAAAAGTATAAGTATAAGTAAGTAAGGTTATCCCATAACAAACAACCGAAAAACATGTGGAACAATATTCGATGCTCAAGCGACGATGAAGACGAAACACAATATTGTACATATTGAAACGTACCCAAAACTAGTTGCATTTATAAAACGGTTGTCAGTGGGCTTTTTCTTAACGTCATATAAAGTGAACGTTATGGGAAAGAGTAAGTAATTGTAGTTAATGTTAGTTATTTCACATGTATTTGTTGTTTGATTTTTTTTCATAAAAATGATTTGATTTATTCTATGTGGCGTTTTATTCCATTGAGTTATATGTTCTCGCCGCTGAGGTGAAAAGTTGTATGTATCACACGAGAGCAAAGATATTTGCATCTCGTGTCTTTGAGTCCCTCGCTACACTCAAGATTCTAATTTTGAATCACTCGCTACGCTCGTGATTCAATTATAGAATCTTTCGCTTGCTCGGGACTCAATATCAACACTTGCAGCAAAAATCTACTTTGCTCTCTTGTTGAACAAATAACTATTATTTCAATGTTCCTATATAGATATATATTTCATTTAGAAAATGATGTACTGCGATTTTTTTTTGGTTTTATGCTTATTTTTACAAGCTGAAATAAAACTGCACACATAATGTTGCTCAAGCCTTAGGCAGTTTTGCTTGGCTTGTGGCTACGAAACGAAGTATGCAATAAGCATCACATATTTGCTTACCTATTTGTTTCCTCAATTGGGAATAGGTATGCAGTTTTTAGAGAGAAATGTTTGTATGGAGCAACTACAATTAGACCAAATGGGTGGCAAAGTACAGCATAAATGCCGAGCCCTGAAAACGTACCTAGTATGTGACATCATATTATAACGATACCTACCTACGTACCCCGCCGTGCTAACGAAAAACGTGGAAAAAAGAGTAATTTGCTGTTTTGGTCGTGAAACATTGTATTTAGGTACCTAAGTACGTAATTGTCATACAATTTTTAATTTACTAATACCTAAGAACCCGGTTGTTAGTTTTTAGTAAACTTTTAGTAAAAAAGAAATTATTTTACGAAACTTTCGAGTATCTAAGCTGCTATCTATAATAATTTCTGATATATATGATTTTTTACTTTATCTTTTAATAAGATTTTGATCATATTAAATGTTTATTAATTTACTTTAAAATAAATTAAATAAACATAAGCCTTTAATTCTACTACTAACAATACAGCCTTAATTAACTTATTTATGACAGGCCTCGTGAGTCCGCATACAAACAATAAAATTAAATGGCACAAATACAAATACCCTCTCTTTCTTTAAAGATATTTTTTTTTTATACTTTATTAAAATAAAACGTACAATCATTGTCAATAACTATGTCTGTGGTACTTAACTCGCGCTTAACTGATGCAGTGAGCTTGACAATGGTAACATTTGTAACTAATTAATGTAATAGTAGGTATATTTTACTTGCCCATTATTGGTGGCACCCTTTCAATTTTTGGCACAAACTTATGAACTGAAATGAAAATAATTATTCGTGACATAGAACAAGACGACATATTTGTACACCACTAAGCAATGAAATTGCCACGAAATGGTCCCGCCCCAGAGGGCCTACTCCGAACTTCGTATCGTGCCGTCCTTTCACTCTCGTGTTATATGCTATATGAGTGAAAGGGATGGCACGATACGAAGTTCGCAGTACAGGAGCAGCATAATGCTGACTCACACAAGCCAGCGCTAGTCTTCCGGCGAGACCATTTTTGTGGATCACGTTGCCCCGTTGTCCGACGCGGCCTTAACCTTGGCACTTATCCCATGGCTTTAGCGCAGAAATAAAGGTGCCACAAACATTGAGTGCCAATGCCAATTACTGGTATAAATCATGTGGGTGTAGTTTAATGATACATTGGCCGTTGGCCTGGCTTACTGCATTAGCTACTTGTACCACTCCCAGCAGGTTTAGTTACTGATAACCAAGAAGGTAATTGAAAGCTACAAGAATTTGCTAGTTTATTGAGTAACATATGGGAAACTTATCGATTATTTACAGTACTTAGATATATATATGTGTTATACTTATTTTTATTATTATTATTACTGTTTGTTGTGGGTTTTCTTTGCCGCCTCGACCAGTATTGATCTCTTGTGGCAGCCCTTAAAGTTCTTTGCTAATATTATATCCGTTGTTTCCAGGAATTTCCAGATTCTTTGGGTTGCAATCTGTTGTATCTCCTCTGGGGGCATGATGTGCCTCTCTAGGTAGATACTTCTTTTGTGCATAAGTGGTCCACAGGAGCAGAGGATATGGATGGCAGTTTCCTCCGACTCTTGGCAGAACCTGCATGCTGCACTTTGTTTTATGCCCATTTGTGTTACTTAGATGTTTCTTAAGTTTGCAGTGACCAGTGAGTATTCTTGTCACTGCGCAGGTTTTGTGTCTTTTGAGTTGTAATAGCTCTTTAGACAACTTGGCATTGTAGCCTTTTATTAAAGCTTTTGATTGTTTTAGTCCTTTAGTGAACTTCCACAATTCTATAGCATCCGATTTATTGCTTAGCAGAGAGTTTACTTTCTGTTTGGTGATCCCACAGAAAGGTTCTGTGCCGATGAAAGTTGTATATCTGTACCCTTTCTAGCGAGTTTGTCTGCTACCTCGTTTCCGTCAATATCGGAATGACCCATCTAAGTATTACTTTATTATATAACGTTTCTATATTATATGATTTAACAAAAATGCTGAACGCTGTTTATGTATGTTTTAGGTACTTATAGGTATACAGGTACACAGAGTTATTCATATCGAAATGAGCTGGGTTTATAGGCGTGCGATTAATGAGTGCGCGTTGGCCGGGCGCACCCGCACACGCACCGCACCGCACATGCAAGTGCTGTTGTGTTGTTCCTACTACTGCGGCCGCCCGCGACCGTGCGCACGTCTGTCGCGGGCTCGTGGTGGCCGTCCGCCGACCAGCCACCGCCGCTAATAACTTGCATACATTTATTTATCATATTACATTACTGGTAAAAGTGCTCCTTAAGTACCCTCCAAGTATAAACTCGTCCCTTTAAATTAATTAATATTTGGCATGTTTATAAAAATAAACATAGGCATACCTAGTTAGGGCATAGTAGTTGTAGGACGAGCCTAGCCTAGCGAACTTGCTGTTCGAAGGGCGTTTTCTCTCGTTGGATCGACGCCTCGACTACTTAATTTTAAGGTGAAGCGGGACACGAGGCGGATGACGCCTGTACCAGACGAAGTAGGCGGTGTCGGGCGACCGCCCTCCGCGGGCCCCGGCCGAACGCTGTAGAAAACGCATGGGCGCGGGGCGCCGTGGCACGGACCCAGTAACAAATATACTTCACGAACTGCTATTGCTTTTAGTGATTAGAACACGCTTCACTAATGTCGATAAGATATGTGTAATAGAAACGAAATATATGAAAAATTACTATGCGACATGTTTATTTTATATAACTGAATGCAATGAAAATGTGAACTGAACTGCTCGCCTGCGCTAATCTGAGCGATTATTTTTAAAACGTTGGGACCAAATTTTGATGACTTCTTAGCACACTAACCGTGATTTAAAGTGCGTAAGGTGATTAAATTAAACAGAGGGTGTGGTACTTGGTTTTTTGTTCAATTATATTTTTATCATATTTCGTATTCGTCATGTTCGCTAATAATTCTCACACCTACACCCCATGGTGACCGGATATCCTATCGCGCTAGGAAAGAAAGAGCACGTGATATGCCGGGAGTGCGTGCGAGCGGGATGCCATGATTGGCTGGTTGGTTTTGTTACACAGGAAACCTCTGTACGTAAGTACTATTAACCTTTTCGCCGCCATTGACTTGATATAAAGTCAGTACATTTAATGGCCCACACACCATGGCATTATCAAGTTGATGTCAAGATGGTAAATACAACCCACGTGCTATCAAGTAAGATTCATTGAGTTTTTTTTGCTACAAATTATTTGGCTCGTGAGGTACAACTTCTAATCTATTGTGGCGGTTAAGAGGTCGCTGTCTTTTCTTACAACATTTAGCTTGCAAGTCGAAAGCACATTCACAACGTACCAATGGCACTGGTCCACCGCTGGCGAGTAGCGAGTACTCTCCTAGTAATTCTACTCGTTTTCTCGCTCAAGCGAGAAGAATTAAAATGAGATTACACGCTACTCGCCGGCGGTGGGACCAGTGCCTACATGAACTTGAGTCGACTAGTTAATTCGTGTCCCAAACAAATAATTCCTTGTAAATAGTGCAAGTTATAGTTGACATAAAATGCATTTATTATTAACCTTTTGAGTGCCAAGTATCGGACACAAATGACGCATCCCTGACGTCACATCATTGTTCAACGCGATTTTAAACCTTACGCAATCGCGCATGGATCGCTGTTGCATTGGGAAGCTGTCGGCTGTACCCGTCGTTGGCATCCATGGCACGGTTTTCCGATGGCGTGTATAACCGACTGCGATGGTCAGTGTTATTTGAAATTTGGCACGATTCCAAGAAAAAAAATCATAGAATACGTCAAAGTTTTAGTACAATATTGACGGACAGCGAACGTTTTTACTCCTAATTACCACATATGTATTAATCAGTTACCTCAAGTAGTTTCAACATATTTGACACTAAGAAATCACCTGGACACAATAATCTCGATACATATTAATCGATACACGCGCCTCACTACGTTGTACCGCGCTTGCTCTCCCCTCGGGCCCCGAGCAGAACCACGCCCAGCGCGCGCATTCTCAAACAAAATCCGCACGAAATGGATGCACAGAGAATCGAGTCGGCGTCGTTCCGGTCGTTCGTTTAGTCACACACGCCAAGTACCACATCAGCTAGCCAGGCAGCTCAGTTGAGAAGTGATCTTGATAGCTGGCACACCGTGCCCTACACACGGCGGCGCACACGTGCTCGCGTCATCCCTTCTCCTCCGAGCGAGTCCGCCGCTCGCTCGCGAAGCGACGCCGCTGCTCGCCGATCACTCCGCCGTCACCGGTCGCCGGTCGCATTCCGCGCCGTTCCATTCCAATCGACACTTCGGACCATACGTATTATGTAATACAAAAATAAACAGATCCGTTGAATAGCAAGCAACCACGTGTATGTACACACCGGCCGGCGTACCACCGGAAGTATCCCCCGACGCTGCACTATCGCGGCCTGGATTCTCGTGCGAACTCTGTGCTTGGACTAACGATCCCGGACCCCGCATTATCCATCCCAGGAATTTGTGGAAGACGTGATCATTTTGACGTAGTGTTTTTTATACAAGTATCAACATCATTCCAACTATACAGTATTTATCGAAGTAAATTGTGTCTTGAATATAAGTGAAATGTCGAATTCCGTGGAGCAACAGTTCAGCGAGCTTAATTTGTCACAAGAGGACCATGACCAAATATTTGAACAAGATGATAGCCAAGATCTCAGGTTAGTATATATTATCAAATGTTATATATTCGTTATGTATACTGGCGTGTTGTTTTTTTACTTTATCTGACTTTATTTCTTGGAAGGAGTAAAAAAGATGGGTACTGTGCCACATATAGGATAGGTAGAAAGAACAAGGCTATTTATCGGATCGGATGAAAATCGGCATTGAAGTAGGTTTTAGTAAAAATGTCCACGAATAAAGTTGTAATGATTGAATTGAAGCACTTTATTCTCGAATAATATTGCTGTATAGCGCACGGTTGGCCATTTTTTTGCCATTTTAATTGATGCATAGTATAAGGCCAGTGCCAGTTACGCGACCAGCTTTTTTTAGTAAATAAATACCTATACATTACACAAACAGTGAGAGCCGTATGCATTTTTTTGGCGGCAAGTATTGGAATCTAAAAATTAACACCTTTTAGTGCACCAACTCGTCGAAGTGATCGCAAGCCTATTTAAATTTGATTATTTAAAATATAGGTACCAAATTGAGTTCAGTTACAGAAGTTAACTGAGGTCAGTTCTATGCTACAGAAAATAAGAGGGATGGATTAATATTAGATAGGTACCTATGCGAGTATGTATAGGCAATATATACCAATGATTAAAACATTTTCTTTGTGTATTTCGTAGAATATATACTCCTTATATTTCCGCAACATTGACAATGAGAATATTTTGTTAAATAATTGATTGGTTTTGCTGCTACTTGTCAGACATGGGCGTAATTTAGGAATTAAACGGTTTTGTTGCTTGATGGTTACATTTCCTCGAAGCCAGTATTTCTCTTGTTTATGAGGTTTGTCAACCAAACCGAATATATGTTTTTGTGGCCATCATTAACCTATTTCATCACAAGGATCTGTATTACCATATAAGGTACGAGTAACCATTTTTTTAAGAAACATAATCACTGTTTTCCTACTTTCTGAAGGGGCATATTTAAAACAATTGTTTAAATTGCATTTTTTAAATATCATTAGTTAATTGCTATATCTTTCATCACCTTTCCATACAAACTTCCACCCGCTTAAGGGATGATTTCCCTTTTATTTGTTATTTGCACTGGTAAATTCCGCTAATATAGATAACTAGCTTTTGCCCGCAACTTTTGTCTGCATAGAACTATTTCATCGCGATAGAATTTAATTGCACTTTTTTATATCATTCGTTAATTGCTATATCTTTCATCGCCCTTCCATACAAACTTCCACCCGCTTAAGGGATGATTTCCGGGATAAAGAGTATCCTATATCCTTCCCATTTCCATCCATACCAAATTCGATCTAAATCAGTTTAGCGGTTTAGGCGTAAAGGGGTGACAGATCGACAAACACACTTTCGCATTTATTATCTTAGTATGGATTTATATCTACAATAGGTAAATCTTAAAATTACCACCAGCCTTGTTCAGAAGATAAAATTATAAATATTATGTAGGTACCTACGTTTGTTACTACACACATGGTACAATAATATACTGCGCCAGGTATGACAATCCGGTACACAGAACAGCCGGTACAAGAAAAACATGAAAGGTCCTACATATAATTTCGCTACCGAGTGACACAGACTGCTTTTCACACCTGATATTCAGATGTTGCCCTCGAGTTTTTAGTTTTCTTCCCTCATTTGAGGGCAACAATAACTCTTCCTCATTGAAGGTGAGAAAAGCAGTATGTGCCACTCGGTAGCGGGAAATTACATCGGGCCTCATAGGCGGTGTGAAAAGCAGTATCACACGGGAGCAAATTTTTTTCCGTCTTGGGCGTAAACACATGAATCCCTTAGTACTATATATCATTTTGCTCCCTTGAGACATAATCTACTATTAAATATCCCATTGAAAGATCATGCATGAATGTGACATTTTGGTGCTGTTTCCCCTGACAATCTATTACTGATATATGAATACGTTAGAATTACCAGTAGCTGAGTTAAAGGCCCTTTTACAAAATGCAATTAATTAACATAATTTACAATTTGGGAAAAATCACATTTTAAAAAACGAATAGTGCAAGTTCTTTCCTCTATGTCAGCGGTGAACAACAGGCGGCCCGCCGGCCGCATGCGAACTGCGAGGTCCTTCCGTGCGTCCCGCGAGCCTCCTTATTGACCACCGACAATGTGGTACCTTTTGTCTGATAACAGTCACAAATAATAAGTGCGGCCCGCGAGAATTTTGATAGATAATATGTGGCCCTTGGTTGTTAAAAGGTTGTTGACCCCTGCTCTATATGTAGGATAGAGCTCACGAAGGGTTTAATACCTTACCGTGTCGCTTTAATGTCATGTTTAAGCTCCGTTACTAAATTTCCAACCGGTGAAAGCGACCAAGTACCGAGTGTCCGGCTACTTAAGAGTTCTGCTACTACACTAGGTACACTATTATACGAAGCATTATGCCGACATGATCGGACTGTGACATTAAGAAAAAGTGTGTACTAGCCGTGAAATTGTATGTAGTTGGCTTAATTTTCGTTATCACGAATCCGAATAAGGGAGGAGTGTATGTTTTCAGCTTGACTTGGTACTGACGCGATTGGTGGGAAAGACTACACGAGTAGAATGTGCAGCGCGAGCGCGGCTGGCGCTGCACCTGTCGGCAGGTGGCCGCGCCGGGCCGCACGTGCCGCCGCCGACCAATTTCTCTTTGTTCCTGTTTTTTTTTAACTCGTATTACACACTGTTTCTTAATTCTGCTAATTAGATCTAGTTTATCGGTGGAATGCTCATAAGTGGCCGGGAGTAAAATATTCATAGAATAATGTATATATATTTGACATCGAAAACTCACTCTGTCGTCTTCCCTCCTAATAAGTGACTCAGCAACGAAACGATGCTGTAATAAGAGTTACTAAACAGTTGTTTGGTATTTAGTTACTCGGTTTGTTAACCTCTTCACCGCCACAGTAGATTCCGAAAGTTGTGTCTCACCAAACGCCAGTCTTTGTAGCAAAAGACTGAAAATGAACCTTATTTGATAACACGTAGGTTGCTCTACATCGACTTGATATGCAGCCATGGCGTTGTGGGGCACTAAATATACTGACTTTATATCAAGTCAATTTCGGCGAAAAGGTTGAAGCCCGTCACAGACCGAGCGATAAATATATTAATATATCGTAAGATATTGTAATATATATTATCGTATAGCTCAGCACCACACACTAGAAATATATATTTTTGCCGTCATTAGATTCGTTGCTGTATTAGCGAGCGGATGTTTTTTATTTCTAAGGGCAAATACAGGATGTAGCGAAAGAGGGATTTAAAAACTATAATAGAATTATTCTGACGCCGAATTCGATCTACGTATTGCATTAGCAGCGAAACCGAGAAAAAGAAAAAAGAACGGGATGAATTTAATATATTCAACGATTTCGCAAGTAAATTGGAGCAGTATTTTAGGATATCTAAATATACATTTACAGGACTCCACGAACTTATCAAAGATACATTGTGAAAAAAGATTCACGATATCACTCACGCCCTGATTAATCTTTTTACGCTCTGTCAAATACTAAAATTGACCCACACGCGCCTTAACATGAGAATATCAAACGCCTAGTTGAACCTTTTAGAAATTGATATGATATTATACAGTGCAGTGACGGATATAGCCGTCGTTGGCGTCCAAAAGTTTAACCGCACCTTAACACTTTCCTACATTGTGAGAGAAATTGAGAAATATTGGTTACGAGTCACGTCAGAAAAGGAACAGCCTCTATATGCCCGAAATATACAAAAGATATCCTAATATACCGGAGCTATACCTTAAGATGCCCTGCTATAAGATATGTTAAGGCCGGGTTTTATAAAGATCCGTTAGACCAAATGTCAGATCAAATTTCAGTAACGTACTCAGTTACTGATATTTGATCTGACATTTTTTTGACATAACAAACCGACATAAGGTCTAACGGATCTTTCGAGCCTTAAATACAAAAATATATCTATAGCTGTGTGTGTGGACTCTGTCGTTTAGTAGGCAAAATTTATCGTAAGATACTACATATTAATACATATATATATTATATATTATCGCTCTGTCTGTGACGGGCTTAACTGAAGATGAAATCTCTTTTATGCTCGTCACTATTGACAACTACCTATTGGGAACTAATCGACTAAAACCGAATGACATATCACTTACAAACTTAAATTTCAGTGAAAATGGGAGAAAAGATAGCTTTAAGAATTATATCCGCTAAGAATTTCGTTCTAATCGGTGGCCGGTTGCGTCTACTTAGATGTGTTGATGAACTCAAATAATATTTTCTCGGATTTTTTAATGAATTCCCATTCAATAACTCCCAAATAAAATGCATACAACTTTTTGGGGCCTGTAAAAATACAAATAAGATTTAATTGAAAAAACCTTGTGGTCCCAAACTAACGCTGGTAACCGGCCTAGTGACCCTAGCGGAGACATGAACTGTATGTAATATTAATATACTGCATGTCGGAATGATTATGATTCAAAGGGAAATCAATAATTACATTCTTATATTTGAAAATCGGTCATAGTCTTAACGTATGTACCTAATACCAAGTACCAATCCACATTTCAAACCACTGTCCTGTATTGTGTATTAAAAAAACCGGCCAAGTGCGTGTCGGACCACGCACAATCAAGGGTTCCGTGCCTACACCTACTAGTCCACATTTAAAATCACTATCCAATACATTGAATCTAAACAAGTCGTATCTTCATAGGGAACTCACGGCACTTAATGTTTATTTTGCGTAGCAAAAATTACCGATATCAGTAATGAATGTTGAATCTGATTCAATTGACACATTTAGGCTGGGTTTTATAAAGATCCGTTAGACCAAATGTCAGATTAAATTTCAGTAACTCGGTACATTTTTTGACATAACAAACCGACATAAGGTCTAACGGATCTTTATAAAACCGAGCCTTACAAACTCGACGATCAATGTCGGACGTAGCATTGCGCTTAGCGCCGTACAATGTAGGGCATGCAATATCGGACGGTTTTTGAATTCCGGAATTATTTTCGATATCGGTCTCCGCGTCCGGAATTCCGGAACTGGTTCCGGAATTGGGATTTACTTTTTTTCAACTAAATGGATGTCACAAAAATTTAATAAAAATATAAATGAATGAATGTTTATCGTTTTATATATATATATAGGATAGCCTGTTTTTTAATAATAAGTAAAAAAAAAATTGAGAATGTTGGTACTTTGCCTTACCACATGCTCATTTTTAATTTACTTTTTCACTTTACCACATTACACCAAAAGCATACAAACACAGGCGAGGTGGTAATGTTCTTCAAGAATGGTGACAACACCCTACTGAACAACTACCGAACCATCACGCTTTTGAGCCATGTCTACAAGTTGTTTTCAAGTCATTACGAGCCCTCTCACACGCATAGGCTAGATGAATTCCAGTCTCCCGAAAAAGCCGGTTTCCGAAGAGGCTTTAAGTACCATAGACCACAAACCACATCCATAGGCTCCGTTAAGTTATACAGATGACTGAAGAGTACCTTTTGCACCTCTATTGAGTGTTTGTAGACTATGAGAACACCTTTGATTCGACCGAAACCTGGGTGATACTACAATCTCTAGCGGGGAGTCGGGCAAGGAGATGTTATTTCTCCTAAGGCTGGGCAGCGTTCGGGAAGCTACGGCACCTCTTTTCATCCAATATTGCGCGTCCCAAGACGAGGTTCTTTCACCAGTGTGTGTTGCCAGTGATGATATATGGCACTTAAACGTGGTCGCTCATGGGCCTCATAAGAAGGCTCAGAAAGTGACTTTGAAAGTGAGTGAGAGTGGGGAAAGCTCGCGGGAGTCCGATGGATGCGGGTAACGTAGGACTGGTCTTTGTGTTGTGTTTGGGAGGCCTATGTCCAGCAGAGGACGTCTTTCAGCTGATATGATGATTTTCACGAAAATGAAATTCTGGAAACTGTAATCAATGTACTCCTTGGTTAAATGGATAATGCTGCCGGTTGGAGATGAACCTCCTCAAAAGGAAGTCTCGTTCGTTATCGCACTGGGCAACCTCAACAACCTGGCCAGGTTCAAAGCGCATACAAGTGTCATATGCGCTCATAAGTGTGATGGTGTACGCAGATGACTTTTGCTTCCTTGCGGAATGTCGACCACTTTCAGCAGCTTGTGACTGAATTTCAAGAGTCTTGCTCTCAGTTAGGTTTTCACTTGGATAACATGAAGGATGGCAAGGTTGAAAGGCTAATGAGCGCATCTTTTACTCGGATTTAGAGGAGAGTAAGTGGAAGCAAGGGGAAAGTGCCACATAAAATTGTAATATTCACCCTTTCCTGTGGGAGAAGCCAACTACCCACCGCCGTTGTGAAACACTCTTCTGACAACTATATGACCCATATTGACGTACATAGCGGGACGGTGAAAGAGATGAGCTTAAAGCGCGACCACCAGCGGCGAAGCGGATCAGCTACAATTATGTCAATGGAGTGCTCACGTACCCACTGCGTGCACGTGCATGAGTCTTCGTAGATAAGAAAGGCTACGTAAGCCACACGAGAGCAGGAGCACACGAACGCAGCTAACGGCGCATCGCTTCAACGATCGTCGTATCCAAAATCCGGATAGGAGGAGTAAATGTGATGGTAAACCAATAACTTTTTGAAATCTATTCACAAAATGTTTGTAAGTCTGGTGATAGGCGACCAATTTCTCAGTTTTACATTAGGAACTTTAAGAATAAACATACAAAACCTTCTGGAAATTCATCAACTCCAGTTCCGGAATTTCCGATATTCCGAGTGTACCAATTCCGGAATTGTAATATCGGAAAAATCGGTACAAGCCCTAGTACAAAGCCCTCGTTTACAAATTGTGCATGTCCTGTGACGTCATTGTCCGCCATTGATATAAGCAAAAAATATTATCTTGTTTAACTGCGTTTTAGCACTTACTTTTCCTTCCGAGTATTATGAATAATTCAGGTACTATTTCATTTCTTTTGTTCAATAACTAGATCGGACCTTCTAATGCCAATTTTGGAATGCAGTTTTGGCTATTTACAATAAAAAAGGCATTAAAATGAGAATTGCATTTAAAAAAAAAACGAAAGACTAAAAGATACCTATAAATAAAAAATATGGCAGTATGCTTAGAAGGCTAGCCGCATTGCCATATTGGCTATTTTATAAATAATGTTTTCTTTTATTTATACGCTTTTTAACAATGGTCAGCAAGACGAACAAATATCTAAGTTCTATATTTTTGTCAAATAAAAATAGGTGGTATCTATTTTATTGACCGTGATTTTCTAGCCCCCAATTGCCTGCGAATACCCAATTACCCGTACTTAAAATACATTGTTGTATAGGAACATGCAACTAAAATGTAATTTTTGTCTGGCCTTGCGCGTATTCATGTGAATGAACTGGCAGTTATTTTAGTAGATCGTTGAGTTGGATTAGCATTTCACAGAATTCACCATAATGCTTCTGGGACTATTCATACCTACTCGTAACTAGTTTATGGCTGATTTGATTCGAGTTCGGTAAGTCTGTATCAGCTGTAACATAACGTTGATAGTTTAGTAAGTAGGCAGTACAGAATTGAGTGAATGGTTTGTTATTTTTTATCAGTAAGTGCGGGTGGGTGGCGGGTGGCGGGCGGTCGTTTAGCATTGCAAGCAAGCCCGGTCGGGCCAGGCGCACAGCCCGCGCCGCGCCGCACCGCACCACTCAGTCACACGGCAACATTCGCACTCGCGCTACAGGTTTCCTGCGAATCTACTCAATTCATCACTGACGCCGATTACTTTTAGTATTCAACTACACTCACGATCGTGATTCCTACTCTGTAGTTAATTGTTCAGCTAAGGACCTTTACTCAATGTACTTCTTAATTAGTTTGACCTTGCTGAAGCAGTAATATACCCGCCTAGAATTAGCTTTCTTGTGCATCCACTCCGAGCGCGTGCTGTTTCACAACCGGCTCATGGCGTACAGAATGGCGAGAAACCGCAGGTATGAATTGCAATTTCTCTGATAGACTGCAATTGTTCGTTTAGCTACCAACTTGTAATGTTATCATATGCTAGTTTGAGGTGTGTCCATGTGACGGATAGATTGGCGTGGAATCGTGAAAGAGTTAATTAAATGCACATGAGCACGTGGTTCGTATTGGTAAAGTAAAATGGCGGCTGCGCGCATCGCATCGTGCACCGCCTGCCGGCGCGACGCCCGCTGCTTCCTTCGTGATTCATTCGCACAAACCGGCCGTCCGGCTATTGATAAAACGGTTGTTTTAGATAGCTCGCTAACAGGACCCACAGGCCATATCTAAACGTGCACCGCGGCTCACTACCAACATCCAACTACCTACTTGACTAGTAATGTACTATTAATCTCTGTAGTAGGTATTTAGGTACTTATCGGTTATGTGCTCTGCTTCATAGATAAACAAGGCTCTGTGCCTTGTGATATGATACATTGTTTGCAATAAGCAAATTGAAGAACAAATCTATATCCCTACCTACTCATGCAAAAAATTACAATAAGTAATCTCTTGCATAAAAAATCATGATATCAACCGAAGGGCATCGTTAATCAAATTACAGTCGTTAGATCAACAGGTTAAAATATCCTCCATTCACGGGTGGTTCTCGCTTGCTACCTACTGCGATAACTTACTAGCTACTTCCCAAGATTAGCATTGTTTCTCATCGCGCTGTATCGGATGAATCGTACCTAATAGGTGTACAGTCTTATTTTATAGGCTATGCCGGGACCGAGTCCAGCTCAAGTTTCCCAAAAACTGTTTTCTCAGAAATGCCGAACGACAGGCTTTCTAGAATATATTGCAAATAGCATATTTGTGTACGTTATGATTCTAGTACCACATGGCCAGACTCGTAACAACCTCTTCAGTACTTTTACGTACAGAAGGTCCTCTGTCTAGCAAAACCAAAGTTTGACAGCAAACCATGGCATCCCGTTCGCAGGCGCTCGCCGCATAGCACGACCTATTTCGGTTCTTATAGCCCGATCGCGGGTATAAACACCTCGGAGGTGCGCTAGAGCAGAGTTTAGCCGAAGCGGCAAGAGGAACAGGTCTGACGGAACTAAAGAACTTGGACATTACATTATAAATAGGAAAATGTATGGCATGTTCATGTTTCTTCCATAGAACTAGTATACGTACTTCAAAATTAAAATAAAATTGTAATGTAAATGTAATATAATTAACGTACTCTCTGCAATGATAGTTACATCCCTAGTTGGGTATTTGACACTTGTTATAATTTATAACATGGTGTCATTCTATGGATATGGATAATTGTATAATAATCAAAATATAAAAAAATACCAAATTCATAAAAGATAGGTACGTAACTTCAAAAAATCGGAAATTTTATTTTTTTCTTTATCGTCCGATAGTCAAATAAAAGGTACCAATAGAATGTAATTTAAAACACGATTGCACTGTATTCAAGTCAACTAAGAAGATAAACACGTTTCATAATAAAGAAATATAGCAAATCTATTTTACGTCTCGTCTGTTGGACTCGCCACACTTAGGATTCTATTTTTGAACCACTCAGAACTTCTTGTTTCAATTCCGCACTCGCGGTTAAGGACAACTTTGCACCCTTGTATAACATAATTATTATTCCCAGCTAAATGATAAAATAATAGGACCGTCGCGAGTCGATGATGTCACTTTGTTTCCGAAGAAATAAAGTTAACACTATTTTAATATCCATTTCAAAATCTTAATATCCAGATTAGATTGTACTGACTATAGGCTAAATAAATACAGCATAAATGAACCTGAGTATCAAACACGACATACAGATGTATTGCAAAATGATTTTCTTTCGGGAAAACTCCGATCTCAATTGGAATACGATGGCACCCGAACTGTCAATCAATGATTGTATTAAATGAGAGACGTTTTCATATCCATTATTATGGAACTTTATTGTTTAGTGTCAAAGTGAAAAACCGGCCAAGTGCGTGTCGGACCACGCACAATGAAGGGTTCCGTACCAACACCTACTAGTCCACATTTAAAATCACTATCCAATACATTGAATCAAATAACTTAACCAAAATTACAGTTAAATCAACCTATCTCAAAAACTATAAGAGATACTTTGATCAAACCAAAAATCGTTGAAAGAGTTAATTAGCATGCATCACCTCTATTTTTTTTAGAATTTTATACCCCGTAGTTATAAAAATAGAGGGGGGGGGACATACTTTTTACGACTTTGAGAGCTGATATCTCAAAAACCGTTCACTTTAAGAAAAATGTTTTTTAGAAAACTTTATATCATTTTAAAAGACCTTTCCATTGATACCCCACACGGGTATGTACATCGAAAAAAAAATTTTCATCCCTCAGTTACATGTATGGGGGGCCCCACCCCCAATTCTTTTTTTTACTATTTAGTGTCATAATTTTGTAGCGGTTCATACAACACATATTCCCATCAAATTTCATCACTGTAGTACTTATAGTTTCCGAGTAAATCGGCTGTGACAGACGGACAGACGGACAGACGGACATGACGAAACTATAAGGGTTCCGTTTTTGCCATTTTGGCTACGGAACCCTAAAAATGTTATTGTATAATATAGAGATGTTACAACCACTTTAACTTTGAAAATACTCAGTTTTATTGTTATTAGTAAACGAAACATTATCTTCACTTTAAAACATAAAGTACAGCAAAATAAATCTTATTGGGAAATATTTACACGAATAAAACTCAATACCTGCCTACTTAAAAACAGCATCTACTTACGGGGCTAGTATGAAAAATTTTATGTCATTGGCGTCCCTATCGCACCTAAGTAAATAACCCGCGTGTGAGAGGGATGCAAACGACATGAAGGCTTTCATACTAGGCCCGTTAGTATACTTCTAGGTACTGTCACCGTCATAAATAAGTGGTGATTTCTGTACCTTGTCGCTTTTAATCGTTTGAAAACTTCGTATAACATTTCAAACACGACGTTAAAGTGACAAGGTTACTAAATGATAACTTATTTATGCCGGTGACTGTACTTAACACCGCCGGACAGTGACAGCATCGTTCCTTAGTTGTAAATACCTATGAATCATGCGATCAATTACACAAACGCCATTGGTCCTGTCCGTTAAGTGGAAACGATGATGGTAGTAGTGGCGCCAGCACTGACGATAAGTCAGTCAAAGAACTTGAGAAGTCCACGCAACTACAAAAATGACAAGCGATTTACGTGTTTTTTTAAGAGGCCTTATAATTTTTTTTATGTTTTGATATCAAATTATGACAAAATTATTAATAATTTAAGCGGAAAAAACAAGTTTTTAACTTGAAAATGATCGATTTGGAGTGATGTTTGAAACGATAATTCTTAATGAAAAATCCAAAAAATACATTAAAAGTTGGTGATGAGGTCGCAATAGTCCTGTTCTATAGTAACAGAGAAAATGTCAAGATACGTGTCAATTCAAAAGAAAGTGGCCTAAATAGATGAGCGTTTTTTAACTCATAAGGACTTACGTCCGAACGTGCAAGTGCGACAGAGAGCGAAAACTTCGTTTGCTGTTCGCGGTAGCGCCCCAGCACCACACACCAAATCCACCACGTCACGTCTGTTTACATTATCTAAATTATCTTGTTGTAGTACAATACTGGAACGGCTAGTTCCAGTATTGTAGGGATAACAACAACACTTCAATAGCATAAAAGTAGGTAATCAAATCAAATCAGTAACCACTTCACCAGCACCAGCAAACAATAAATCCGTGAAATCGAATTTTCGACGTCAGCGGCGTTGCGTTTTCATAGCCATAGATAATGTTCGGCGTTTTCGTTTGACAATTTTGACATTGATACTAGTCATATATAAGGCGCGCACTCTGACTAAAGAAGAAAAAAAGGGCACGCATGGCTAGCAGGCGCATCTATCGATCAAGACTTACGTCCGAACGTGCAAGTGCGACAGAGAGCGAAAACTTCGTTTGCTGTTCGCGGTAGCGCCCCGGGACTCTAACAATTTTAGCAAAAAAAAATTAAGTCCTTACTGAGATACAAATAAAATAGATAAATAGTATTAATGGAATTTCCAAAGTAAAGATAGTTTTCTAAGCGTAGACGTTTATTGTGCACGTAACAAAGTTTATTAATTTATTAATAAACTAAAACTACCGAAAACAACTTAAAGTCAAATGAGTGATGATGTATTCGAACAACAGGTATTGTTAAAAGGCGTAATAAATAAAAATTGTTGTTTATTTTTTTCACTTTTCAACAATACCAGGCCAATTGTTATTAATAAAAGAAAAGTGTAATAATAATAAAATAAGAACTACTCGTAGATGCACAATCAACCGAAATAAATGGCCACACAATTCACAAAATGGAGCCATGGCTATCGTTTCGTTAGTCTGGTTTTTTACATTATTTTAAAAGTGTTATTGTTGTGTAGTTATTATTATTATTAATAACATAACAGAATTTATTGATAAGTGTGCGTACTGATAAATATGACCAAATGTCATGCATAAGGTGCTATTCGGCTCGGCATTGTCTTTCTATTCTATTTCTCATGATAAACACCTAAAATAAATAAAAATATCATTCGATTTGGTCAAAAGGTATTTTATTTTGAAAATACCTATTTTGCATTTAGCATTTGAAATACAAAACTATTTGGTATTTGGCATTTGAAATAGTGAATCTGAAAAGTATTTAGCATTTTGTATTTAAATGCTTTTTTAAAACCATTTTGTACACCTCTGATGGACAGACATGACGAATCGAACCCTAAAAAACAGTTTGAATACTCATTTCCAAAATTACTTCTTGGGTTGTTTGACATGTTTAATGATGCTCTCACATTGCATTTATTTTCCCGTTCACTCACCTACCTAGCGAATCCCAAACCATGCCTTAATTAATTACCATTACCTATTATTAACATGTAAGTTTGTTATGATGTTTGGATGATGACATGTTTTAAATGAAATCTGTCGTGCATACACTACCGAAAATGTACTAATTTGCTGGTAGGTAACTTATAGATAAAAATATAACATGTAAATACCATTTATGTGCGTACGAAGAATCCCAGCTGTTTGATTACTTGGCTCTGCATTAGAGCATGGAAGCGTACCATTCGATTACGAATATAGTGCGGTGGAGGGGGGAACGCTGTTGGTTGCAGCGTCGGATGCAACCCGCGGTTCTACAGCGCGGCACAATGAGAGTTGTGAATGGTGCGCGGTGGTGGGGAGGCACGAGTGCTTGCCCGGGTGTTGCGTAGCGAGTGACGTGCGGCACATATGCACTATACGCGATGATGTCATCTCCGCTCCGCCATTTTGTGGCGAGCTACTCGCATATCGATGATTTCCTGTTCCATTTCTATTTGGATACCTAGTTATGTTTTGTACGAGTATACGGGTGTCTATTCTGATTCAAATTCAAAGAATCACAAATCTGTTGTGATAGCATATCGCATTGGAATTTGGACTGCGCGCTTACGTAATTATATTACATTACAATTCAATACGTTTCTAGGAATGTATCCCATGATTACACAGTATTCATTTTAGACGTATCATTTACTACATATTACGCTATTTACAGAAAAAATTATATATATCAGATTTAAACTGGTATTAGGTGTGAAGTATATTAAATGTGCTTTTTGTATTAAATTAGTCAACTATATTTTTATTTGCTCATTATTAGTGTCGGCCCAAGTAAATACAACCCTAAAATCTAAGTATATGTAGATCAATACGATTTTCTCAGTCTCAACTAAGTATATTAGCACTGTTATTTATTATTTAAATGTTTAGTATAGCGGCAACTTGCCTCAGTAAAACTGGTGTGGATCTGCCCTCCGATTACGATTAGTTGCTTCGAACCTATTTAGCGGTCAACTTATACGTACCAAAGATAAGCAAGCACGCACTGTCGAAGTGTTTAACAGGCTGGCAAGAATGATGCTCGTCGGCGATGCACATGCGGGTACAGCACAGGAAGCTCTCGAGTCACTGGGTAGGCTAATTCAATTAAGCCTCTTTTATTCAAGTCACCTCTCGGTACATCGCTAGTATACAAGCCCTACGTTATTGACGTAAAGCAGTGTATACTATAAGTACTTAGTTATTGTTTTCTTTGGTTAGTATTCGTTGCCGGTTTTGGTGGTCTCTTTTAGTCGTAAAGCCGTTTTTGTTTATATAAATGCTAGTCTCTCGTTTTTATTTCAAAGGTGATCCTTAAATCGTTGGTTTTTGTTCCAATATTCCTTTTACAGGAGATTTTGGCTTTAACATACACGTACAGTATTTTCTTCCAATATTATATTCTTGCAAATGCGGTCATCAACTGCACTTTTGCTTTCACTATTACATGTACAGTTAAATATCGATCACAAATCAACAAGGGCCAATACATAAAATCCAGTTATTTGTTGTATAGCTTCGGTGGAATGTTTCTCGTTCTTTTAAACTAAACACAACATAAAGTTCATTATTACATAATATAATACGTATTACGCATATAAAATAAATAGTCGTACTTGAGCTACTGTAGTGAATTGCTTTGTGCCAGGCGCGGAACTACTAAGACGTAGAGCTAAAATATAAATCGTAGCCGACAAAGATACTTACTACACATTTCTGATAATATCACTCGCTTTTAATTCGCCAAATTAAGTAAATGCTGTCATTATTAGCTATCAAAAGTCTTGTGATTGTCATGATGCTTTCTCCGACTTTATTTAAAAATACCTGTAGCAAAGGCGTGAGATGATCACAGAAACATTGTACAGTAGATTGTATTGTAAGTAACGAATGGTCTACATTGGTGGTTATATCGCTTCTCGCAGCCGATCATCCAAGGTACTCATCAGTGGGCTCCCGCTGCATGTCCGTTTCGACAACATCGACGCGCTGCTGTCGCAGTACGGCAACGTGCAGCACTGCGACAAAGCCAACTCGCGCGATGCCAACACCCAGGCGGTGTTCATCACCTTCGAGACCTCCGAACAAGCGCAACAGTGAGTATGAATGCTTGATGCAACTAATTGAGATGCAATGCACTGGACTTCAACTGCAATGCTTGGCTTTCTTCTTCCTCTTCTCTGTCCTCTCGAACTTTGCATGTTTTACATATCGACCGCTATTCTCATACTGTTCTTAATGGTTTCTCATTTATTGTGTTATGTTTATGTTAATTGAGCATGGCTGGTGAATTAACACTTGGGTAGTCTGTGTAAAACTACTATAGTCCAGTGGAATACCGTGATGGACGGATGTCGATTTCTTAAGATGGCTCTGTCAAGTTATCATGACGTTTTACTGTATTAGTATTTCGTTGTCAATAGATGCTTTGAAAGCTACGGGGTTTTATGATTACTAACAAGATATGCGTAAGTTTGTAATCTGCATGTATAATATGCAGCACAGAACTGCATCGCATCGCATCCTGTAGGTGACTGGAGCTCTCCGGGCGATTAGATGTTAAAAAAAATATATATATATATACATATATTTATATATATATAAATGTATACTAACTGATAGTGCCACAACGAAGCTTTATTTAATTTTGCCTCATCGGTTTCGGACACAATTATTCTGGAATCATGTGCAAGAAAGCATGAGGTGATTGCACAAGTGTTTTGAATTTGTTGCATGGGTTCTAGTAGTATAGCATCAACAACTCGGGAGTGATCATAATAGTCTGGGCAACGAATGATTGTCGATGGAATGGTCGAAAGCAGAAAGTGACTACATAATAGCTGATAACATTCTCTACAACTTAAACCAATACACTTAAACCAAGTTAAACCAGACATTTTATCCCTTCCACCGCCTACGGGAGGAAGATAGGAATGGGATGGAATGGAATAAATGGAATCCAGCAGCAATGGCACAGAATTGGCTGATCCAAACTCACCGCAAAAATTAAGCGGCACGCACTTCCTGTTTCACCTCACTATTCTAGACAACGATTGGGAATAGGTAATGGGATCTGGGATCCAAGTAGAGTTTTCATTATGTAGTACAACGGAATTTCCTATGACGCACCGTTTTCGAGATTTAAACAAAAACCCAAAAAACTGGACCTTATTTGTGCCCCCCACCCTAGGGCATTCCTCCGAGGGTTGAGATCTTTTAGCATGTTGGTCTTAAGCCGTCCTCTCCCGGCGAAAAAAATAAACAATAGCATTCCTTTATTATGATCCCGGGGATCCCCGGGACCGGTAGACGACGGGTTAGTCCCAACAAAATCCCGAAGTGGAACTTTCTGCTTTAGACCATTCCATCCACACCTCCTTTGTGAGACCTCATTTCCCAGATTAAAAGTATCCATGAAATCATGCTGTTGAGTTCCTGTGGGGTGGGATCTACCTTATGAACTTAGGGATTGCTGTTATTCTAACAGCGAAATGGTGAAGAATTTAAACTAGTGCACATAAAACTTTGACATTCATACAGTAGTTTGCGAAATTACTTTTTAGGGTTTCGTAGCCAAAATGGCAAAAACCGTTATAGTTTCGTCATGTCCGTCTGTATGTCTGCCCGTATGTCACATAAATTTTGCTCAGGAACTATGATGTATTGGAATATTTTTTTAAATGAAGTTGTACTATGTAGGATGCTACATAGTGGTATGTAATCAAATAACTAAAAAAAAGTTGAGTGGGGCTCTTCGTGTAACTGAAGCTGTATTTTTTTACGTTAGGGTACAAGTTGCAAAAGCGGACGTCACTAGTAGTAGTACAACAGAGGAACACAACAATGGTTTTAATAAATCTTTCCTGAGATTAATATTTAATATATTAAAATTCACTCATTCAAAAACAACGTAGCTCCAGTTGTAAGGTAAAATAGTTAATGCGCTCATTTGACGTTGTCTTGCTAATTTGCACTTAAAATGTTTTATTTCCACGAAGAATTTGGATACCGATACTGAGGGACTATACTAACTTCGAAATCCGAACTTCGTAATGTTTAACACGAGAGTGAAAAGGACGGCACGATACGAAGTTCGGAGTACAGGCCCTTGACACTGGAGGAATACGATACCTGGCTTGAAAAACTACATGGAAAAAAATGTATATCCGGTGCCCTTCGACGAGTGGTAGGAACAAAACAATATTTTTTTATTTCGGAGACCACGCGTTTATCTCAAAAAATTCCATTACTAATAATTTAAATTCTATAAATTTACTTAAAATTTGCTTCAAAATCTGCAATAAACTTGAGTTTAGGCACAGCTTTAGGTTTTAGGTCAGATAATTGTCAGCGTCAGATTCCATTTGTGCTGCCGCAGGACTGGTAATGTCAGTATTTGGTTTTATAGCCTTATTTATTATAATACCAATATCAAATTTTCATAAAAAAATTGTAGTTCACTCACGTTGGCTATTTTATACAGAGTAGTAATTCTGGACACTCCCATTCTTGCAGCGTTTTTTACGCCAATGGGGCTAACGCAGTATGACGGTTAGATCAGTTTTGTATGTATGTATAATAAATATACTATAGTATACCATGTAGCGTGTACTAACTGATAGATGTTATTGTTTCAGGGCCATCAACGGTCTAAATGGCTACGAGCTGGAAGGCAGTCGCATGAAGGTGGAGGCGGCGGAGCAGAACGCGCGCGGTGGGCGGCGCGGGCGGCCGGGCGGCGGCCGTGGCGGCGGCGGCGCCAGCGGCGGCGGCTCGCGCCCCACGGACTTCCCGCTGCGCCTGCTCGTGCAGAGCGACATGGTCGGTGCCATCATCGGCCGCCAGGGCAGCACCATCCGTCTCATCACGCAGCAGAGCCGCGCCCGCGTCGACGTGCACCGCAAGGACAATGTCGGCTCGCTCGAGAAGGCTATCACTATCTATGGCAACCCTGAAAACTGCACTAACGCATGCAAGAGAATACTCGAGGTTATGCAGCAGGAGGCCAATAATACAAATAAAGGGTTAGTTGACACTAGTTGTAACGAATATTGAAATATTGCATTGTAATAAATGAATATTAACGTGTCTTAATTTCTTGACAGGGAAATTTCGCTGAAAATCCTTGCTCATAATAATTTAATTGGGCGCATCATAGGCAAAGGTGGCACTACAATCAAGAGAATCATGCAGGAAACCGACACAAAGATCACAGTGTCCTCTATTAATGACATCAACAGTTTCAACCTTGAACGTATAATTACTGTGAAGGGAACTATCGAAAACATGGCTAAGGCGGAGTCACAAATTTCTGCTAAGTTGCGCCAGAGCTATGAAAATGATTTGCAGGTAATTAGAGATACATAATCATTATTATATGGTCTGGCCAGTTTCCATTTCCAGGCTATTTAAAAAACCTTGATGCACACAATACTTTACTCAAAAACAAACTTTGGATGTAATAGTTGGATGTACAGTGCAGTTTGTTCCAAAGACTCTGCAGTATACATTTTGATTATTACTTTTCAACTGTATTGTATTTTAATTACTAGTAAAATTGACTAAGTAAATATGAAAATGTAAGTGACATAATAATTTGATGTATGTACAAATGACATGTAGAATAACTTATAATTTTATCAATATATATGTGTATCTCAATCTCAAGGTTGGCTTTGCGGATATTTCTTTGAATGTTTTGTTTGACCAGGTGCTGGCGCCGCAAAGCATAATGTTCCCGGGTCTGCACCCCATGGCGATGATGTCCACCGGCCGCGGCGGGTTCTGCGGCGCTACGCCTCCATTCCCGCCACCCATCTACGCGCCCATGGCTGGCCAGGGTGGCGCCCAACAGGGCGCTGGCGACTCGCAGGTAACATCTCGACAACGGTTATCATTTGCCTGTGACTTTATGCTTAGGCTGTCATTAACTGTTAATCTACACTGCTTCAACTCGTCTATAGATAGTTATTTAATTAGAGACATCGCCACGCCCATTGACGGCGATGCCCTTACAGTCCCGGTTTTGATTATATTAAAACAGCCACATGCCAGACGTGCTTTACAAATTTACGACATTCTATTCGAAAATTTAGGAGGCAAAAGGCAATGCTTAATTTCATAATTCTTTTGTACCTTGTCGAAATACCTTATAATTATTGAGCAATATATTGGCGGAACAGGAGACCACCTATTTGTACATCCCGAACAACGCGGTGGGCGCTATAATCGGCACTAAGGGCTCCCACATTCGCAACATCATCCGGTTCAGCAACGCGTCGGTGAAGATCGCGCCGCTGGAGCAGGACAAGCAGGGCGAGGCCCAGAACAACGCGCAGCCCGAGCGCAAGGTCACCATCGTCGGCAGCCCTGAGGCCCAATGGAAGGTCAGTCTAGCTCGTACAGTACTTTTATCTACACCCATATAGTAAATCCTCTTTTATGTGCTCAAAAAGTGTAGGTAAGGATATCGCGCCGACCCGGGGCGATGGCAAAAACAGCATCAAAAACGGTATCGCAACGTGGCCATCTCCGCCAATTAAGATACAGGCTCCTCGTGCTCAAGACTTCAACGAGCTCACGAACTCGAGCTCCTGTACTTTCAACGCAATGGTGCCTGAACACATGAAAGAGGATTTAATATATGGATGTAGATAAAGTACTGTAGGCAACGTTGTATAACGCTCGTGGTGTCTTTATTTACTTAACCCACGCCACTCGCCTTTTTTGACCTCTGTTATACAACTGTTGCATAAAATACTTGTCTCACGAACGCGTGTGAGCCATGGTTGTGTGTTGAGATATACATGCACATAGTCTATGTGTGCGTCGGCTTAGGAGCTATTAGTTCACATTGTCTATGTATGTGTCACAACTATACCTTGATTTTTAATTCAATTCCAAAATTGGTCGCCAATAAAATATTCGTATTGTCTAATGGTAGGTTACTATTTCGATAGACTGTGACTGGGATAAAATTATTGTACCACAGGATTATCTTCACCCGTTGACACTCGTAAAAGCTGAAATTTGTCATCTGTTTAGCAGTCGTACCTACTGGCAGTGTTGCCAGGTTACTTCACCTAAAAGTTTCGTCGCCATTATTGAAAAGTTCCATTTTAGGTTGAAAAGTTCCATTTTTTCTAAATCACGAAATACTTATAAATAAGACAATTTAAATAGATACCATTTATCGAATATTTTTATGAAAAAAAATTGGTTTTATTTTGTCTCGTAAAATATAGATATGATTTTAATCTGAAAAAAAATATATAAATATATTTGTTTATTTCATCAATTAAGATCAACTTTTACCGTACTATGCCTTTCCTAGATGCTTTTAATGAATGCGTTTGAAACAAAGTTAGAGAAAGAGATGCAAAATCATGAAATATATAGATAGCGTACGTAGTAAGATCGCACATTAATTGTGATGTGATGTGACAGTGACAGCGACAGCACCTATCTAGAAACAGAGCGGCTACCGTACAACATTTTTAGAGTGTGTTATTAAATATATTAAATAAATTAATGCCGGGACCTTAAAAGTTTCGAAAATTGTCCTAAAATCTAAAGTTCCTTCCAAGTTCCGCGGGATTGCCAGAAGTTCCGAAAAACGGAACAAACGGAAGCAAACGGCAACACTGCTTACTGGGATAAAAAATCCTATCTGTTGTAACGGGGGGGAAAAAATCTGTCGGTACCAACATCACTTTAATGGTAACAGTTTATTTCCCTGTAGTAATGGTATAAAATAGTTTAAGAGCCGACGACACTGAACCTAGTTCGATAAGACTCCCAGATGAGATATATATTATAAGATGCGTCATTCCTGGGGGAACACGAAACGGCTATGCTGCCATGCAAAAAACCTGGTGGCCATAGTAAAAAAAATTTTTCAAAAAAAATTAAATTTCCGGTTTCTAGTACGATAAGTCTCCCAGGTTTCGTTTGTTCCTCGATACAGGGGAGGGGTAGGACTATACGATAATGCAGTGCTGCAAGCCCCCCTGACTGGCCTTGTCAGTGGCAGCAGCATGATAAGTGACGCCAATATTGAGGTATCTAGTACGATCGGTCTCCTAAAAAAACCAAGGCTCATCTGAAAGATCATCAATTTCTGTGTAAGAAAAACCACTGCTGCCTTTTCCTAATAGTGGAGAAGGTGGTGCTGCAGCGATTGAAGGAGCTCAGTACACTGAACCTAATTCGATAAGACTCCCAGATGTATAAAAAGTATTTTCTGGATTCTCTATAGAGTCTATTTCGATATAATGGAAATACAGTTATATTTTACAGCTAACTAACACAGATGGAAACAGAATAGGTGTAATTGATTTTTATTGAAAAAGCTACATTTTGAGTTACCGCTTTTATCTCGTCTTCTAATCACACAAGGTTGATGTACATTTTATCAATTATTCAGCTAGCTAGTGTATACAAAGTGTTTAGTGGATTCTCTGTGGAGCTCTTATTTCGGTATAATGGAGAATAACTTTTCAAAATCATTTGTTTATGCAATCAACGACAAGCAAAATTATTCTTAAGTGCAAATCGAAAGGAACCGGGTGATTGCTGACAAAACTGAATTGAAAAACCGAATCCAGCTGCGCTGAAGGCGATCTTCAATCACAGCAGCAACCACCTTCTCCACTATTGGGAAAAGGCAGCAGTGGTGTTTCTTACACAGAAATTGATGATCTTTCAGATGAGCCTTGGTTTTTTCAGGAGACCGATCATACTAGATACCTCAATATTGGCGTCACTTATCATGCTGCTGCCACTGACAAGGCCAGTCAGGGGGGCTTGCAGCACTGCATTTTCGTTTAGTCCTACCCTTCCCCTGTATCGAGGAACAAGCGAAACTTGGGAGACTTATCGTACTAGAAACCGGAATTTTTGTTTTTAATTTTTTTTTTACTATGGCCACCAAGTTTTTTGCATGGCAGCATAGCCTTTTCGTGTTCCCCCAGGAATGACGCATCTTATAATATACATATCATCTGGGAGTCTTATCGAATTAGGTTCAGTGTACTGAGCTCCTTCAATCGCTGCAGCACCACCTTCTCCACTATTGGGAAAAGGCAGCAGTGGTTTTTCTTACACAGAAATTGATGATCTTTCAGATGAGCCTTTGTTTTTTTAGGAGACCGATCATACTAGATACCTCAATATTGGCGTCACTTATCATGCTGCTGCCACTGACAAGGCCAGTCAGGGGGGCTTGCAGCACTGCATCATCGTATAGTCCTACCCCTCCCCTGTATCGAGGAACAGACGAAACCTGGGAGACTTATCGTACCTAGAAACCGGAAATTTTATTTTTTTTGAAAAAAATTTTTTACTATGGCCACCAGGTTTTTTGCATGGCAGCATAGCCGTTTCGTGTTCCCCCAGGAATGACGCATCTTATAATATACATATCATCTGGGAGTCTTATCGAATTAGGTTCAGTGTACTGAGCTCCTTCAATCGCTGCAGCACCACCTTCTCCACTATTAGGAAAAGGCAGCAGTGGTTTTTCTTACACAAAAATTGATGATCTTTCAGATGAGCCTTGGTTTTTTTAGGAGACCGATCATACTAGATACCTCAATATTGGCGTCACTTATCATGCTGCTGCCACTGACAAGGCCAGTCAGGGGGGCTTGCAGCACTGCATTATCGTATAGTCCTACCCCTCCCCTGTATCGAGGAACAAACGAAACCCGTTAGACTTATCGTACTAGAAACCGGAAATTTTATTTTTTTTTGAAAAATTTTTTTTACTATGGCCACCAGGTTTTTTGCATGGCAGCATAGCCGTTTCGTGTTCCCCCAGGAATGACGCATCTTATAATATATATCTCATCTGGGAGTCTTATCGAACTAGGTTCAGTGTCGTCGGCTCTTCTACTAAAAAGTCCCGCCTGTAACTAGTGGTAACAGATTGGGTGGGAATATCGCATACTAAGCTACTGCCGCTAGCGTAGCAATTGATTGCGTCTCAACTGCAACCACAGGGTCTAAACTTAATGTACAGTGGAGTTTGACATTTTTGTACTCTAATTCGATACAAAAAGAGTCCAAAAGTGACAAACATTCAAATTCCCCCACTATACATTAAGTTTATACCCTGTGGTTGCAGTTGAAACATGAATCAGCACGAAATGTGCATCTTAATTAGGGTCGGTAGGTGGGTTTACGGCCTGTTAATTTGATACGCCAGTTTGCGGCCACTTGGATTTGTTGATGAGCTGAAAGGATTTTTTCTTGCTTTTTAAATATATTCCCATTCAATAGCTACTAATTAAAACGCATACGACTCACTATTTCTTTAGGGCATGTAAAAACGTAAATATCTTTAATTGAAAAAACTTCGTTCTTCAGAAGGCCGCAATCTGACGCAGGCCGCGTAGCTGGCGTAGCGACCCTATTCGATCCAAACCATAAATTCTTGCTAAATAGGGAGATTTAGTGTAGCTAGTTTTAGAACACATGGAATTTAATTCGTAATGCTTCCGGAAAATTCCGAACTTATTGATTCTAGCTCTGGACTTGCTAGCTTGTAAAGAAATATTCTCAGAAAGCTTCATCTTTGGTTTTTTTACAAGACTTCCATGCTACTGCATGCTCTTATATATTGCGTGCCATTCACGAAGGCGCGCCCCTCCACAGGTATTACCTAGCCGCGATTACAAAACAATTAGAGGTGATAATTTTTTCATATACTTAAGATATATGTTATATGAAATCCGCTAACAGCTATTCCGATTGTAAACTAATCCCGGCCTTGTAATATGCGATTCATTGTGGAGAGCCGCGTCGTCGTGGATGACACACACTATATTAGACTATGCCCTTTTAGTTTGATGTAGAATTACAAAGTGTTGTTTCTCGCGTTCCAGGCTCAATACCTGATCTTCGAGAAGATGCGCGAGGAGGGTTTCATGTCTGGCTCGGACGACGTGCGGTTGACGGTCGAGATCGTGGTCGCGTCTTCGCAAGTCGGGCGCATCATCGGCAAGGGCGGGCAGAACGTGCGGGAGCTGCAGCGCGTCACCGGCTCGCTGATCAAGCTGCCGGAGCAGCCGCAGCAGCAGGGTCAGCCGCCGCAGGACCACGACACCACCGTGCACATCGTCGGCCCATTCTACAGCGTCCAGGTACACACACTTCTAACACCAACATCCCCTAAACTCTTCAAATCATTACTAACACTTGTCGTTTACCTTACCAACTTATTTCTTTTCCAGGCCGTACCTATCTAGAACGCTTTACAAAAAACAAAACATGTATTAAAATTTATTACGTTTTGGTGATTCATTTTAAGACCTCACTTTTTAAGAAAATGCAATCTAATTTTAACTTTAAATACCCAGAAGTGTGATTGACATTCTATTGACGAAGTATGTGGTCGATAAATCGTATTATGCCTGGAAAAGGGTTTTAAGTTTGCACGGGAATTTTGTTGTTCGGTCTCAATGATTCTTACAGGTGATGCCATCAAACATATCCTCATTCTAAGGAGGTTTAAACCGTATTAACGTATTGCTTTTGGTTGTAATAAAACTCTTGTTTGATGATTGAATAGGTTATTATTTAGCGCGCATCGCTCGTCGCTGATGTTAGTTACTAACGTTAATACGCTAAACCGACCTTTTATATAAAATATGTTTGATGTTAGTATTTAAGAGTAAAATAATATTGCACTGCGAATTGATCCACTACTAACTAGCGCCGTGTGATACTTGCTAGTTAAGTAACAAATGTAGTCACAAAGTCCATGTTTTAATGAGTAGATTTATTTATATATCACAAGTATTTTAAGAAGATAGCCGTGCTGAAGATTTCTGTGGAAAGTGTTTTAAGATAAGTATAGAGTTTAAATATTAAATGCGCAATGCGAACTCCTTTTATTTATTAACTTGGCGTATGGCATACTAAGGTTTTTACATTTTGTAGCAACCGATTGAAGCCGGATGAGCCACGTAAAGGAGTGTGCTCGATACTTCAGTCAGCCAATGAAATGGCTCTGCATTATGGTCATGGCTTTAGAGATAAACGGCTTTTGGCTACTAGATAGGTGAGTGTTACTTTAGTATTGTATTGACTTACATAACACTGCGAATGTTATCAGTGGTTTAAAATAAAATATTAATATATGCTTATTGTTTAATTTTGTATTTAGCGTTAAATATTAATGTGGTTGTGGACTTTGTGACTACATGTGCCGTCTACAGCGTACGTGGCAGCTGCGTAGAACTGTTTAAACTGCAAAAGTATTGATAATACCAATAAAGTGATTAAAGGATACGATGATTTTATAAAAAATTTAGATAGTAACAGTCATTTTTTGATTTTATAGTGTGTAAATTCTAGCGGAAATAACGGTTCTTACCTACAAATAAAAATGGACGACTTAGGGTGATGTTTGAAACGAGGTTTCTGAATGGAAAATCCAAAAAATACATTTAATATGTAAAACATTAGATGACTGTCTAAGACAGTAACGCTGACAAAATGTCAAGATACGTGTCAATTCAAACAGAAATAAATAGATGAGCGTTTTTTAACTGATGAGGACTCGACCCACAAGATGTGTGAGAGTTAGGATGGCGGGTATACCTAAAGAAATATAAACAAGAATTATACAAAAATAACTAAACAGTACTATTTTATATCCGTCGTCTACCAGTCCCTGGAATCCCAGGGCTCATTACAAAGAATGCTATTGTCTATTTTTTTCGCCAGGGGACGACGGTTTAAAAAAAATGTACCGCCCCGTATTTAAAGTTATTACAAAGTGAAAGTTTACCTTAACCTAGCTCCTTGAGGTAGCTAACTAGGTACACCCGCCATCCTGACTGTCAGAAACGCGGGTGTACCTTCACTATGTAATGACTTTAAATAGGGGGCGGTATAATTCTTTTTAAAGGTGGTATAGTTCGTACGATACTAAAGCGCAAGGGCGTAAGGTCAAATTCTGTCAAAGGAACGCCAGCAAAAAATGTCTAAGAGCTCTGACTATAAGGTAGATTCTTGCTTGACATTTTCGGATGTACTATATTACTATATATACATAGACTCTCATAAAGATGTCTGTTAGCAGACGCATTACAAAAAAGAATTAGGAACTCAAGGGCCCTCTGATGTCAAGTCCGGTAACTCTACATTTTTTAACATAACTTACCAACATAAGGTTTAACGCATCTATAATTGAATAATTAATTCATATCTGCTATCGTTCAAGTTTTTCTTTACACCAAACAGTTACGTCGTTCTCTCTATTTAATTTAAGGCCATATAAAGGAATGCAGCTACTCCAGTTAATTGGTTTGCTTAGAGTTGGCCGCTCCATAGTGAAGTATTTATTTCCGCCCCTACCCCGCTCGGCGCTGAGCGGGGTACTCTATGGGTACCGGGACGAAACTGCCAACTCGAAGCGAACGGGAAGTATAGCCTATTTGTTCTGTCAAATTACATTATCGGGTGGTCAAATTGACCTGTTTTTTCTATCATCACTGGCAAAAATAAAGAATTATTGAATATAGTGAACGAGAGTAAACATTAATACTACTCACACGTAATGTACGTTATATTGCGTAAATAAATGATAAGTGAGATAAGTTATGGATGTCGTATACAAATCAACCCATCACTGGCAACGCCTGGGTTCGCAATGACAACACTAGTTTATTACTATGGATTTTTGGATTGCGTTCCTCCTCTTAGTTTGATTCTTGGTTAATTTCAGGGCCAAGCGGCAGCATATTGCGAATTCAAGATTAATTTAAGATGTGTAGAGAATACTCATGCTTCTGAGGGGCGTTCAAATATATTAACTATAAATATATTCTTCCACATCACAAAAATTACTACTCACTCCTTTTTTGTTTCGACATTAAATTAGAATATAATGATCGCTCCCTGGTGGTAGTGAGTGTTAGTCTAGTTTCCTTATACATAATACTTAACAGACCTTTGTTAACTAAAACGTTGTTGTTCCTTTTTCGCAAATATATTTGTTACGGTGACTAGAACATATTTTAACAGCATTTTAGCTAAACTAGGTTTGATGAAGGTATATGAATAAGGGCATAATTGTAATTGTAGTGCATAAAGGTGTGGAATGAGTGAGCAGTGTCGTTGTTTGTCCGCAGTCAGCGCAGCGGCGCATCCGTGCGATGGTGGCGCAGGCGAGCGCGCCGGGCCGCCACCGCCGCGCCGCGCAGCCGCCGCCCGCGCAGCAGTAAGCCGCCTCCCACCCGCGCCCACATCACCATCTCACCCTCACCACCTCACCGCCTCGAACCCTCGCTCCACCGTCAGCCGCGGCCGGCCTCCGCCCACCTGTACCACTAGTATAAGTTTTTTCGAATCAAAACACAAATGAACGCGTTTGCGTTTAGTCCCAATCTGTGTGGCAATAATAGTTACCACCTAAGGCCACCAGAGGCGCTAATCCCGTTGCGCGTTGTTTTGTTTCTAAAAAGCATACTAGAGGTTCTGGCTCCTATCCACTACTTGGGGTTGCCAGAGTTTTCGCGTTCACCTCGTGACCTGTGTATTATGTGACGTGGTAGCCCTAATAGTACTCGCATCGTAGTTAGACAGATTTGCATAAGTAACTATGATGAAGTTGCAAATTATAGGTTCTACAAGAGTTGTCCGAATGTTGCGCAGGCAGGCTGTTGTGTTGGCAGCATATTGTGTCCAAATGTTGTTGTTGATATTATTGTAGTGAATTGTAATTAATAACTATTGATAAATCCATATTTTTACCCCGGGATTATATATGTTGATGATGATTAATATTTGAATATATACTATTCATATACACTATTTTCTTAACGATATAGTGCCACTTAAGTATATGAATATAATGCCGCTCATATAGTTTATTGTTATAGTTTTCATACCATGTTATCCTGCTACTACATTATAAAAGAGTTGTCATATACCGCAATAGTTAATGATTATGTTCTCTATACATATACACATGTTGTTGACAATAGCTATATTATCACTACATTATTATACAAACGAGAAGTAAATATTTTGTTTTGTTATAAAGTAATAGATTAATCTGTTAAAATCACTACACTGTTAATATTATTTAAAGGGTGTGTGGGATACAAACCGACTAGGAACGGATATAAACATGATATATGGATTTACTGAGGAGGCTCAATGAATGAACAGACAGATGCTTTCGCGAGTATATTGTAATGATTTAAAACGATACAGACTTTGAATTTCTGAATGCATGCTGATAAGAATGTTGTACAATGATTATACAAATGAACGTGTGCGTTGGGTGTGAAGTAAGTAAAGTGATCCAAAGAGGCCGCGTGACGGCCGGCGGCGCCCAGCCTGGCAAGAAGCGCGGGCGAGTGCGGCCCGCGCCCCACCAATTGCCACGGTGATGATAAATCCACCTATGATGGATATAAATATTTTTGATATAATAGTAATTGTTGGGAAGTAAGAAGTAAACGTACGAGTTTTAATTTGTAAGTGATTTGTTGATCGTTTTCTTTGTAATTTTGTCTTTGTTAGCTTTATGATGTTTTCTTGTATGAAACTATGGTAAAAAGATTTTGAAAATTTAGAAGACACCGTAGCGTTTGATGGTGCCAGTGGAAGCGTATTGTTTGAATCTATCGTGATATGTTTTATTATTGAAATGTACGATTTGTGTTACTATTGTGCCAAGTGAGATATTTTAACTATGAGATATTAAGATTAAGTGAATAATATCAAAATTAATGAAAAGCTAAGATATTTATATTTATAATTGTGATAATAATATATGGAAGTTTTGGCAAAAGAATGTTAACATTCTTCATTTCATTTATATTGCTTTCTTTTTCTTGCTTAGACTTGATATCCCAAATGCATTAAAATAATTTTCAATTCATTTTTCCCTAAAATACACAAGGCACTGTTGCTGGAAGTCTCATATAAAATATTGAGACCGCGGTGGCTATGCATTAAAATAAATATCCTATTGGACGTGATTAATTTTGCTACAAAGAATTTGTAATGCTTCCAAATATTATTGAAAATAATCTCACATTTGGCATGGGCCCTTATAGCGTTCCAGTATTATTTAGGGTCAACGGTGTTATCCGCGAGTGTGTACTCCCGCATTGTCTACTTTATGGGTCGACTTAATGTTTTAACAGCCTGTACCACTTCTTATCATGATAGGCCAAACGTAAAGTTATGCTGAAACGTTAAAAGGTATCATTATATTTACACATCAGACATGTAATAATAAAACACACCTTGTACCAGTAATATTGTCTGTAGGGAACTGCGCCCGGCGCACGGCTGCGTGTCCGATTCGGACGTGGTTCCCTCTACTGCTATGGTATGTAATGTATTCGCTTCCGTTTGAAATACTTATGTACGGTCGTCGACTTTACTGAAAAGTTCCTGACGAATGGTCAGGTAACTCAACACTGAACACCTCGAGCTCCGCGATCAAACCGGAGAGTAATCGCAACTGACATTATGTGAACCTTGGACTACATAGCATATATAGCTATAGCTACTTAAATGTTATCAATTCATTTGATAGAATTAACAGTCTAGGAAAATTAATGAAAGACTGACAAATCAATACAAATAGTGCTTGTTGGCACGCTAGTAACATCAGGACTTAGCCCAGTTGACAATAGGAAGGAGATGTACGAACCGAACGGACTCCGCGGAGGGCAGCGCAGTAGTGAGCATCTGGAAATGTTCCATTACTTTCAAATCTCTGTAAATGCGTTGTGTTTATACAATTGGACAAGTTATTTACGCGCTGTTGTACATTATGGTCGTCATCGGTATGATAGACATATGTGACGACTATGCGCCTAGACCGGCTACAAGGTCAAGTAGATGGGGAAAGCGACATTCGGTCCCGAGGAGAGCGCGACGGCGGTTCACAAAAGGTTAACAATAACCGAATGTCGCCAACTCATCGACTGACTTCCAACTTAGTGCTTGGATTTCGGCACACTACAATTTTCACGAAGTTCCTTTTTGGGTATTTATTCTGAGGAAAATGACAGCATTAATTATACATTCCAATACATGACATCAGAGTTGTTAACGGTGCTGACAAATTTTTTAGGATTAATATCTAGGTGTAATCTTTGCTAGTCTCATTATTTTTTCATCTAATTAAATTTTGTCGAAAAACGATTGAGACGAGTGGAGAAGATGCCCACCGTTTTAGGGCTAAAGATAGATCACCGACCATTTGCTTTGTCCGCAGTAAGATTGGTCCTTTGTGTTTTTGTGTGATGTCGTGCAAACTTCTGCTCGGCAAAAGTTTGGATACGTTCATTCTGCCGTCTTGTAAAATAATAAATGTTTATCGGTGACTTTAATCACCTTATAAGGATTTGTAATCAAAATTACTACAAAATTCAAAATACACATTTTGGTGTTAGCAGTTTATTGTATACTTCAATGTAACACATCCCATTGTAGGGAAATAGTATGCATTTTTAATGTTGCTGTTAATTATGTGTTGAATCTACTAAATGTTCATATTGATGTAACATTTCACATCATCATCATAAAGATATACAGAAGTATTGTTCCATATTATTATAATTATACTGGACAAAAGTAATCGGTTGGCCGTGTTGACGTATCGTGCACCGAGCGGGGCAGTGCAAGTGCGGGCGAGCTGCCCGCTGCCCGCTGCCCGCTGCCCGCCGCCCGCCGCAGCGACGCGGCCGCGGCCGACCGCCCACTGGAGTGTACGGTTACTTGCACCACAGGATGAGTGTACATAATACAGGCATGTTGTTTATTCCTTCCAAATGTAAAAAGAGGGTACATTGAGTTTGTAATGTGTTAGGCTGCAGAAATAGTTTTAGTTGATTAATTGTATCGTTGTGAAGTAGTGTTAAGTTGTCGTGACGCGGCGGCGCGCGGCGCGCGGCCCGAGACTGAACTACACCCCTGCCGCACGCGCCGGCGCATCCATTACTTTACATGTCATTCTCACTATTGATATACCTTGTCATTTCTTGTTTGATGGTTCTACTGTTATTTACATATTTCTTTCTCATGTGTGTGTAACCACTGTTTTGTGCATTTGGTGTGTGATCGACAGAATTACCAATTTCATTTATGTGCATGATTGTATTTTATAAATTAAGTCTGCGAATGGAATGCTACAATTTTATAAACATTATCTAGAAGGAAGTCGAGCACACATTGCATTTTGGTACCTAATTTAGTTTACGTATTATTACTGTATTTGTTGTAACTTGAAGTTGGCGGGGATGTGGAGCACTCAATCTATTGTTCGTATGTTACACTCCCTTCAGTCTTACTATAATATATTGATGTTCCATCGAGTCTATAGCTAATAGTATTTGTATGTATGTGAATGTACGTACATAGCTCGGAGGAGCGCGCGGCCGGGCGTCGCGGCTCGACCGCCGCTCCGTTTAGATAGAGGAGCTGTTATTGTTGCTTCTAACATAAACGTATTAAGGTCCAATATGCATACATTTTATCAGTTGTAAACGTTCAAACTTAATAGTTTAAACACACATTTCACCAAAATTATCTTTGATTATTGTTATTTTTAGAACCATTTTTAATTGGTATAAGTTCTGAAACTAATAACTACCTCAATATTACTAAATGAATATGATAATTATCTTTGTGCATGTTTTTGGGAACTGACTTTGAAACGAAAATTCAATATAGATAAGATTGCTATTTTAAACATAGTAACAGAAAATTGTCAAAATTAGGTTTCTTATCGTAATAAAAGTAATGAAAATTTAGACGGTTTTATTTTTTCTCCTCGATACCTTCCAGTTAGATCAGCGCCGACTCCCAGCGCGCTTAGAGCTTGCTCCATTTCCTGTTGCGACGGGCGCACGAATATATGATAAATTTGCCCAAAATGTTAACTTTCCCAGAATGTCGTTTTTTTTTTTGTTAATTAAATGTAAAAAAATTTGTTGATTTAAAAGTTCAATTCTCATAACGTTGACTTTCTACTTTCGCGCAGCCTAAGGCCGGGTTTTATAAAGATCGTTAGACCAAAATGTCAGATCAAATTCAGTAACTCAGTACATTTTTTGACATAACAAACCAACATAAGGTCTAACGGATCTTTATAAAACCGAGCCTGACATTTGTTCTAACGGAAACCATAAAACATTCATAAAACCGGGCCTAAGTATGCTTTAATGGTGTTGCGGTATCTTACATGGAAATACATGCCAGTGGTTTCGGGTTCGAGACTCGAACTTACTTACTTGAACGTACTTTATTTTCTTTTTCTTTAAGCTATAAATTAGTTATTTATGTAGTAATAGTGTGTAATGACAATAAATGTCGATTGATTTTTGTAAATTACGGTACCTAATACATATTTCAAACTCGCAAGGCATTGAATATCTTAAGAGTTTCTTTCGATCATTTTAGTCTTTTTACGTGACAGCCAATAAGGCCAGCTACACACGCTACTACAAATCGTTACTATTCGACTGTAGCGTTTAAACTGCACCGATAAATCGAAACGTTGTCCTTTGTGATAACTTACGATTATCGGCACAGTTTCCCTCGATTCCGTTTTAGACCGGCAGTTATTTCTAAAAAAAATATCTCCTTTTCAATGCATGTATGTATATATGTAAGCACTTTATTGTACACAATAACAGGTTAAAACAATATACATGTCACATAAGATTAGAGTACAAAGGCGAACTTATCCCTATGAGGGATCTCTTCCAGCTAACCTTTGAGGGATTGAGTGTAGTGTGGGAGAATGAGATAGACAAACTTACACAGTGTACTAAAACTTTTCAATAAGGAAACTTATAGCTAAAACCCAGAACTAAATAAATATATAACAACTAAACATGATAAATACATATTATAAATATATACGTATTTAAATTAATATACATAAATAAATATATATAGTAAATGACAATGGCATTATTGGCATTTTGTGAGCCATTTTGCCAATGTGACTTTTCCGAAGTAATAACGCCTGCTGAATCCGATTCCGAATGCTGACAAGCCGAATTTGATCAAAATTCAAGATGGCGGAATTCAACTAAAAAATGGTTAAAAATAACTCGAGTGCGGTATGGTATCCTGGGATGGGTTTTGGGGGCAGGTAAACTCAATCTTAATAATCAGAGGTCGGTCCGGGTACCGGAAGTGGACGCAAACCTTTAGGGTTCCGAACCAACCGCAAAATGAAGTTGGTTTTAATAGGAAACATAACGTATATTCAAAAATAAATCAAATATATCAATATAATACAGTTTTTTTTAAGTTAAGGCCCGATTTTATCCACCATCTTGTTCGCATCTACTTCCAGTATCCAGAATGACTAAGCAATTGTCACTTTCTGATACCACTCGATAGAAAGTGACAAATGCTTTATCTTGCCGGCTATCATATGACCATAATACGGGGCCAGGACACCCCCACTTGATCAGATTTGAGTTCAAAAATACAATTTTTTAAATTTAGGCCCGGTTTTGTCCGCCATCTTGTTTGCATTCACTTCCGGTATCCGGACCGACTTCTGGTTATCGAAATCGAGTTCAGCGACCCCCAAAGTCCATTCTAGGACACCTCACAGGACCAGATTCAAGTTACAATATGGAGCATGGAGCAGTTAGGTTTTTTCGCCACTTTGGCGGCCATCTTGAAATTTGAGCAAAGGAGCCAAAATTCGGCTGGGCAACATTCAAAATCGGATTCAGCGGGGCTACAGTAATGTCGCACGAATTAGCAAGTGCGACAGAGAGGGAGATATTCGAACTTCATTCGTTTTCGGTTCGCGGTAGCCATTCTGCAGGCGTTTTTACTTCGGAAAAGTCATGTTGTCAAAACGGCTAACAAAATGCTGTTCAACTTGAAATAGTGTCATGAAACTTCCATCCTATTTTATCTATTCTAATTTTCATACTGTTCCGTTTGACGGTACATACAGTAAAAAGAAATCGTAAAACTACATTTTTTTTATTACACACACGTTCCGCTTATCGGTGCAGTCTCGTAGCGTGTGTGGCAGCCTTTAGTACTATTGTAGAAATCGTTAGGCTGTGTTCACAATATACGATATTGGATCCGATACCGATTAAAAATTTATGGGAATGTGACCGATATCGGATTAGATAGTGTACACTAAACTGTTTTCCATGCATTTTTATCGGCATCGAATCCTACACCGATATCATATCGTAGTGGAAACAGGCCCTTATGATCGGACTGTACTGTACCTACCGTTCAAACTGCACCGATAATCGAAACGTTGATTTGTCCACAGTGGCCATACATGCTAGGAGGAATCGTTAGGTAGATACGATCGAATTAGTATAAAATGTACAGTTTGTCACTGTTCCGTTTGACGGTAAAGTTAAAAAAAATCGTAAACACATATGCACGTATCTTATTACATAGGTACCTACTGCATTTGTTTCTCGTAAATGGCATTTCATATTTAGTTATATTAATATTACATATTTGGTAGTAGGTTGGTACTTTCTACATATGTAAAGAAAGACTAATATTACCTGTTTGTTCATTAAGTACGCGGTACATTTTGTTTTGATTCTCTCGTCTTTTTGTTTTTTTTTTTAATGTAATACCTAAAAACAATGTATGGTTTGGTGGGAACTGTTTAGGACTTAGATGCATGTTTTAGTAATAATCTGTGAGTTTTTATTTCTTAAGTACTTCTATGTCTGTTTGTTCTCCGAATGAATAAAATATAAATAAAATACGGTTTTTTATCACACACACACGTTTTGATTGTCCATGCAGTTAGAACGCTACACTCGCTACAGTCCGATTATGACGATTTCTAGTATAAGCACGTGTGGCCAGCTATCCGTGAATTTACAGTGAGTACAACAGAAGTTGCAACACTAGATGTAAATAAATAAATTAAATAGCCATCATAGGAATCCGTTAGTTAGGAAGGCTGTCGACTACGTTCCCATCCCTCCCCTCTCTGTCGTTACTCGGCGATCACTGATTAGGGGCCGCACGGTCCGGCGTCCTAGGCACACACTTACGGACCCGGACGACGTAATCACAGCGTCCATCGAAAGATGGAACGCTGCGCTTACGGCGTCCAACTCTGACACGACGCGTACACTTAGGCATTCCCGCTGGCGGGGACGTCCACCGCGCGATCGCGACATCACTGACACATATAGTCCCTATTCGTCCCGGTACCGCCGCACACCGGGTAGAGTCAGTCCGACCCAGGTCGGGCCTAGCTGAGTTTCTTGCTGGACTCTTCTCAGCTAGGCTAGGTTTAGTGAACCAGCGACAAAACTCCCAGTAGTTCGATTCCACTCACACCTCAGATTCGGTTGAAACCGCTCAACCAATCTCACCGGAGCGCAAACTCTTAGAGTATTCCAGTGTTCCAAACCACACGCGTGGTCGTGCGGGAGGTTTTCCCCTGGATTTTCCCCAGGCTACTCTCCAACCGCGCACTCCCTATCGCTTTATTGGGCCCGGCCTATACGGCCACACACAGGTTACAAAAAAAAAATATATATATATAAATTTGTGGACAATCTTACACAAATCGATCTAGTCCCATACTAAGCAAAGCTTGTACTATGGGTACTAAGCGACGATATACATACTTATATAGATAAATAGATACTTAAATACCTACATAGAAAACATAAAAGCTTCAGGAACAAATATTCGTGTTAACCACACAAATACATGCCCTGACCGGGATTAGAACCCGGGACCTCCAGCTTCATAAGCAGGGTCACTACCAACTAGGCGGTCGTCAAATACAAAACTTTTATTAAGAATTAGTAAATTAAGACTTAATGCCTACTGTAGGTAGAGCAGATGTTAATTTAATCAATCTGTTTGACCGGACTGACAGAGGCTAGGGCGATCGACAGAGCGCATTATTGGGATTTGTAAAGCAAAATGCATTGTTTTCCGGAAGGGGTATGGGCAACGGAGTACTATTTTCCAAAAATATCCTCAACGTCGTTTTGAATCGGAAAGCTGGCCATACTGCCTTAGATACAAGGGTCGTTGCTTTAGTTTTGACTGTATGCACTTTAGTAATTTGTGTCCAGTTTGTATTCGTCGCATTTGTAATTGTCCTGTTAGTATCTGTTACGTTTGGATTCGTCGCATTTGGACTTGTCAGTTTTGTATTCGTCCCGTTTGTTTCAGTTCCATATTTCTCTTTTGCGACATTGTCAGATTGGCGACGATTTTCTGAAAAGAACTTTTAGGTAAGCACAGAATATATCTAGGCACGGTGTAGTGTGTCTTAAAAGTTCGCAAAGTAAACTTTTAAGACACACTACACCGTGACTAAAAAAACGACCAAAAAAACATTAAAAAGTAATATTAATTTCCTAACTTCTAAAAGGTTAATATGAGACTACGCTTCATATTGAACAATGTAGGTATACAATTTTTGAACTCGGGCCCATCCAGAAATTGTCTAAAGTTGACGTATAATGTTACGGACGGCAACTACGGAACATTGACGGCAGCTGCGCGTGGCCCGATACGCATTTGTAAAATTACGCAGGTATGCAAACTGTTTTTTTTTTGTAAAATTACGTACAGGTAAATGCAGCTTATTCTACGTGAATTTAAGACTGAAACCCTTCATCTACCCAGTCCGCGAATTCGCGTTCACATGCTAATGTTATGTACCTACTGTTTTTTTTCCTGTAGACGACGGCTTTAGTTTCATAACTGCTCTACCCTGAGGAAATCATGATTGAGTGGCGACTTACGATCGTAGCTTCTTTGCCCCGGACTGTAGAAACGGCGTTCGTCTACCGAGCCCGCGAATCCGCGTTCACATGCTATTGTTACGTACCTATAGTTTTGCTTTCCGGTAGACGACGGCTTAAGTTTCATAACTGCTCTACCCTGAAGAAATTATGATTGAATGGCGACTTACGATCGTAGCTTCTTCGCCCCGGACTGTAAAAACGGCGTTGACTAATATCGGCACTTAGACGCGTAGTTGTTTTCTCTATGGAAAGCCTCTTCTTAGATACGGCAGTGTTTGTTGTAACTATTTCAGGAATACCTGTATGAAGTTATGCGTTTGTATAGTATAGAAGCTATCCCCGCAGCCACAGCAAAATGTGGTTATGATTATCAAGACTAGGTGTCCTAAAATCAGGTACAAGCATTAAAATGTGTTTAAAATAAACACATGGAAATAGGTACCCGTTCCTGATATTAAGATACTTAGTAAAATTTTCATTATCATCGAAATAGATATAGGTACAGAAAATAATTAAGAGATAATTTGTGTAGTATATTGTTCCCACCTCTAGTGGTTTCTTCGTGATTTTCGTCATAATATTCACTTCTTCTGTAGGGTCCTAGAAATGAAAGTAGTGCAACTGAAACAACACGTTACATAGGCATGGCAAACAAATCATATTTCAGATAGGAAAGCATGCTGGCACATAGGTATGTGATCCGAAGATTAATATGAACACTGACTACTAACTAGCTGATTGAAACAAATCGGAGGACAAATTTTATACTAATGTAGGTACCTCATCATCATCATCATCATCATTTCAGCCGAAAGACGTCCACTGCTGAACATAGGCCTCCCCCAAGGCTCGCCATTTAGACCGGTCCTGTGCCGTTCGTTTCCACCGGATTCCCGCGACCTTCACCAGGTCATCACTCCACCTTGTCGGAGGCCTACCGACAGCTCGTCTTCCGGTGCGTGGACGCCACTCAAGCAGTTTCTGACCCCATCGACCGTCAGTTCTGCGAGCAATGTGCCCTGCCCACTGCCACTTAAGTCTCGCAATTTTGAAGGCTATGTCGGTGACCCCAGTTCTACCTACCTATCAGTTTAATATTGTGCGAGATATGTACCTACTAATTCCCTCTTATTGGTAATAGATACGTTAGGAAGGTATAGGTATCCTTAAATATAGGTAGGTACAAAACATAATTCAACAAACCATAATAGTACGAGTAATCAGGGAAGTTACGACGAAAAGGCCCTGGAATATAAAAACAGATGTGACTAAATTAACGCATAGATCCAGTATTACAATTTAAGATACGATTTAAATGTGTTAAAACTGTCTAACATAATATATACTCACCTACATTTAAGAAAAGGTTTAGAGTAGGTAACTACTGGGTATACCTACTGTAAGTATATACAATGTATAAAATAAAGTATAAAAACTGCAGAGACGAATTAATAACTACGTAAATAATTATAGAAATACAATCTTAATAGGTATTATTGCACAGACACACAAGCCACATAAATAATAAAATTGTGAGTCTTAACAAATAAATACCGGTGATAGTATAGAATTTCAGTTGCAGCATTGTTCTGATGTTTAAAACATTATTTATTTTTAAATTGGGCATCATTCTTACGGCGTCGTAAAGGAAACATATTCGGATACTGAGGTTGTACTGGCTGGGGCATTATGTCGTAGAACCGATTGGCGACAACGGTAGTTCCAGGCATTGGCCACCCCCATGGATACACCGGGCCAGGGTTGTGCGGGTGTCCACGGAATACCTGCCAATCCGCATTGGGTCCTGTGGAAAATATAGATGATATAAAGAATTACCAGCATCAAGAAATACTTATAAACGTAGGCGCCGTTGGTGAGCGCCAAGCCTATCACGTAACATTTAGTGCCCTGAAAACTCAGGCGCACCGGGCCAGGCCCTGGTGGGAAACGTCATTAAAGCTTTGCTTTCATTTTTGTTACACTTACTCGAGAGTAGGGTCTCGTTGTTTTGTTCTCGAGTCAAGGTAGACGTTTCTATTGCGGTGCTGTGAGCGGTGGTCGCCGCGCAGGTTGGTTGCTCGATGATACTGGTGCTCGTTGCAACTGATTCCGAGCGTTCTCGCAGCAATTTAAGGTATTCTGTAAAGTTATTTGACAATCGTTTAATATTGTCAATAGGCCGTTTAGCACTTCAATCGTCATACTTACCTGATTTCAGGATATCGACTAAAATCAGAGCTTGATTCAATCTGTCATCGTCGGTCTCGGGAACTGCAATGAGCGCATCGCCGAGTAACCCTGGTCGGGGTGCTACCGCTAAACAAAGTGAAAGTCTAGTAAAAAATATATACATCATACCTAAAACATTTCTGATTTTATAATGTGCGTATAGCACTGAAATAAACAAAAGTAGTAAATAATAACGCGCTTGAATTTTATATGGAGCAAAGGTATCGGAAACGGATAAGCATTAAATAAAACCGACAAGTATGTAATAAAAATAGCCAAAGAAACGTAAGCTAAAAAACACGTGATGTACAAAATCTATACCTACTTACGAAATATAAAGCGACTACGCGATGGTTACCGCAAGTTCGCGTGAATTTTACTCGTTTGACCGCGCGATCGAACACATTGAACTCGAATCCGTCTCCAATAGACAATTTCATATTCGCGCGAATTTCATTAGGACACCGATTCGAGTTCAATATGTTTGATCGCGCGGTCAAACCAGTAATATTCGCACGAACGTTGTATTTAGGACGAACCCTGGAAGCACTTCCCTATTAAGTGAGTATTACATTGTCCTGTTCTAAAGATTCTGAATCCAGGACAATGAAATACCCGCTTTAAAACAGTTTCGAATTTTAAGTAAGTAGGTACCTGTAATGGCGCCCATAAATACGTTTATTTAATTCATTTACATTAGAACGGCTTGCGCTAATTGCACTTATAATAATTACAACTTCAATAAACTGATAATATAGTTCAAAATCAATATTTTTTTTATGTAGTACCTTATATTACAAGAGGCCTCACGAGAGGTAAGTTCCGGCACCAGCAACATACCTACCTAATACCATCTCCTAATCGATAATGACATTCATTTACATGTTAGATAATATATATAGATCGATATATCGCAAGGTTGTTACACAATGTTAAACAAAGAACTGCTTATTAAACTTTTTGGGTCCACTACTCCTAATGTGTTATTCGAACAAATCGTGTAGGTGAAAGAATATGAAAAAACCGGCCAATTGCGTGTCGGATTACACACATGAAGGGTTCCGTACCTGTACTAGTCCACATTTAAAACCACTATCCAATACATTGAATCTAAAAAGGTCGTATCTTCATAGGGAAGTCACGGCACTACACCTATTGTTTGGGCAAGACAGTTTTTGAGCGAAAACTCAAAAACCATAAAACCTATCTTGTTCAAACCAAAAATCGTTGAAAGTATTTATTAATGCACACTACCTCAATTTTTTCAGAATTTTAAACTCCATAGTTTGGAAATTAGAGGGCGGGCACACTTTTTACGACTTTGACAGGTAATATTTCACCAACGGTTGACTTAAATGGAAAAGTATTATGTAAACCTCCATATCATTTTTAAAGGCCTATTCATGGATACCCCCCACACGACCATTTTTTTCAACCACCGGTTACATGGATGGAGTAGTGCCTCCACTAATATAATATTTTTTTGAAATTTTACATCATTTTTATGTAGCGATTCATAGAAATACAAATACAAATACAAATACAAACATTTATTCTGCAAATAGGCCACAAGGGCACTTTTACATGTCAAAATATTAATTTACAATTTCAGAAAGTCTGACTATAATAAGCAGAGCCCGGAATAGGTAGTGCCTATTTACCTAAACTTCGCGGGAGGACGTAACTAAACTCTTAGTTACGTCCTCCCACACAGGTCCCCTCTCATGGAAGAAAAGAGTATAATTCTGTCTAAGTCAACTAATAACTATCAAATTTCGGAATCCTTTTGATTCAATTTGATCCATATTATATTTTTAATGACTGATTGTTATTTCAAGGTAATTAAACAAATAATATGCAATATAACAAGATTTATAAGTAAAGCGAAATGTATTAAGCCTCTAGAATGATACAGTAAATCCCGGGAAATCCCGCATTCATTAAAAAGAAATAATTATTTTTGGTGCTTGTAACCACTCTTAGTTACGTCCTCCCGTGAAGTTTAGGTAAATAGGCACTACCTATTCCGAGCTCTGATAATAAGTAATACATTTTTCATGTCAATATATTAATTTACAGTTCAAGAAGGAATAATAATTTCGAGTTTACAATTATAACAAAATTAATGTCATACGGTGAAGATAAACTTGCAAAGTTATCTATTACAAATATTACAACATCAGTAAAGTTAGAGATGTATAAGGTCTCAAGATTAAACAAGGAGTATAATGAAATTAATATAATATCCCAGAGATGTACATGGTCTCTGAGCGTCAAAATTAAAATTAATTTAATATTGTTTAATATGGTCTCTAAGTCACTGATAATAAAAACGAATCCACAACAGGATGATGTCTCTCGTCAATCCCCTATAAAAAGACACTAGTATTAACGTAGTCACTATGTCCTAGCAAGCATGAACAGACCGGACTCCACAAACAGCACCCGATCACGAGTATGACGCGTATCTCAGCCATCGCCTCCCTCGACCATCTGTTAGGGAAGGTGGCGACCCGATCAACGACGCCACCGTAGGCAAAGCCCTTAAAGCGAGCATGACATATTCAAGCTGGCGGACATTGATAATAACAAAGTTAAGGCGACTGTGAGGCGAGAAATAGCATCGTGTTACATAAAACGTAACTGAACTACTATACAAGAATATATCCTAAAATAAACATAGATATATTAAAAGTAACAGGATTAAACTACCACTGGCTTGAAAGCATTTTTGTCATTTAAGACATCGTTGACAGTATAATACGCCTGGCTTAGCAAATACCTTCTAATATGGGACTTAAATTTACTGAATGGCAAATTAACTATTTCGATAGGTATTTTATTATAAAATCGTATACAGTTCCCCACAAATGACGTGCTAACCTTTCGGAGACGACTAGCCTTCACTGCAATCTTGTGTTTACTTCTAGTGTTGTAGTCATGGATATCACTGTTAAGCTTGAATTCCTGTAAATTTTTCCGCACATGCATAATATTTTCAAGAATGTATTGGCATGCTACAGTAAGAATGTTTGCCTCTTTAAATTTATCTCTGAGAGATTCTCTGGCTTTTATTTCGTAGATGGAGCGTACAGCTCGTTTCTGTAGCACGAAGATGGTCTGGATGTCAGCCGCTTTACCCCACAACAGGATTCCGTAGGACATAACACTATGGAAGTAACTATTAATACACCAGCCTGGCCGTTTCAACGTTAGTCAACTGTCTAATACGTCTAACTGCATAGGCCGCAGAACTAAGTTTGCCAGCCAGAGTGGCAATATGCGCATGCCATTGCAGTTTTGAATCCAAGGTAATGCCTAAGAACACTGTGTTGTCTTCAAATTCCAGTTCAACATCCTTTAGTTTGATCTTAGAGTAGTTTATTTGCTTGACATTTGGCAAAGTGAATTTGATGCACTTTGTTTTCTTGGAATTTAGAAGTAAATTATTTGCTGTAAACCAGTTCACAACAGTAATTAGTGCCTCATTAATAACATCATAGTTTTTCTCTTTCCGCCCTATCTTGAAGATAAGTGACGTATCATCTGCAAATAGCACTATATCATGTTTATGTTGCACCAAGTTTGGTAAGTCATTGATGTAAACTAGGAACAGAAATGGACCCAGAATCGAGCCTTGAGGGACTCCAAGCGCAACAGTTGTCGCTGCAGATTGAGTTCCATTAATGACTACTCGTTGAGTTCTTTTCGACAGATACGATGAAACAAGGTCAAGAGCACCGTTTTTTATCCCATAATGTCTTAACTTTCTAATTAAGTTCTCATGATCAACGCAATCAAATGCCTTTGATAGATCACAGAACACTCCTATAGCATCTTGAGCCCCTTCCCAGGCATCATGTATATGTTTAATTAGTACCACCCCGGCATCGGTGGTAGAACGACCTCTAGTGAAGTGACGGACGGACATGATGAAACTATACGGGTTCCGTTTTCGCGATTTTGGCTGCGGCACTCTTATTCTATGTAACTTATCCTTAGAGTGAAAAATCTGACACAATCCTCGTTATTGTAACGGCGTTATCAGAGCGTGTCATTTTTTTGCCAACTTTTGTCGTATTGACTAGGTACTAAAAGTATTAATAGCAGAGACTGGATATATTTTCCTTGAATTATTTTTATTTTAAAAGACTTGTTTGTTTCTAAGTAAATTTAATCTATATTTATTCAGTACTCGCGCTGTTTACACTTGGCTTGCTCGTCTTGGGTTTTAAGGTAATATTTATCTCCTTGAACTCTTTCAACAGCTCCGAAGCCACTTCCGCTTCTACCGGATTTGTATTTACGGTTGTAATTAAGTTTGTTCTCATGTGCTTTGAAGTCTTCCTATGAAATGTATCTGAAATAAGAAAATCTTTTTAAAAGTATGCACATCAAGTACTCCTACGCTTGAGATGACTTCGCGTTTCAATACAGTCTAAATGTTGTGCGACTCGCGTGTTATTACGAGAGCATGGAAAATATTGGAGAAGGCCATAGTGGCCTGACAGCAACGCGCTCCTCATGTTGCACGACAATACGCGACGAAGAGGACTGTGCGGAGGGCAAGTAGGCTTTCCTTGGTTTCAGCAGTCGCCGGCGGAGGAGCACACCCGCATCCCACCACATATGTCGCATGCACTCTTCTATTTCACAGTCGAAGAAGTTGAATCACTAGGTATTCCCAAGGACTTAATGAACCATTTCGAGCTCACTTTATATAGGACACTCCATATTAGCTAGAGTACATTATAAAGAGGACTCTAAATGGCCCAACAACTAAATTCCGTGAGTGTACATGTTTTCTTACGCCTTTTAGTAGTTCGCTGCGGCGTTGTTGATGTTGGACGATGCGTAGTGGTGCGTTTCGTAGTGGAAAATGTGGTGGCTTTACTAGACGTCGTGGAGGGCTCTGATTTAGAAGGTAGTCTTAATAATTTTTCTATGACCGTCGTGTGAACCGCAATAGCTGATGGGCTTGCAGTAGCTAATGTTGTCGAGCGTGTCTTTAGGGCTAGTAAAAATAGCAAGAAACAATTAAAACCAAGGGAAGACAGGTAACTAAATGGGTTAAATCGCAAAGTATTTTACGCGTTTTAATAAATACTAAGTACAAGCAACGCATATACGCATTTCTGACAATACATAATAATATTGATATTTTTAACAGACTTCAAAACAGGAAGAGGTTCTCAATTCGACTGTATGTTTCTTACGCGATTACTCTGCCATTTAAGAACAGATTTAAAAAATAAATATTTGTGGAAAATTTTACAAAGAAATATCGCGATTTCTGTATTTTCGATAACAAATCGAGAATTTGGATTCAGAAAGTAGCATTTTGGTGAACGGGAGTTCCAAAAATCTTAGGGTTAGCGTTCATGGTTAGCGATAAGATATCGATCTATATACTGAAGCGACTATGAATACTTATGTCCTGAAGTAATGTTACCATCAGCCCGACCTGAGGGACTACCGCGAACCACAAACGAAGTTTTCCCTCTCTGTCTTACTTATATGCAAACTTGCAAGTGCGACAGAGAGGGAAAACGTCGTTTGCTGTTCGCGGTAGCGCCCCTGGTAATCGACGTCAGAAGATAGGTAACCGAACTCCGTAATAAAACAGTGTAGTTCGCCGTGTTGAGCTTATTGGAATTGTCATGTCATGAGATGGACTGTGGTAATGATTCACTAAAACGTGTGAAATAAATGAAAAATTATAAAAAAAAAACCGACTACTATCAATTTTTTTTGCCTGTAATGAGTTGCCTTATAAATAAACATTTTTTTATCATATTGTATAGGTACTAAGCTTGTATTGCATGGAAGTATAAGGGTAGAGTAAAACACATCTTGAATTCAACGCTTCCCCAGTGAGTTTTCATTTACATTTGACGTACATAGGCGCATTAAATAGAAACATTGAGATCATACCAGGGAGTTTTATTCTACTTACTTACAACGGCAATATAGTAGGAAGTTTTAGCCTGGATCCACAAGTATTACACGCATTTGGGTAACCAACTGTACTTACGTGGGTTTCGATAGAATCTGCGAGGATGTACACCTGAAAAGAAATGCTAAGGTGATCACTATCAGTTTTGATATGTTCAGTCAAAGTCATACCGATGTCCTTGCAGCTAAGCGACAAGAACAGCTACAAAATCCAAGATACAAACTAACTGTAGGAATGATAATCAGGAAAAAACCGCCCCCAATGTCGTCCTATCCGCCGATGTGAGGGCCGTTTTCGAAATTGCAGAGGTATATTGTAAAGCGTGGTTGGCAAGCCCTGCTGGTTACTCGAAGTGCCAGTGCGTGGCCACTGATGCTTCGGATACGAGGGAGTGACTTGCGCTGCTGGGTGCCACAAAGGAGTTGACTCGCCCGTTATAGGCGCCGGCTCTCTGAACTCTTTCTCATCTTTCTGTGAAACTGAGAAAAACGCTTTCAGTTAGATTCTCCACTGGAGACTCCACGAATTAAATTTAGTTGCAGGTGCAGACAGCGGTGATAGCTAAGTTTAAATCTGCATATCGTCCTTTTACATGACAACCTTTTATTACAGGTGTGTGGAATCCGAACGTCCAGTCTCCCTGTTTTACGATTAGTCTGAATATTACTTATAAGTAAGAAGTAAGTAGCAAAATGTATGCGAATATCTGATGCACTTACAAGAAATCGACGTAGGTACGTACCTATGTTTTCTTTTCGCATTGTAATAAAAATTGGATTTTCTAGGCCAGTAGTTGCGGCGCAAGTGGATAGGTCCATGTTTTGGGTACCGCTCTCGGCCACACCCGAATGGCTTCGCAGTAGCTTCAGGTATTCTGTAAAATTACCTTATAATTTATAATAACGAATCATTGTCGAAATAAACTAATCACTATTCATCAATCACACCTGATTTCAGCATGTCTACTAGAAGTAACGCTTGGTTTAAATCGTCGTCGGCCGAGTTCACGGTAACTGCGTTATTGTTATTAGGCGAGTCATCATCGGGTAGTTTTTGTTCGGACAATTGGATTAAATAAGAAACAAGACCAAAAAACACGTAAATCATAACTGAAACATTTCTTTGTTACACCAATCTCACTTAATAATAAAAGTTGGCTATAAAATTTGACGAACGTCCTTGCCAACCGAATCCATGATTTTCAATTTTAGTAAGGTCGCATACATGCACACGCTTTACTGCCGTAAAGTTGCACCGCACGGGATGTATAGTCAGTAAATATGTACCAAAACCTTAATGCGCACATAAGATCCATGGGACTTATCTTTGAGTAGCTTGCATGCACCCATATTTTTGCACTCGACTGTACTAACGCGCGCTTGTGTAGGTATGGAAATATTTGACAAGCGCGCACGGCACGTCGCCTGTACCTGTACGCAAACGCGCCCTAAATGCATTCAGTCAAACATCGGGTTTATATAAGACAACTATATACCTTCTATACCTAATTATCAAGTGGTACTTACCATTATTTAAATGTGGAGATATTTACTTCCATACAATTTTCTACTCGAACATCGCCCTAACCCTAACATGTTTGGTTTAGACTTCTGTTATAATTATAATACTGACTTGTCGGTAGAGAAGAGTTCAAAAAAATTTCGTTAATGAAAAAACATTATGAAATTAGTTTTTCTTGTGTTCATTTATCATTTATCAAACATAAAGCGGCCATCCATTGGATGGTATCCAAGCATGTTTGATATAAAGAATACATAAACTAGGTAGGTAGGTATATGATAAATAAAGCGCCGCCTTTCACTGGATGAGGGTTGACGTGATGCTATGTAGCTAACCTAGGTTTATACAGGTTGCGGTCTATGCTTAAATCCTATCCAATGATTGTAATGGAAATCATCGTCATGGGGTAAGCACCCCTGGTAGGCGTTACGGGGCGGATCCGTACGCTCCACCTGCTGCCATTCATGATTCAGCCTTCCCTAGGTACCCTACGTACGTAGGAAATACCTACTCTGCTTAGACTTGTGTATGATATGTAAGTATGAGTAAAGTGTACCTAACGAGGGTCAACGTCAATCACAATAGTTTTAAATGAGCATCAAAAATCATTTATTCTCAGGCAACAAAGGCCCATTTTAAATAAATACCTTACTTCATAAGTAACATATATACACGCAATAGTAGATTGTATGACAAGGGTATAAAATGAGCCGTATTACCACGAGATAGTTATTTTCCCGAACGAAGTGAGGGAAAATAGTTCGAGTGGTAATATGGCTTTTAGTCCAGAATTACACATTCTACTTTTCACTTCGATTGCGAGAAAATAAATAAACAAAGGTTAACCCACCCAAAATTAACAATAAATTCCATGGCGAAGATAAATACTTTTGCAGGATGTTTTTTTTTCTATACTCCTTTGACACACAAAACATAGACACTGCCGTTCGCGCGCAACATTCACGCGCGAAAAAAGTTAACTGACCTTCCATTGAGCGCTTCAAAGTGTTGCTCGAACGATTTAACCACTTTTTAGGGTTCCGTAGCCAAAATGGCAAAAACGGAACCCTTATAGTTTCGTCATGTCCGTCTGTCCGTCTGTCCGTCTGTCCGTCTGTCCGTCTGTCACAGCCGATTTACTCGGAAACTATAAGTACTACAGTGATGAAATTTGATGGGAATATGTGTTGTATGAACCGCTACAAAATTATGACACTAAATAGTAAAAAAAAGAATTGGGGGTGGGGCCCCCCATACATGTAACTGAGGGATGAAAATTTTTTTTTCGATGTACATACCCGTGTGGGGTATCAATGGAAAGGTCTTTTAAAATGATATAAAGTTTTCTAAAAAACATTTTTCTTAAAGTGAACGGTTTTTGAGATATCAGCTCTCAAAGTCGTAAAAAGTATGTCCCCCCCCCTCTATTTTTATAACTACGGGGTATAAAATTCTAAAAAAAATAGAGGTGATGCATGCTAATTAACTCTTTCAACGATTTTTGGTTTGATCAAAGTATCTCTTATAGTTTTTGAGATAGGTTGATTTAACTGTAATTTTGGTTAAGTTATTTTTGCTGTTTTATTTAATTATTGTGAAATAGGGACTACTACAAACTTAATCTTTAGACTCTTTAGAAAAATTAATTATGTTTCCAGATTGATCGATTTTAGTAAAGCTGTATCCTGGTTGGTTAATACCCAATACCAAATATTTTTTTAAGAGTTAAATTAGTGTTCTGTGATTGGTGGATTTAATAGGTGAAGTATTTTGATTGGTCAAATTCAAATGTTTTGTAAATCATAAATATGTATTCATATTTTCCCTAGGGGTTAAATGTACTACTTTAGCCCCGCTTGACAAGTCTAATATGACACACTTTTCGAGCATGAGAAGTGAAAAATATATTAATAATAGGTTAAAAAACCGGTCAAGTGGGAATCCGACTCGCGCACCGAGGGTTCCGTACACAGATGTGTACCGGTTCCAACCCTATTAATATAAGCAATAATTCAGGAAAATCTAAACAAAATGGTATAGACATTGAACGCCATAGGCACAGCACCATCTATCGGCAAATTTTGTTACAAATTTGAGCGACTGAATGAATTGGTATGTGTGGTGGTTTTTCAAGGATAATTCTTTATCACGTGAACCGATTTCTTTTTTTTCTTTATTTATTTGTTATTCAAGGGTGCAAAGGGGTTCTGTGGTTGAACCGCGAGCGAAGTGAGTTCGATATTTTTCGGTACCGAAATAATACCGGTTGGCTACCGTTATTATTTCGGTTTTAGTACACCTATGAAAAATAGCGATATCGTTAGTTCATACCGGTAGCGTACCTACCTTATTTCATATTTCAACCGGTATAGTTCTACCTTTATAACGTAGCGGTATCGATATCCAATACTGCTACCATACCGCTTATACCGTACCGAAAACGGTCCCTGGGTGTAACTAAGTATATATATAATGTACCTATATACCGACTAGTTTGAGGGACTATTCTAGAAGAGTGCTATTTGCAACACGATTTTGTCCGAATGCTAATACACAATGGAACACTAAGAATTCAATGTTTCGTACACATTTCATTTTTAAACAGAGAATTCCCATTCTTTACAGGCATGTAAAAATTATATTGGGTATCAGAAGGTATTCACAGTTTAATTAAATTAATGTGTAGTTAATCACCAAAGAATTAGAAACCAAAAAATGAGAAAAGATTCATTGTATCCACAGTGGCGTGTACATTGTTTTAAACATAATTTTAACAATAATATTTTTTGTCTGTGTCATATTTTGTGTAATTTAATGGCGCCTAATAGCTATTAAACGTAACGTTTTACAATTAATTATATACATTTGGTTACTAAATTTAAAAAATGTGCTATATTCCTGCACTCTTTAATTAAACTCTATGAAATATGTTTAATGCCGAGTGATAATAAAAAAATCCAACCATTACTTAAATAAAAATCTATAAAAAAAACTGCTAAAACTACAACTTTTTGTCAATCAATGAAAAATGCTCCACAAAGGGGTCCATACGCGATAGATCTACTGCACAACCTGGGCGCTTTAGAAATATTGCAATGTTTCATTTGTGTACAACTGTTTCATTTTTGGCCACTTAAGCCTACCTATTTATCTTACCTTCTTATAATCATTATGCTCAAGAACTATGTTTTTTTAACGTTCTTTGAACAATGCTGGAAGTTTCTCTGAGATAGTCTGACCAGGAATAAGCAGCAATGTTTCTTGTTATTCATTATTTTATTTATTATTAATCACATATCGTCTTATCGATAATACATTCTCTCTCAAAACTAACGGTTTGACTGCCGGATCATCAGTATCGTCGCTGTGCACTGCCCGCTGGCGTCCAGAAATAAGACGAGCATTTCGGAAATTTTTAAGTCGAAAACTATATGGAAGAAATTACTCAGGTGATTAATAAACTTTAAGTAACACAACGTATAAGTAACAGATTACTAGAAACATCTAAAACTATTTAAGCAAAAACCACACACGGACTTTTTACCATTTGTATTAAATAAGTAATGTCAACTTCTTAAAGTTCAGTATTTTTTAAATCTAATTTGCTTATTTCAATTGACTATGTTATTTATTCTGGTTCTCTAGTTTGTGTGGGGCAGGCCGTGCGCCGACACGGGCGGCGCTGTTCTTCCCGCTCGCCGCGCGCGCAGCGGCCGGCTACGCACGCGCGCTGCCGCACCATGAACCCCGCGCCACAGCTCACAGAGCACTCGCTCCACTTGCTCCACCGGCTCCATACTTTGCGTAACTTCAACGTTTCAGCGTCATCATCGCTTTCTTCTGAAATAGTAAAATTATATAACAGTTGCATGCTTCGTGGAAACCTGCGTACTTGAGCACGTACTGATTGGCTGGGTCGAAAGAAAGAAATATTTATTTGGTGTATGTATTTGTGTATTTATTGTTAATGTTAGTTTAATTGTTAATTTCATCTTATTTCATGTATTAGTATTGTGTAATGATACACAACAACAACAATAACAACACAACAAACACAATAACAATTAAACTAAATTAATTATGAGTTATGAACACCAAAAAGGATGCTACTCAGCATATGCCAAAAGCAATATATGCTAAGGCGCTGGTTTTCGGGGCACCCTAATAGAAGCGGTAGAATAGACGTGTGCACCGCGCCAATGCCATGGCAACCACGCCGCCGCCACCGCAGAATGAATGGCAGAATTCACGCGAAATATGTGAATATTCATATATTACGCGGACTGCTATTTTATTAAACGACAAATTGAGTGAGAATATTAACATTATTGCAATAAAAGTTGAATCTAATAGATGATCTAATTCTAATGAGGTTTTCCGAAGATTTAGTAAAGCTTGTTAAAATAGAATGAAACGGGTCGGGTTTCGATCGTGTTAAGTTCGAATATCGCTCGACATGTTTCAATTCGGTACGCGGTCCTTAATCACGAGCGCTCGTCCCGGCTTCGGCTCGTTTAGCACTGGTTACCTACAGCGTACCGGTCTCAAACATATCGAATCGAACAATATTCGACCTTAAAGACCTGAGTGACCCGCTTGATTACATTTCAATGTCTAAAATTCTTGATTGAAATTTTCGTAAGGCTCAAAAGACGTCTATTAATTTGAAAACGAGGTCGCATCAAAAATGCATTTCCGTTGTCTGAAAATATGTTTGTGCAGCTTTCTGGCCTGTAGATTTTCCCGTCTGCATGAGATCATGGTCTAAGCAAACAAGGTCTGACAATCCGGATCGTGATACCACAAATGTCACTGTCGACGACACACTCACGTTTACGTCCGGTCTGGATACGATCGGTAGGCTGATGCTGGCTGATGACGTAATGTCGTCTCACTCACACTAAACGATGTACCTACCGGATTGCCGGGCGCATTATTGTATCATGCAAGAGATTAACGCGTCTCTTGAAAGAGAGCACACTACACGACACACGCTACCTTTCTTGTCAAAATGATAAAGCGCTTTGTCAAGTGTGATGCTATACAGCACGTCCACGGAGGATTTCGTTATTTGTTTTGCGGTACATATTCATAATCCATGAACATTTTAAGCCAATTACATCAAAATAGTAACTATGGTTGAAGTATAGCAACGTTCGTTGCGGTGCTCCAGCTCTCCTGGAATCCAGTCCCTGGAAGTGCTGCCTCCCCGAATGAGCTGGAGGAGGAGTCAAAATCATTTGACTAACCATTTAATTTGCTTGTTTTATATACCTAAAAATCCGAATGTAGAGGAGTCTCTACCGTCAGTTTTTTAATTAGAGCTTAGTATAACATTGTAGTCTTTGATTAGAGCTAGTAATAGTTATTTGCTATACAAGGGTGCAAAGTTGTATTTTAACCGCGAGTGTGGGATATTCTTTACACTCTTGTGGATAAAATGCAGTTTTGCTATCTGTTTTTAAAGAATAAAAAAGGGCTTTCCGAGCTAGTGAGGTGAAAACTAACGTGTCAGCATGAATATTTTGTAATTTAGACATTCATCCCCCTAGCGTTATCCCAGTACTTACCTGGGCATCTTGAAGGATGCCCAGGGTCCGCTACCTAATCCCAAGATTTGGCGTAAGCACTACTTTTTACGGAAGCGACTGCCACCTGAACATCCAACCCGAGGGGAACCAGACGCTGAAATTAGCCTTATCAAATGAGTGGGCAACTTTGACTGTTAGAACCTCTCAAGCTGCCCGAAGGGAACTTGGCTTAATGACAGCTATCATAGACAGCAGCTGCGATCAACGTTAACGTACCTTCCGAAGCACGGGAGCGCTCAGTTAATAACCACTTAAAGCAGTCATCTAAGAACTGACCTCGGACCTCGAATACCGCACGCGGGACGCGGGCGCCGCGCCGCTGGACCAAGAGCGCTCCGCTTCGTAGTTTAGACATTATTTCACAAAAATATACATAAAAAATAAATGTAAACATGGCATAATCACGTCCGATGTAAACGTCAGTTTAATAGCTCGAATAATTCGCTCGAAGTTTATAAACACTGCCTTTACCATGAGTTTGCATGACCGTACTCGCAAGCAACTGCGTAAACAATTTAGTATGCCGATTCTTAGTTCTATTGCGTAACCGCCAGAGGCGCTGTCCTTTTGCCAATACAATTTTTTACGCAGACGCTAGCGAGTACGGTCATGTAAACTCATGGTAAAGGCACAGATAAAAGTTCCTTTCCAAAATTGCGAGTCACCGCAGCAGGTATACTCGCGGCCGTGGTTAAAAAATAAATAAACATATATAATACAACAAACAATGTAAACTAAGTTGAATTTAATTAAGTTAATATAGTTATGTATACTTATGTATGTGTGCATGTGGTGATCTTCTTTAAGTGATAAGGCGCGTAACTGTAAAGTGGAAATGTAATTATTAACATGTATCAGTGTACTTATTGTTGAAGGTCTGTACAAATAAATAAATAAAATATCTGATGCCTATAGTGGTAGAACTTAAAGCGGGGACGCTCCTCAGTGTGTTTCCGTTAACATCGGATGTAATGACGTAAGAATATATTCTCAATCAATGCCTAGGTATTGCGTTTATTTGAATAGTACCTGGGCGACCGATCTTCGCTCGGCGTGTATTTTCCCAAAGATAAGACCAAGCTAGATCCATTGTTCGCCCCCTAAAACCCCCACATAGGTAGCAAATTTTATCGAAATTGTTAGAGCCTTTTCCGAGCTCCCCGAAATAAATATATAACAAGAATTGCACGTTTAAAGATAAGACAGATTTTACTGTATTTCTAAACACTAAACGCCACGCACTCCTTGCTCGATATTCCAGGATCTCAAAATGGACGCACTCTAGTCTTGTGAGGGACACAACACGCCACTTATTCTGGCTCGTTCTGAAGGAACTGGTTAAGCATTAGTCGAATGCCATGAACTCGACCAGGAATAACAATCAGAATTTTACGGAACGACTGTACTTTATGTGCCATCGCAAAACATGATATTTTTTTTGTATGGAAGATTAAGCCATCATAAGTGCATTTTTAATATTGAATTGCTGAAATGCATGGTTTTTGAAAAAAAAATTGAAAGTTTCCATACAAAATTCACTTATCGTCAATATCGTTTGAAGGCCATATGATCATCAATTAGGTCGGGAGGGGGGAGGTCGGGTAGGGGGATGGGGGCATCTATCCCTATCCGCGTTAGCGTCGATTTTGGCCCAACAGATCTTTTTGAGCTTTTATAATAAAAAATAACCTCGAAGATTAAGACGGGAGCTTCGCTTCTCTTCGCTTCAGCTCCCGTCTTAATCTTCTAACCTATCCGCATTAGAGCCTATTTTGCCCTAACAGGTCTTTCTGGGCTTTATTGTGCGTTTTTTGTATGAAAAAAAAACCGGTCAAGTGCGATTTGGACTCGCGCACCGAGGGTTCCGTATACAGATGTGTACCGGTTGCAACCCTATTAAATCAGGAAAATCTCAACAACATGGTGTGGAAATTGGACGCCATGGGTACAGCACCATCTGTACAAATTTGAGCGACTGAATAACTTTGTATGTAGGTATGGTAGTTTTTCAAGGATTATTCTTTATAGCTGGTTATTTAGTGTCATCAACCTTGCAGATTTTCAACAACGGACGCCAATCGGCACAGTTGTACCTAATGGTCATCTGAGCAGATTTAGCCCTGTACCCACGAAATTCGTCCATGGTGGTGGGGGCTGGAGGGAGGTGAAAACCCCATCTACCGCGCTGCACTCTGAGCTCGATTTCTTCATAAGATTAGAGAATAGGTCATGTTTGGTATCGTTTTCGTATAATTCAAGGATGAGGAGTTCATTTCTGAAACAAAATTTTCACCCGTCCGTAGAAAAAAACAGAGTTCTGCACAAAACTTGAAAATTTTTTTTAAAGAAATTTCACAAAATCTTGCACTACAATTAAACCACGAGGTAATGCACTATAAAAAAATATGAGTTAATAGCCCATTTTATGTGAAATGTATAAGCATAAACTGTATTGACAGATTTAACCTGCAAATGTGTAAAAAAAATAATTCATGTAGCGGCGGAGCTGCGTACTTTCGAGAAGCTATTTTATTTCTGACATGAGTTTAGAAAATAGGTCATGTTTGGTATCGTTTTTGTATAACTCAAGGACGAGGAATTCATTTCTGGGACAAATTTTTCACTCGTCCGTAAAAAAAAAACAGTTCTGCACAAAACTTGAAAAAATATATACAAAATTCTACAAAATCTTGCCTTACAATTAAACCGCGAGGTAATACACTATAAATGAAATGAATTAATATGGAATGTACAAACAGGCGGTTAATTTTCACTCGTTAGCAGAAAAAAACAGTTCTGCACAAAACCTGATAAAAAAAAATTCAAAAAAAATCTACAAAATCTTGCCCTCCAACTAAACCGTGAGGTAATGCACTATTCTAATACGAGTTAATAGCCCATTTTATGTAAAATGTATAAACATAAACTATATTTGGGTGGATCAACTATTCTTTGTTGCTTGTTACCATAGTTACGTCTCCGGAGTTACTCTTTAAAACTGCGATTTTATAGGATTTTTATCTACCAAACATGAGTTTTAGCAATGAGCATAAATCCATTTGGACGTCCATATTATAAACATTTTTCTAAGAAACATAGTTACTGTTGTCTCCTCGCTGACGGACAGAATAACAACAAGAAAAAGTTGATTAACCCATTTATTGACAGATTGAACGTTGAAATGTGTTAAAAAATAATTTATATTTAGCGGTGGAGCTCCGTACTGGTAAGATTCTACAGAATTCTTAATTTTATTGTTAGATAATGAAACTGATTAGGTGCATCTAAATGAAGAAGTAATATTTTATGATATTCTTAATATTAAAACAGATTGAGATAACCATAATTCCGATTTTTTTGTATATTTGGTATCCCCACAATTTTACCTGGAAACCGTATGTTGATATCAATGCAACAAGTTGATCTAAAATAAAGACAATAGTTAGACATTTAATAAATAATTAAATAACTTTAAATGCCGAAGATCATCTCAACTTCACATGTAATATAAAGCAATAATAACAAATCTGTCAAAAATCGGTGCCGTTCGGTGTCGAGACCCTTAGCCCATCTCAGTGCCCGTCAACTATTCAAGGACCTATCCAAAATGCTGGTGGATTACAAGGGATAATAATACTGACAGATTCTTCGCTCAACGCATCAACATAGCAATTCAGCGAAGAAACGCTGCCAGCTTCTTAATGACCCAGTTTTTTAAACATTTTACTTTAAGTAGTTTGACTTTAATTTTCAGTAATATATCCCTTATTTTCAGTAATTATAAAGTATGGTTTCCAAGTAAAATTGCGCAAACCAATTGGACTAAGTCTCAATCTGTTTTAATGTTGAGAACTTGAGAATATCACAAAATATTACTTCTAGATTTAGAAACACCTAATCAAAGTCATTAGCAAACACTAAAACGAAAAACCATATAGCTTCTCACCAGTACGCAGTTCCACCGCTAAATAGATATAATTCTTCATTAATTATTCATTTCTATATTGTTGTCTACCTCTACCTACTGATTCATTTGTGTGAGGTATACAATAAAGAGTATTTGTATTGTATTGTATTTTTAACACATTTAAAAGTTAAATCTGTCAGTATAGTTTTTCTGTACATTCCATATTAATTCATTTTATTTATAGTGTATTACCTCGCGGTTTAATTGTAAGGAAAGATTTTGTAGAATTCTGTATATATTTTTTTTCAAGTTTTGTGCGGAACTGTTTTTTTTACGGACGAGTGAAAAATTTGTCCCAGAAATGAATTCCTCATCCTTGAATTATACGAAAACGATACCAAACATGTCCTATTTACTAAACTTATGCAGAAATAAAATAGCTTCTCGCCAGTACGCAGCTCCGCCGCTACATGAATTATTTTTTTTACACATTTGCAGGTTAAATCTGTCAATACAGTTTATGCTTATACATTTCACATAAAATGGGCTATTAACTCATATTTTTTTTAAAGTGCATTACCTCACGGTTTAATTGTAAGTGCAAGAGTTTGTAAAATTTCTGTAAAAAAAATTTTCAAGTTTTGTGCAGAACTCTGTTTTTTTCTACGGACAAGTGAAAATTTTGTTTCAGAAATGAATTCCTCATCCTTGAATTATACGAAAACGATACCAAACATGACCTATTCACTAAACTTATAAAGAAATCGAGCTCAGAGTGCAGCGCGGTAGATGGGGTTTTCACCCCCCTCCAGCCCCCACCACCATGGACGAATTTCGTGGGTACAGGGCTAAATCTGCTCAGATGACCATTAGGTACAACTGTGCCAAGTGGCGTCCTTTGTTGAAAATCTGCAAGGTGCTCCATACAAATACGACACTAAATAACTCACTATTATCAGGTAAACCGATTTAATTTTTTTTTCTTTATTTGAAAGAAGGTACTTTCAGCATTAATCTAGTAGGAATTTATAAAACAAAAATACATCCAAAGGTGATTAAGTTACAAACTTAGTATAGAAATGTTTTTTGACAATAAAAAAAAAACTAGATAGAGCTAGTTATATTTTTCCTGTAAAATATACATTGATATCAATGTTATGTAATAATTTCATATTTTTTCCTTGGTAAACTTCGGAGATAAGGGGGGGGGGGAATATTTTTTAAATGACTCAACGAAAAATTGGTTCCGAATGTGCAACCCAAGCCCTTTCACATGACACCCCACTCGACATATTAACTAGACTTTCAAGTTTTGAACCACCTACTATCTGTCAATTTCACAGAAAAAAAATAATTAAAAAAGTCACGTTCTATGTACGTAGGTAAGCCTTCTTTATAACTATTACAAATTTCAAAACGATAGCATAAGTAGTTCTTGAGATATTTAGCGATGTGACAGACAGACAGACAAAGTGAAACCATAATGGTTCCTTTTTTACCATTTTGGTACGGAACCCTAAAAAGCATGTTTACAGCTTTACACTTAATATAATATAAAAAACCATAAAAATATAACAAATAATATTTAGACGCAAAAACGCCACAAACGAAATTATACGTGCAAATGAACGCACGCTTTTTGTATAGAAAGTTGGTAACTTTAATAATTTGTTCTCAGAAACTATGGGGTTCCGCAATTTAAGATTTGGTGGGAAGACTCCTTATGGTGAGTACAATCTATTAAAAAAATATGAGCCCTGAACTCGATGGCACATAATCTACAGTCGAGCCCCTTTTACAACCGGAGGAAGCTATACTTGTCAACTCATGTGGTGATGATGAATGATCCATGAGAGGATGTAACCGCTGGTTAGATTCCTCTGTCTGAGTAGGTATTATGTAGGTACCTATTTTAATGTTCGACATGTCACTATTGTCACCACTTAAAATAGGAATTGCATTGTCATATTGTTTATTTATATATTTCTTGGAAGATACTGCATTTTTCAATTCAGTTTTGATTCGTTCTTTTAACACGAGGTCTGCCAAGTCTGCAGGGTTTAAGATAAGTTTATCGTCGTTTTCCATGGCACCACCATTTTCATCAGTAGATATACTTGATATAAGAGCGATGAAAATAAAGCTGGTTTTGAACATTTACTTAGCGTAAGTACAAAATAAGACATTCATGTGACAAAATGTGTCAACCAATAATTTGACAAAATATAAGACCAAAGACATTACTAACCACAGACAGACTGGCCTGTCTATGAAAATCATTGGGTATCACTACTTTTTTAGTATAACATTTTATTCCGGATATCACAACAAAACTGATATTTGATAACGACACACGCTAAAATCGTGGCATTTCGCCGAGAAAATATAATCCCTAAAATAATTATTTGTGTGCAAAGTTTATTTTAACCGCGAGCGTGGGACTGAAACACGAGCTAGCGAATGGAATCTAAGGTTAAACTACGAGCTAGCGAATGGATTCTATGATATGGTTGAACCACGAACGAAAGGGGTGGTCTGAAAATAGAATCCTGAGCGAAGTTAGTGGTGCAAAAATAGAATCCTGAGCGAAGCGAGTGGTTCAAAAATAGAATCCTGTTGCAACACACGAGACGTAGAACGGCTTTGCAACACAATTTTTTCACCTCACTAAAGCGAAGAAAATACAGCATAAGAATAATACTACAAGCAATTCAAATATGTAAATTCAGGAAAAAAAATTATATCAGCAAATCTTATGTACAGCCAGCAAAACTGTTACCTGATGATTAGATGGGCGAAAATTGCCCTGTCTGAACTAGCCGTTACATTTCAATATGTTTAAAAAAGTAACCAATTAATACGTTCTGATTTCAAATATATATTTTAATACAGTTGCTCAAAAAGTGGTACTTTATGTAGCTGTACATCGTGCGCGAAGTTGGATTTATTGCACTAGTGCTTTTTATTTTTCCATTTTTTTTTAATTTACTGTTGGTCTAAGCCACATCCAACAGAAGAGTTTTAGGTTCAATCAGTTAACTTATTTATTTAATAAAGCATTTGTCATTAAAACTATACTTCTATTATATACAAAATATTAAAATTGCATATTAAACAAGTTAAAGGGCTATCATATATAAAATAACTTTTCAAAAAGTTACCTGATTGAGTAGACCAATGACCCAAAACGAGTATTATATGAGACCTTAGAGTATTATGTAAGACCGCCGCGCCGGATGAATGAACCATTTTATTGTGCCAAATAATATATTTAGTTCCAAAGAAATCAAATATAAATTAATTATAAAATTAAAAATAATTGTTTTTTCATGTTTAAATGTAATTAAACTACCATGTGACTTAAAACCTCTCCCAAAATAGTTTTTGATTTGGCTCAATGCTGACAACCGTGGCTTGTTGAAAAAGTCTATCAATTAAAAGTTAAATCGACTTTTTAATTCCCGCTTCTTTCATTCATAATTTTTTGATTTAGACCAGGTACCTACGTGGAAAGTCCTTTTTTTTTAACTGACTGTGGCTTTATAGGCCGGGCCCAATAAAGCGATAGGAGTGCGCAGTTGGAGAGTAGCCTGGGGAAAATCCAAGGAAAAACCTCCGGCACGACCACATGTGTGGTTTGAACATGGTTTGGAACACTGGAATACTCTAAGAGTTTGCGCTCCAGTGAGATTGGTTGAGCGGTTTCAACCGAATCTGTGGTGTGAGTGGAATCGAGCTACTAGGTGTTTTGTCGCTGGTTCACTAAACCTAGCCTAGCTGAGAAGAGTCCAGCAAGAAACTTAGCTAGGCCCGACCTGGGTCGGACTGACTCTACCCGGTGTGCGGCGGTACCGGGACGAATAGGGACTATAAGGGAAAGCCCACAACCGCAAGTAAACACTGTTTGTTTTGTTAATTACTTTTAATTACTCTTTTATTTAGTTTTTTTCTTTGATATTTTTTCGCAACTGTATTAAAAAACGTTATTTGATATACGTGCGGAAGTATCATTTTCACTTCGTCCCGAGTCTTGTCCCTCGCCTAACGGCTCGACAAGTCAACTCAGGACTCGTACATAGAAAATGATAAATCTTGCGCACTTGCATCAAAATGTACTATTGTACTCTCTAAAAATGCAGTTTTTCTATCTGTTTTTAAAGAATAACAAGTGCGTGTCGGGCCACGCAGGTTCCGTAGTTGCCCCGTACCCCCCGGACCCGTAGAAGGGTTTTTACTGATCTTAGTACTGATGATGTACTTTTTTTAGATGTTGTGTTGTATACATATGTTTGCCCTTTACGGTAATGTCTACTTAGCTGTGATAGTTTTCCTTTTAAATTCATAGTATATACTACGACCATGATTTTTTTCACATGCTTAGTAGCCACCGTTTAGCTGGGGGGGGGGGGGGGGGCAAAAATTATCACTTCAAAGCTTAATATCACGCCAACCGATTCTTGAATCAAAAAATGCTTTTAGAAACCTTATAATATTTTTGAAAGAGCTATCCGAGAAAAGATACACGAGTCGATGGGGTTTGGAAGAAAAAAGAATTGCACCACCACTTTATATGTAGGGGAGGTACCCTAAAAAAAAAAAATTTCCGTCATTGATATGTATACCTACTCATGCCCAATTTCCGATTTCTAGTATTAACGGTTACTGAGAAAAGCGGGGGACGGACGGGCATGGCGAAACTATAAGGGTTCATTGTGTACTACGGAACCCTAAGGAACGCTTAGGGAAAATAACCTTATGATATTTAGTGATACAAGCCGTGATTAGGTATTTACAATAAAATTCAAATAATTTTTAAACATTTTATTAAACAGCGTGATACTTATTTGTGATATGTAGGTAAATGTTAATCAACATTTTTAATTATGTTCCTAGAGGAGCAAGTTTGAAAATTGTCAAGTGAGAAGAATAATATTTAATAACTATTACATACCCTTGTTCCATCCAGACAACCAAGTCGCGGAATATGTGAATGGAAATCTAATTCCATATTCTTAACTGAGTTTAGCTATTATAGTTGTCTAGGGGGAAAGTATCTTCCGCGAAGAAAACTAGTTATCTGAGTGGAATTGTTCTTCCCCGTTCGAAACCGAGTGTGATAAGGTAGTTGTCCTGGGGGAACGTTTTTTCCGCGTAAAAAACATGGTTAACAATAGGGATTAGGATGTCATTGAACATAACCGACAACAAACCAAAACCTGAAACATTAGCCTCGTTACCGAATTTAGTATCTAGGTAAAGATACATGTGGCATAGAAGGAACATATCGATGCTATACCTCAACCAACTCAACCTCGTATCTGCAACAATGATTTGATAGAAATGTCACTTTTCTTACACTCGGACATAATTGCTGCAGATACGAGGTTGTGTTGTGTAGGTATATCATTGATAGGCTATCTGTAGGGAAGGTATATCCTGAATTAATAAGAGGTTGGAAATGGTTCACAGACATATTTATTTACAGTACAGACATTACAATATAGTATAAACTTATTCCAATGCAGATGATATTTGTAATGGAATGGGAGTATGGGGGGGTGTTTACACATTATTTTATCAAAGGAAAGATGCCTTCATGAATAATTAATATGATTGCCATTCAATATTTTTCTGTAATAGTTTTCTTAAAACAGCAGACTTCTCAGAGAAATTAGGTATGAAACTGCTGTCGTATGTCACTAGCCCCAGAAATCTTTCGACGTTCTTTGCATTTACCGGAATAGGCATGTCCCTGATCGCCGCGTCCTGAGTCGAATCCCATCACTACCAATTTTATGACCAAAATACTTGGTTTCAGTTAATCTGATTTTGCATTTGTTTCTATTTAATTTTGTTGTTGTCTTATCTGTTCAAAACTGCTCTCAGCCTCTGATCGTTAATTTCTTTCGTTTGACCATAAACTAATAAATCATCAACAAATGACACCCTCAATGTCATCAAAATGACCGTATAACCGTTAGTGAAAAATTTCTGATGCTGATGATATTCCATAGAATTTATATCTCCCAACACACAGTATTAAATGTACAGAGATCTGAACTACTGGGATGTTGTACTACCTATTTGCCAAAAACCTTGCTTCACGTCTATATGTACTAAAGTACTTTGCACCCAACAAATCAGTCGTACCTAATCTCCTCAAATTTTGGTAGTTTAAAATGCTCGCGTCTAATAGCTTTATTTAAATCTCGTGGGTCTAAGCATATGCGTAAGTCACCGTTGGGTTTTTTAACTACGGTCATACTATTAACCCAATCTGTCGCGCCTTCTACTTTCATTATAAAGTTATAATTCTTTCATTCTCCATTTCAAACAATTTACTTTTTATTTGTTCTTTTAACGCCAACTGTAACTTTCGGGGTGCATGGACCATTGCGGAAACTTCATTACTTAATTGTATTTTTCACTTCTTATGCTCGAAAAGTGTGTCATATTAGACTTGTCAAGGGGGCTAAAGTAGTACATTTAACCCCTAGGGAAAATATGAATACATATTTATAATTTACAAAACATTCAATTTAGACCAATCATAATACTTCACCTATTAAATCCACCAATCACAAAACAATAATTTAACTTTATAAAAAATATTGGGTAATGGGTATTAACAAACCAGAATACAGCTTTACTAAAATCGACCAATCAGAAAACAGAATTCATTTCTCTAAAGAGTCTAAAGATTAAGTTTGTAGTAGTCCCTATTTCACAATAATTAATAAAGTGATTAGTTGGTTCGAGCAACGCTTTGAAGCGCTCAATGCAAGGTGAGTTAGCTTTTTTGCGCGTCAATGTTGCGCGCGAACCGCGGTGTCCATTTTGTGTGTCAACGCATGAAAGCAGTTTAGAAAAAAAAAACATGCTGCCAAATTACATATAAGTTCGCCGTGGAATTAATTGTTAATTTTGGATGGCTAACCTTAGTTTATTTATTTTCTCGCAATCGAAGTGAAAAGTAGTGTATAACTCAGGTCTAAAAGCCATATTACCCCTCGAACTATTTTCCCTCACTTTGTTCAGGAAAATAACTATCTCGTGGTAATATGGTTCATTTTAGACCCTTGTCATACAATCTACTATTATATTCACCCGGTAATCAACCCATACCTTCAAAAATATCTGGAAATTCATCTAATATAGTTTTTCCTTGCAAATTACTTTTAGTTAACATTTCCCCACTACACTTATATTACCGCCGGAGTAACCCTTTAGCTTAATTGACGTCTTAGTAAGATTATGTGTACTTATTCCAATCTTATGTAAAAAGTTGTTTAGACAAAGAAAAAAATGGTACTTTGCTTTACCACACGCTCATTTCAATTTACTTTTTCACTTTACCACATCACATCAAAAGCATACAAACAGGCGAGGTGGTGCTGTTATTCAAGAATGGTGACAACACCCTACTGAACAACTACTGAACCATCACGCTTTTGAGCCATGTCTACAAGTTGTTTTCAAGCCCTCTCACACGCAGGCTAGATGAATTCCAGTCTCCCGAAAAAGCCGGTTTCCGAAGAGGCTTTAAGTACCATGGACCACAAACCACATCCATAGGCTCCGTTAAGTTATACAGATGACTGACTATGAGAACACCTTTGATTCGTTCGAAACCTGGGTGATACTACAATCTCTACCAGGAAGTCGGGCAAGGAGATGTTATTTCTCCTAAGGTTGGGCAGCGTTCGGAAAGCTACGGTACATCTTTTCATCCAATATTCCGCGTCTCAAGACGAGGGTCTTTGACCAGTGTGTGTTACCAGTGATGACATATGGCACTTAAACGTGGTCGTTCACCATGGGCCCCATAGAAGGCTCAGAAAGTGACGTTGAGAGTGGGGAAAGCTCGCGGGAGTCCGATGGATGCGGGTAACGTAGGACTGGTCGTTGTGTTGTGGCGCTCTTTGGGGAGGCCTATGTCCAGCAGTGGACGTCTTTCGGCTGATGTGATCAAAATGAAATTCTGAAAACTGTAATCAATGTATTGCTTGGTTGAATGGATAATGCTGCCGGTTGGAGATGAACCTCCTCAAAAGGAAGTCTCGTTCGTTATCGCACTGACGCTAACCTCAACAACCTGGCTCGTAAGTGCGATGGTGTACGCAGATGACTTGTGCTTCCTTGCGAAATGTCTTTCAGCAGCTTGTGACTGAATTTCACGAGTCTTGCTCTAAGTTAGGTTTTCACTTGAATAACATGAAGGATGGCAGAGGGTCGAATTGCTAATGAGCGCATCTTTTACTCGGATTTAGAGGAGAGTAAGCGGAAGCAAGGTGGACGACTACCTAAGTATAAAAATATGTACTTTATTAAGTGTTACATAAAAATTGTAATATTCACCCTTTTCTGTGGAAGTAGTCAACTACCCACCGCCCTTGTAAAAAAAAAACTATGAACCATGTCGACGTACATAGCGGGACGGTGAAAGGGATGAGCTTAAAGCGCGACCACCAGCGGTGACGCGGATCAGCTACAATTATGTCAATGGTGTGCTCACGTACTCACTGCTTTCACATGCATGGGTCTTCGTAGATAAGAACGGGTCGTATCCAAGATCCGGATAAGAGGAGTATACGTGATGGTAAACCAATAACATTTTGAAATATATTAGATAGGCGAACAATTTCTCAGTTTTACAGTGTGAACTTTAAGAATAAACATACAAAACATTCTGGAAATTCATCAAATCGAATTCCAGAATTTCCGATATTCCGAGTGTACCAATTCCGGAATTGTAATATCGGAAAACTTGGCCGAGATTCCGGAATGAAAGTCCTAGTCACTGTTTACATATATTGTTAACTTGAGCGATTACCTGATCGGTGAAGTCCTCCTATATTTCGTACACCCGGCGCGATCATCTACGCATTCTCGCATAGTGATTCATCTTATTACAATTATTACACCGCACACCGAACGCGGGGCATTCCATCCTTCAGTGCGCGCGGTCGCAATTGCCGCAACCTGATGTGAACGTTCGCCGAGGTTTTAACATTGTCTGCGATGATGTATAACGATTAAATGTATTCCTGCTTTGTGGGCCTTGAGTTTAAATGTGTCGACCTTATGTCCTCCTTTAAAAACAATTAGATCGGTGTGAGAGGCGGCAGGCGCGGGCGGTCGAATTTTGCTGGCGCGAGTTGTTTGTTTATTTGATGCACGTCATGGGTTGCAGTCCCGGCGCTGTAATTACTTTGTGACATTTCGTGTACGTGATGCCCGTCATAATTTGTTTTTATAGATATGCCTGCATCCTTGACATCTCCGCCAATTTACATGTATCAATTGCCTTCTTTAACGATATGTTGGTTCCCTCAGCATTCTTTTCGAAAGACCAACATCCCTCATACCACATATGAACCTGCTGCAGACTAATCCATCACTCAATGTTTCATATTCACATTTAGAAGCTATTTTGTTTAATTCGTAAATATACTGTACACCTAAACTCTCTTTGATCTCTTTTGAAAAAAATATGTATGACGAGTGCCAAATTCTTTGCGGGCACAAAAAAAACATTAAATTTCTGTATCAATTCATCCACCGTGTCAATCGTCTCAGTAAATGCTCGTACACTTCCCGGCACCTCTTTCCGATGATATGTAACAATATTTATCTGTACTTTCTTAGTCTTTCTTGATAACTCACACGCTTCGTAATAGATTTTAAATGATTTTTTACAATTTCCCACATGCACTTAAATTTCCAGACGTTACATTAGAGATTGTTCTCAAATAAGAATGGTGGTGGTGGTTGTAACATTAGACTCCATATTTGTAAAACTATCAATGATTTCCTCCTTTGAGTCCACAAATTGATCACTTTCACTGTCTGTCATTTATTCACGACACAAAACAAGCTGAATACTTATTTCAAGAATAATTTGATAGATTAGGTACCGATGCACCAAGTTAAGGTTCATGAACGGGGAGTCGTCAATTAAACACTGGCGCTGGTCTGAGACTGGTTTATTGTGTCAAATATCATGCTACCCAAATAAAAACACCTACAGAAAGAGCTTCAAAAACTTCGTGAAAAAGTTACATCTGATTTACGGCCGATACCTGTACAGTATATAACGAAATGGTGTGCAATTTAACTGACAAAGGAATCCACCTATTGGAACCCATACCGACTTTTATGGGTAGCAAATCAGGGTTATACAAGAAACGAAATGAGTCTTGATATTACCAAGTGTTTGCCGTGATCATTTAGAAGTGTTGGTGCTACTACCCTTCAGAAAGTTTCTGGCAGATTACAAAGAAGCGACTAGTAGAATTGTAGTATTTGCATCAGAAGAAGCAAAGCAGGTTATGGGGCGTGTCAATCACAGGTTCGCCGATGGGACTTGTTTTATGGAGACATGGGCAGTGATAATCAACATACAAATATCATTCCACTGATATATGCTCTGCTAACAAACAAGAAACAAAATAGTTATGAGCTTCTATTGCAACTTATACTGTCGCAAGTCCCAGCATGGGCTCCTAAAAACTAACAATTGATTTTGAAATAGGCATAAGAAACGCTGCGATGATAGTTTTTCCGAATATTGAGGTAAAGGGGTGCTATTTTCATTTTTGGAAAAGCTTATCAAGACACGGACAAAAGATAGGCCTCAAGACCAAGAGCGGCCGTCGGTATATTGCCGTTTGCTCAGGGTTGGCATTATTGCCTGAAGAACACATCGATGCTGAATGGCAATACGTTTTAAATTAAAGTTCCTCCACTGACATAAAAATATGAATTTTAATAAGTATGTGTTTGATGAGTGGGTTCAGCACCTAGACTTTCGAGCCATTTGGAGTTGTGAAGGAGAGCAACACCGAACTACTAATAAGTTAGAAGGGTGGAATGCAGGGTTGAACAGGTTTGTCGGTCAATCAAAACCATTATTGCCACGCCTACTTGCTGTATTACAGAACGACGCAAAATATCACGTTACAGCCTTATCTGAACAAAATGCCAGTTTTTTAACAAGAAAAAAAGGAGCTCAAGATATTGAGTATGATATTGACATTGAAAGGGCGATTGCCGAATTACAAGATGGAACTATCTCTGTTGGGCATTGTTTAGAGAAGACTGCTCCGTATGCACATTATTTTGTATTTTAATACATGTACAATTAAAAGGGTACTCGTTTTATTTTACTCTTCAGTATAGATGTCAAAAGTTATGCAGATTTCTTTTAAGTTTAAAGTGGTAATTAAGTTAAGCTTGATACTTTTTATCAGACAAAAGAAGTAAATAAATATGTATGTAAACCACTTTCGATCTCTTATTATTTAGGAATTACCTGCCCTAGAGATAGCCTATCGATGATATACTTATTAACCAGTTTTTTACGCGGAAAATATGTTCCCCATGGCAAATACCTTATCACACTCGGTTACGAACGTGGAAGAACAATACCACTCAGATAACTAGTTTTTTTCGCGGAAAATACTTTCCCCTTAGACAACTAGTAGCTAAACTCTGTTAAGAATATGGAATTAGACTTCCACCCACGGAATTATCTCCGCGGAAGAAATAGTGCGTCTAGTTAACCAGTTATCATACTTGGTTGTCTAGATGGAACAAAGGATCTTGAATAAGCGATTGTGTTGTTTTAGGTAGTTACTATAATATCGTTCGCCTTTTTAAAGCTTGAATGAGTACACCTGACTAATATTATGAGAACAGCTAGATTGGGGTCGGTGGGAATGGTCAACTCGAACTCCTGAAGCAAGAAACAAAAGACGAAACGACAGCCTGCACTCGTGCCGGCTCTTAATCAAAAGTTATGTACCTACTTAGGTAATAACGACCAACGTGTAAATACATTTTGACTCTAAATTCATGATCAAGACCTTTTAGTGACTTTTATTATTATCCTGTCGTTTTTTTATACAATTAGTTGAAACTCCAAATCAATTACCTTTAAATACTTTAGGCCTCACTAATCGTTTGCTTTTATTGCAATAAATGTATTAGTGACAGGTACTATACACGAGGCACATCTATCAATGATCTGCATAATCATATTTAATGCAGGTACACTTTTATCTAACAATGTTAAACGTGGGGAGAGCCTTTTGTTGTACTTGTATGTAAACATACACGCAAATACAAACATTAAAATTTAATTCTGCTAGCAAATAATCTATGAGCATAAATTTGTATTGTATACTCTGTTACTATTCACATTAAATGCTTTAGAAGCATGCAAAGGTAAATATTATCATAAATGTATATTTTGAATCTAATTATATATTTATTTAAACATTTACATAGGTTACCTTAATCCCATTGTGTATATTCAGACTTTTGAACAATGTCTTTCATTGGGTCTATCACTAATTATTTCTTCCCTTTAGCATTTATATAATTAAAAAATTCTTTTATTCAACGCAATTACTGAATATCCTATTGCACTCAACATATCAAATTTTTAGAGGCGTGTTCTATAATTGAAAAAGAGGTAAAATGTTAGTTCCAGTGTGCACGTAAAACCAGCGAGCATACACTAAGACAAAGAAATTATAATCGTTAGGGACGATGCGTCGGTTACGCGACTAGCGCCAGTTTATCACCACCTGGTGGGCTAGCATAACTTGCTGCCAAGTCTTATCTCGCGCGACTCAGCGATTCCTGTCTCACTCGAACAGTGCGAATTAGAAAGAGGAGGGTAGATTTTTCTCTACTCGCGTCGCGTCGCAGCGGCAGTTGTGCTAACCCCGCTGAAGGACAAGGTTAATGAGGAAGGACCTCCTGAACTGAAGGACAAGGAATATTTCTACAGGCTCTAAATATAGGCACAATGTTAGTTAGTGTGTTCCAGCCAGGCAAACATGGCAGACGTGGACGTCAAAGTTGTGTCGGCATATTCAGTTTGTCTTGACCAACGTGTAAATACGTCGCAAGCACTTGCTGATCTGTGTTCAAAAACCGACATTAGCCCGGATAGTCGACAGGCTCACATTAAACCAAATATTTACGCCCCCGTTTACACTCTTGTACTTAATTGTATCGTACCTAAAACCTATATGCAGAATGCAGACATTGATCGAATGGCCGATTGACAATGACAAATTTAACAAACAGCACGAGAGAATCTACATAGTTATTTTGCTTAGTTGCTCCGAGTATATAAAAAAATGAAAATAAAACATTTATTCTGCAAATAGGTCTCAAGGGCACTTTTATAATGTACGAGTATAATACATACAAGGGGCGGTACAAAATATTTGCCACCCAGCCCAGCTAGCACGATAGCATCATATTTTATGCACTGTACGGATATGAGACATGGTTCGTAAGAAATGACCTTACCAACCTCTTACAAGTGTTTGCCAACAAATACCTGCGGCGCATTCTTGGAGTATTCTGGCCACGAACTATGTGTAACGCGACACTGTGGCAGATAACCCATAAGCCAAGCCCAAATCCTGGAGAGGAAGCGGCGATGGATTGGACACTCGCTTCGACGATAGGGTGACCACTTGTCCAAGCAGGGACTCCGCTGGCAATCTACTAGCAGAAGACGGTCGGGGCATCCTCGAACCACGTGGAGGCGCTCAGTTGAAAGAGACGGGCTCTAATGGCCTCGGCTAGGAGGAGCTGGAAGAAGCCACGCAAGACCATGACAAATAGACTACTCTTCTGCGAGCCCTGTCTCTAATGAGGGATAACGAAAACTCATCATCATCAATCATAAGGAATATAATTTGTGCCAAAACTGCAGAGATGATCAGTTACGGATTACACTACAGTAGCGTATCGCAAAGTGGGGTAGATACGCAAAGCCCCAGGAAGTTAGCCAAATCGTAAGGGACTCGAAACAAAACTTTTGAACTAAGTTACAAACAAAAAAAGTGAAACTAATTTCCAAAAAAATCTAATAGAGGTACGTGGGATTAGTTTGAGAAACTACTGCGACAGGCAAAGAACTGATTACACGTCGCAAGCAAGTATGAAACTGTTACAATTACGACCTATTGATTTATTCTTGTATTGTCATTGATTGATGTTTCGGCTTCGAACATTAATGTAAATTTAGGATCCACACGATACACATTTAAACCTATATAACTATTCAGGTCACAATGGTAACATGACAACTTTGGTATGGTAAATTATAATACTCGTATTAATAATTATTAAGACGTCGACACTTAAACCTATAAGTACCTACATTAAAAGGGTTTATAAAAGGGTAATTATTATATAATTCCTTACAATTCTTTATGACGTTTTATACAGATCTTCGATTATTTACGGCTGGACAAAATTTAATCAAATGGTCTTATGTACTAACATGATCATAATTTCTGAGAATTTATTTAATTAAGTACAACAAGTAAAATCGGGAATGTATAGTACGTCGGTACTCTAGATAAAAAACCATTTTCGGTTTAATAATCGAGAAACATCTCAGAGAGACAAGGGAAAGCTAAAACCAATTAGTAATAGCTACATCTACAATTGCTTAAACACAACAATGTCCCAAAAATATTTAGGAGCAGGCAGATAAATTCGTAAAGATGCAGGCAAGTCCTGTTTTGATACAGAAATAATTTTGTACGAAATTATTGCAATTATACCTAACATACTGCTGTACCTAGGTAAGTACATAAGTAGTTTTAAAGTGCAACTAGTATAGATACACCAGGGCAAGAGGGCTTCATCGGCAACGAAAAATCAGATGAGCTTGCAAAAATAGAACCCACAAACTGTTTTGTAGCTCCGGAACCGTTCGTGAAACTCTCCCAGAGAACCGTAGCACCTGCCTTGAAAGTCTTCGACAAACCCAAACATGAGTGGAGGAATGGGGCGGGCTTAAGGCACTCAAAGCTCTTCATGGAAGGAGTGGACCCAGGCTGAGCTAAGAAATTTTAGAAATACAGAAGAACGCATAATCATTACTGGATGCTTTACAGGTCACTTCGGGGTCAAAGGACTCTTGGCTAATATGGTACTATCGGACAACATAGACTGTAACATGTGTGGCGAGAATGACGAGACAATGGAACACTTGTGTGAATGTCACGCCCTTGCCACACAAAGAACGAATGGCTTCGGTAATGGCTACCCAGAACCAAAGGAATTCAGAATACTCGCGCTGAGCACGAGCACACTCATCTGGTTTATGCAAATGATGGAGGGAAGCTTGGAGTAGGTATAAAGGAGGTGGAATTACTCAATGGATCTCTTTGGGTCGAAGTGCATCCATCCACAAGGGCCCTCATCTTAACAAGTGGTTTTTACCAAATGGATTAAGTGACATTTGATAGTCAATATAATGAAACGTTTAGATAAACGACTGAGTTCTTATTATCACTAAAATGTTTTCACAGAGTCAGAAGTGCTGAGCAACAATAAAAATAATGTCAGCAAGTTCAACTACTGAAACTTCTATCTACATATATACACAATTAAGTACCTAGACGTACACTAATTTTAAGAATTTTAATGTATCAGTAACGCCACTGAATATCAAGTACGAGTATTTTCATTTGAATGTTTAGTATTTTGAGGTTATCTTCAGATCGATATACATCACACTTTGACAATAAGTCGATAGAATTGCAAACCGGCTTGCGTTGTATGGTAAATAATAGCAAATATCAATTTGTTGTATGTCATTATGTGATCAATCTGAACATGCGTCAATATAGTATAGAAGAGGGTTTTAAATGGTTCTACATTAAGTATAGAAATTTCCTGCGCGAATTAAGGTCCACTGCTTCTAATTTTTACCCAATATTACATATATAGATATGGAGCGAACCTTGGTTACTGAACATATCTCCGACAAACCTTTGTTGATAAATAGAATATGTTCGTCACAACAAATTATTAAAAAGTTCACTGACCGATTGTAAAAAAATCGACCAACCTAAGGCTCTCTTTTATAAAGATCCGTTAGACCTTATCTCGGTGTGTTATGTCAAAAAATGTACTGGCTTACTGCAATTTGATCTGACATTTGGTCTAACGGATCTTTATAAAACCCGGCCTAAATGTGTCAATTGAATCCGATTCAACATTCATTACTGATATCGGTAATTTTTGCTAGGCAAAATAAACATTAAGGGGCCATCTCCACTTGGTTAGAAGTCGTAAAGCAACATTGTGACTGTGGAGGCACTGGGAGTCGGTGTGTTCTACTGGACCCAGGAGGCAGGCACCCACAGCGGCTCGGACTGCACGCGCCAGGCGGCCTTCAGCAGCTGCGCGAGCGCGCCGGCGAGCTCCTCGTTCACGATCTCCTCGTCGAACATGTAGCCGTACAGGAAGTTGATGCGATTGGAAGAACGGATTATGTCCGCTAATTCTTCCTCCTGCAATGACAATATGACCCCTTTCTATGAAGCAATACAGCACTAACCCCCCTATTTCATAATCATTCATGAATCCTATTTTAGTTAAATCGCCGCTAATATTCGTTTGTATATCGCTAATAGTAAACAACCCAATGACACGTGGGTTGCCTTGCCTTCAAGTGCCATGCGACGGGGAGTGGGCGGAGTGTTTTGCCAATCACATTTACTATATCAAAATTAAACAGATTCTTAAAGACGACATTAGACGGACATTAAAAAAAACGTAGTGTGTAGTGCGTCGTAATACCATGATTTGCGAAATGCACGAAGAAGCCTCTACACGAAGTCCTCGATTTTGCCAAGATCATCGCACGCATTGCTTGATCCTTGTTAGGATGTCACAAAAGACTACACATATCTAACACTTAATATTGGGGAAGGTAACGACAGAACAATAGTATAATATTATGTAGCTAGTATACCGTGAACGCTCTGGAGCTCTCCTTGTCGAAGGTGGACCTCGCGTGGTGAGCGGCGCGCGTGGCGGCGAGCCGCTCGATCGGCGGCGGCCGCACGAACACGATGTAGGGCCGCAACCGCGCCGTGCGCAGCATCTTCAGGGCTTGCCAGTGCGGGCTTAGCACGCACACACGACCTGTAATGAATAACTTCTTCACAAATTGTTTATGCCAACGGAAAACCGACTTCCGATAAAATGTGTTAGGTAGTGTGCGTATAAAAAGTGAGGATTTTTCTTGACTCATTAAGAATTCTACAAGCTTAGTACATCGTTAGTTCCATTTTGCCACGATGTAGATGAGCATAACTCTAATTATTGAATCCTAGCCGTTTTGCTGTTACCTGAGTTAATAATGGTCTCGACGCTTTCCAAAGTGGTGCCGTAGAGGTTGCCCTTGTATTCGCCGTGCTCGATGAATTTGCCCTCGGTGATGTCTTGCTCCATGCTCTCTCGAGTCACGAATATGTACTCTTTGCCGTTTTGTTCACTAGGTTTTGGCGGTCTAGACGTATCTGTAGATATATATTTCAACATTTTCATAAACAATTTGTAAAGATAATTTTCACTATGCTGGAAGGCTTCACAAAATGTAACTTATGTAAGGACTGTAACGTTTGTCTTTAAAAAATCGGGACAATAGGGTAGATGACTCTTGTTACAATTAATAACATAGTGTGACTATATATCCCTATAGCCACACTTTCTATCCAGAAAACCATCAAAATATCAAAATTAATAATAAATTAATGTCGAAATCATAAAAGATATGGGGACTATAAAGTTTTGAAAAAATGTTGTTTCTTT